>CM050165.1:57628465-58035965 GCA_027410445.1 Discoglossus pictus | reverse complement strand
GGGAGGATAGAGAGACATAGCTCCTGATCTGGACCTGTCTGTGTGACTGCAACTATCTTTACAAGAGAGACTGTTTGCTGCAAGAGGAGAGGACTTGCTGATGATCCATTGCAGGGAGACTGGACATAAAATGTACTGTTTTTACCTGCAGGCCAAGAAGGGGCCCAGGGCTAGTCAGGGTGTTCCTGCAAATTAGCTAGCCCGTGTAATTAGATGTTATTTTCATGCTGACAATAAGCTACTTTTTGTTTGGTATCATTTCATTAAAAGTAAAGATAAAAGTATACTAGGATTTATGTGGAGATAGGCCGTCCCTGTCACACTGGTGTCAGTAGTGGGATATATATTAAGTGTCTATGTTTAAGAATACAAGCCACAGAGCAACATGGAGGACATGTTAAAAGCCATGAAGGAGGCAACAGAAAAGGGACTATCCAGTTAGTTTAGAAGCGAGCTACCTTGGATAAGCAACTAGAAGACACAGCAAGAGTTAGAGCAGCAGACATTCTTCTAAAAATGACTGAGCATGATGACGTAGAAATATACCTAGTGATTTTTGAAAGGACTGCCACTAGGGAGGCGTGACCGAAAATGCACTGGGTCAGTATAATTGTCCCTTACTTGTCTGGTGAGCCTCAGAAAGCTTTTATGACCATAAATGAAGAAAAGGCAAAAAATTATGACTACCGAAAAGTCGAGATCCTTGCCAGGTTTGGACCTCCCAGGCATGACAAAGCACAGAGATTCTGTACACCTAAATTTATGAACAAAGGGCGCCTGCGTTGTACCAAGGAGTAGCTACAGTACAGAGGGGAAGTGTCACAGTTTGGACAGCCACCTTCCTGTCTATGTGGAAAATATGACCATGGTGGGACATGGAATCCTGAGGAATAGCAGAGGTGCAACATGTCTATCAAAGAAGAGCTCCCAAATTCCAACCACATGTTAATAGTGTGACTGACATAACTAAGCAAAGAGGTAACCAAACTGCAAGTAGAGATTTTCATCCAAATATTTTGGAAACGCCGTTGGAGCTTCGCTTTGAGAAGTCATATGATGATGTTGTCAAAGATAGACAAGCAAGGAACTGGCATGCTGACAGAGGATCTGCTCCAGAGATGGCAGGAGCCGATCCAGAGACGACAGGAGATGCTCCAGAGATTACAGGACTGCAGAGAAGGTAAATGAGACTGCAGAGAAGGCAAATGAGAATGCTGGAGAGCCAAACATGACTGCAGAGAGAGAAAGTGAGGCTGCAGAGAAAGCAAATGAGATTGCCCACAAGACTGCTGAGATGACACACAAAACTACTGAGATGACGCACAAGGCTGATGAGATGGTGCACCAGACTGATGAGTTAAGAAAAGAGAATGCTGGTGTAGCTAAAGAACCGTTGCCCCTGGAGCAAGTTGCTGATGAGATAGAAGCAGCTAAAGAAGTGAGCAAAGGTCAAGGGAAAAAGGACAAAGTGTTATCACTGACTGAGTGCAAAACCAGCCTCAGTAAGAAGCATGCTGATCAAGTCATTGGTCAAGATCTTAATCCAACCCAATGTACCGACCTTATAGGTAAGCATAATGAAGAATCCTCCATAAGAAACCTGGACAGACACCGTCAGCTGTCTCTGGTGAATACTCCTGAGGTGGAGAATATTAGCGAAAGGAAGTTCCTGAAAAAGATCTCTGACCCAGAGAAAGGAGAGAACAAGTGGATGAATATAGCCAGTGTTCTTAAGAAGGAAGAATGTCCTAAATATGATGAAGACACTGGAAACCTTACTAAAGTGAAAGATAAGGAAGAAAAGAGTCTGGAGATTGAGATGGTGAAAGACGAACTACCATCCCTGAGAGACACGAGAAGCAGAATATGGAGATGTGTCCTAAAAGGAGCCTGGGCCTGACTGGCCAGAGTTACCCTGTTTTCTTTTGATTATGGTTATGTATTTCTTAGTGCTTATGGTTAAAATATGATTACACTGTTATACTGCATGTATCTTGGTTTATGCTCTGCATAACACATTGGCTATTCTGCAGGCTATTGCATCAGCCAGCACAAAGACAATAGTATAATAGATAATCCTTTTTCCAGGTTTTCCCAGTAAGCAGGAGCAGCCTATTATGTACAGTGTTGTTATCTGGTGAAGACTCCCCCGGCCTCACAGGGGACTTGAGCAGATAAGCAGATAGTATAAGTGGTTAAGACAATTGTTTAAAATTAATATAATCACCAGGATCAGCTCATCAGAAGTACAGGAGTTCCCAGTTAGCAGGGGGCAGCCTATTATGTTAAAATGTTGTTATCTGGGATAACTCACTCAGCCCACCTAAATATAATCAACAGAATGAGATCTGATTGCATCAGAGGTACAGGGTTTTCCAAGTAAGCAGGGGGCAGCCTATTATTTTAGGGATGGGGTTTACTGATTGGCCAGCCTGTGTGCCAGAAAATTGTATAAAATGTGCCAATTAATAAAAGTATGTCAGTGGTATCTACTTACATAGACAAGGTGCATTAATCCTAATTCTTTATTTTTATTTTTATCCAGAACAGACAGAATAGTACATAGAAATACATTGCAAGTTTGTTACATCGTTCTTTAAATACATACATTATATACAAGTGTGTTACAGTATCTACTGTATAAAGACTTGTTTTACTAGCTAATAACCGTGATATATTTAATTTAAACAAAATAATCTGCTAGTTTATCTAATCTGTCTGTCTACTCCATTTTCCAAACATTTCCTCAATGCTTTTATCTTATACATCCATTTATTAACGTTACTCTAGTATTGTTATCTTAATTGTCTACTTAAATATATCTAACTAGGAACTTAACCTATTTTACTTGAGGTCTTCTTTGTATAACACACAGTTGAAGTATTTAACCTTCAATTTTAACATATATATATATATATATATATATATATATATATATATATATATATATAAATGGATTGATTTAGCAGCTAAATGGATACCAATTTTATGTTAGAACACTAGCCTTCTCCTACCACCATCATCCCGTCTTAGGGTCATCTTCCCCCGGTCATCAACTCCGACCCCACACATATCTTACAATTATAAGTTAATGATTGATAAGTAATATGCCTGTGTATTCCACCCACGGACCCCATATATCTAGAAATCAAGGGATTGTGTCTGCTATAAAGTGCAACATGATTGTAATATAGTTTATTTTGGATTTAATAACTCCGAATTCTAGTGTCCTTATTCCTTGCTATGTGGCTTTTGGTTGCGAGGAGTAGGAATTGTAATAACTTATTTTGTGCCTTTGAAAGGGTCAATAATTTCCTCCCTAGTATGCAAATCTCTGCCGTAAGTTGTATTTTCTGGGAAAATAGGGTAGAGGCTAAGGCTTGGATCTGTGCCCATATGTTCTGTGCTATTGGGCATAGCCACCATATATGTATAAAGGACCCAGTAGTTAGACACCCTCTAAAACAATGAGGGTTATCTTTATTCTTCCATTTTGTTATTTTCTCAGGTGTAGTATAGGTGCGGTGGAGTACCCTCCTGAAAGTCTCTAAAATGTTGTAGTTAAGTGAACCTCTGATTATGTTTACCCATGTGTCTTCCAACTCTTCCTTGTCCCAATGGGGGTTTAGATCTCTCTCCCATGCTATCATGTATTCGTCTTTAGTGTATTCCCTTTTAGTGTTAAATAAATCATACATACTTCCCAATATACCCTTGGTAAGGGGGGATTCTTTACATATCCTGGATAGCCAATTGTGTTTAGGTCGGCCATTTGATTGTATCATAGAGTTCACAAAATGGGTTAGTCTGCAGAAATTATAATGCTCCCCTAAAGGGAGTTCAAATTTATCCCTAAGATCCGCAAAGGACATAACAGTGTCTTTTATCATCCATATCCCCACTCTATCTAGATTTTTGGATTTCCACCATTGGTATGAAGTGGCTGCGATTCCCTTAGGGGCCCCCTGGGTGGATCAGAACTGAAGCCATATCATTTGGCTGAATAAATAAATATGTGTATTGTTTGGACCATTTCCAGCATCCTATTGTGTTTTTAATTATAGGGTTCGATATTTTTACAATCTTTACTGGGGTTTGATTTACCCAGTCTAGTGTGTCCCATGTATTCGGGTTCATTATGTGATTTTCAATAAATATCCATGATGGCTGATGTTTATATGAATGGGCTAGGGGAATAAAGGCCAATTGGGGCGCCCAGTAATATAATTTAAGGTGTGTGCAGAATATTTTTGGAGATCCAGGCCAATACCTGTTGCCATACAAACTGGAGTGTTACTCTTCTGAAATCTGATAATTCTCTCATGTTGATTGTGATGGGCAGGGTTCTAAATAAATACATTAGTCAGGGTCAAACATACATTTTTATAGCGTTTATCCTCCCTAGTCAGGATATTTAGAATTTGGCCCATATATTCAGTTCCTTCTTGAGGATATTGTACATCATTGTGTAGTTGGCTTTGTATAAGTTTTGTAACTTGGGTGTCAGATTGATTCCTAGGTATTTAATATGTGTGTGGGACAACTTAAATTTAAAAATGTCTGATTGGGCTTCCATATCCTTTGCTGGAAAGTCTAGTGTTAGGGCTTCAGTCTTTTCTACATTGACTTTGAGCCCTGAAAGGAGACCAAATTCTCCTAGTAGATGCATTAATGGAGGAATTGAGAGTGTTGGCTCCGTTATGGAGCATAAAAGGTTGTCAGCAAATAGTGAAATCTTAAATTGGTGTAACCCAATAGAGACTACCCCTATGGCTAGGGGTTCCATAGCTAAGGCAAATTGAAGTGGGGAAAGGGGACAACCTTGTTTCGTGCCTCTCTGTATGGAAATTACTGGCTTTTCTTTCCCCAGAATTTTCAATGTTGCCCAGAGAGGGTTATAATATGTCTCAACAGGATTGAGGAATTTTCCCTTAAAACCAAATTTAGTTAATGACGCTATCGGGTATGGCCATTCCAAGGAGTCAAATGCCTTCTCTACGTTGAGGGCCAATAGACAGGAAAGAATTTGGGCTATTTTATTGTAGTGAATTAGGTGCAAGATTTTCTGAATGTTGTCCCCTGCTTGTCGGATCGGGAAAATCCTACTTGATCTTTGTGAATTGTTGTGGTAGAACGTCCGATATTCTGTCTGCCATTGTCTTGGCCAGAATTTTTATATTACAATTCAAAAGGGATATAGGTGTATAATTTGTTGGCTCTGTTGGATCCTTGCCTTTTTTAGGGAAGAGCACAATTTCGGCCCAATTAAGTTCCGGGGGTACTTGGTCACCTGCCATGATTGCGCTAAATAACTCTGCAAGATGTAGGGCCAACATATTTATGTATGTTTTATAATAATCATTGGAAAACTCATTTGGGCCAGGGGATTTTCCCGCTTTAGATTTTTTAATCGCTTTTTTAACCTCCGAGATAATAGCATTTAGTGATGGAAGGTTATCTTGCGTCAAGGATGGAAGATCTAAAGTTTGGAGGAAGGCCTGAATTTTGTGGGTATTTATATTTGGTGTGGCACTAATTTTGTGTAGAAGGATTTAAATACTACATGCATCTACCAGGTTTAAATTAGCCAATAGGCATTTAATCTGGCTGAGTTTGTTAGTATATCGGTTATCCGGTTTTCCCTTGGATCTATCTAGAACAGGGTCTAGTATAAGATTAAAGTCCCTCCCGATAATAATTTTCCCATGGTCTATTTGTTTAAGTTTTTTGAGTAGGTCAATCAAGATATTATGTGGGTTTTTAGTTGGGGTGTATAGTGATGCAAGCGTAACCCTGACCTCATTAAGATGACATGATTACCCTCTGGGTCAATCTGTTTTTCTTCCAGTGTGAAAGGAAAAATTTTATGAAGTACTATGGCTGCTCTGGCTTTTTTGGAGGCTTGGGATGTAGTGTAGAATGTTTGATATTATTTATCTATATATGTAGGGACCATGTTATGTTTGAAGTGTGTCTCCTGTAAAAACAGTACAGCCAGATAATGTTGTTTGTAAGCTAGGAAGGCTTTACGCTTTTTTTAGGGGCATTATGTTTCAAGAATATGATATCTAGGTTACCCATTTATACCTTGTGTGGCCTCTAACTTTCTGGATGATTTGGGGCTGAGCTAGGGGTGTAACCCAATCATCTGTTATATGCGCCCATCTTTGACCTGGTAGAGCAGAAAAGCATGACCTTTTGAGTTTGTAACAGTACCTTGAAATAATAAAAAGCAGTATAAACCAATCTTTTAATAACAAAATAACAAAAACTCTAAACAGGTAAGAAATGAAGTTCCCATTCCTCACTAAATTGAATTGTCCACTTACGTGCCTATGTTCGTGGCCTGTACCGACCTCACTAAACATGCCCCTAGTTAGAGATGGGTTGTATTAACTTCAAAATAACTAAAAACTATTAGTTAAACTATTATCAAAATTGTCTTTTAAGGGAGTTACTATTGGGATCCCTCTGTCCCAGGGGGTCCAATCCCCTTACATCTCTTTGATAAGGAGTAGTTATAGACTGATGTATCTTCCTAATTCTTTTATGATGTTAGTTTGACCCTGTTTTGGGGGAGATTGTGATTCTGATTGATGTCTCCCCCCGCCATATTTTGTCTGGTGTGTGGTCAACACTTCGTAATTCCTCTGTGTGTTGTTTGTCAGGCTAGTGTGCTGGTCGAATAGGGGGGTTTCACCTTACCCTGCTGGTGGGAATTTCTGTCCATTGCCTTGTTAGGCGGTCTCCGTCTGTAGATTCCTTACGTTGGGACTTTGCTTCCTCTGGGCGGAGATTCAGATTCTTAAGGTGATGTTGCACAGTAAACTGTAAACTAAAAGGAAATCCCCATCTGTATGGTATCTTGTGTATAATTAAAATATCTAGGGCTGGCTTAATTTATCTGCGCTTTAGTAGTGTAGAAGGTGCCAAGTCTGCGTAGATCTGAATAGGAGAGCCATCTGGGCCCTCTATTCTGCTTAGTCTCCTTGCTGCTAGTAATATCTGGTCCCTCGTCTGTTGACGAAGAAAGCGGATGATGACATCCCTCAGTAAAGTTGACTTGGCTGAACCCCCTAAGGTTCTGAGTGTCCTATTTCCAAATCTGCTTCAGTCGCTCTGTAATCAATATGTTGAAGGACTGCTTGTATATATGACGTAAGATCAGATATAGACTTGGGGATTCCCCTAAAGCGGATGTTGATTCTTCTGGATCTGTTTTCTAAGTCCTCTATTTTTCGCTCCAGAGACCCTAATTTATATGTGTTGTGATTAATATCCACTCTATCAAGGGCTTGTGTGTCCATAATTTTGTCAACTGTGTCTTCCAAGGTATGGATTCTCTGTCCCAACTCCTGAAGGTCCTTATGGATTGGTGCAGTTGCTGCCTCTATTGGGTTTTAGCAGGGTTTTGAACCAGGTTTTGGTCCCTTGTGTAAGGTTAATGTCTTGTATAGTTTCTATTTGTGTTCATCCTGTATCTAAGATGTCAGATTTGTAGGAAACTGAGGGGGTGAGTTTTCTGCCATTGATTTGTGTTTGCGGATGCTTTTTGCACCCAAGCTCTTTTTTGCTTTGCCTTGCTTAGTCATGCTGGTTGGAGTAGTAAGGCGGATTATGGGCTAGGCTGTCAGGGCTTATTTGAAGATAAAGAACCTTCCTGGTATAAAACAATATTTTTAAATCATTCAAAGTTTAGGATACATCATACATATTCAGGTTTAAGGTAAAATTGGACCCCCTAGCCTGATTTGATCAGTTCATATCTATTTGATTTAGTGGTATTACCCATAGTGCTTAATAGTCACCATCTCTTGTGAGACCTTAATGTAAATGGCCTTTTCCTGATCTTGCTCTGTATGTCCCAGTAACCTTTATATGCACTTATCTAGATCTTTATCTGTATTACAGGGTTTGATTATACTTCTGGAGTGACAGTTTAGACTTTTATGATGGCAGGTAGTATTTCTGCCTCAGATATTACTATATGTGGTATGAAGTTATATCTTCAGCCAGATCCCCTTACATGCAAATGGTGTTCCCTTATGAAGGATGTGTAGATTTTTTTTTTGGCAGAGTTTAATCTGGTTGACATCCAATATGAGCGCCAGATCCTTGAGAAGGGGGAAGGGAGCCCAGTTTTGATTGTTTCACTGCACCAGCTATGGCTCTGGGGTATCTGTAGTCACCATTGTCAGCTGTTGCCTAATTAGTGAACTAGGCTATATCTTCTTTCATTAAATATATTATCAAATTATACAAATGTTGAGGAGTTGCAGCTGTTTGCTGCCTCTCTTTAAGTGTGACAGTTTAAGTGTGACAGTGTTCCATTTCTCTAAGAGGGAGGCACAAGAGAAGTCCGAGGAGCAGGAAAGGAAATTGCAAGATGCGCAGAAGAGGATAGAATGCAGGTTAAAGCAGGAGCGTCTCTACTGGGAGCAGGAACAACTAAAGTGGCACAGCCAAGTAGATTATCTACACTCTCAGCTACAAGAGGCAGAGAGTAAAACAGCTCTGATAGAGAAGAAGTTACTTATGCATAGTCCACAAAAGCAGAGGATGGACGATCAGTCTGATATGGAGATACGGTTGGAACAGGGTGATGCATGTCCAGAAGAGACCAACCCTGATCTTCAGGACTGATATACACCAGAGTCTGTGTTGAACACACAGCTATGTCCAAAGAAAGTTCATATGCATGGCATAGTGAAGGAGCTTGTACACGAGAAACAGAAGGATGAAGAAAGGGTGGCGGAGCTGTCAGAGATAACCAGGGAGGACCTGAAGAAAAAGAGTGAGGAAGTTCTTCAGTTGGATATACAGCCAGACATTTAGTGTCAGAATAGTGAACTGGATTTACAAGCTAAAAAGGAGAAAACACAGCTGATTAGAGTAAATAAACATGCAAATCTGGAAGCCTTGGGGGCAAAGTAAGTAGGAGAACATAAAGATGAAGAGAAGTAGTTAATAGAAGATGAATTATGAGTGTAAGCCTGAAGTTGCTGTACCGCTAGAGACGTTCCAGCAAGATCAAAAGTTTGAGAGATTCGTCCTGGCAGAGATAGAGTACAATTACAGGAAGAATCCAAGCCAGAGAAGAAATTAGTAAACCTCAGGTCTCTCATTTGTGTTACAAAGAGGATAAATCAGAGCCGCGAGAGAGGGATGAGGGTTTTGCAGGAAAAGAGAAATCAGTTGGAAGATGAGTTAACGGAAACCTAGGGCGGATATGCATGGCAGAGAGGTCTTGAGGGATGAACAGTTACACGGAGTACAGAGGCTCCTGAATGACAAGTGGCGATGTTTCGATCTGAAACTACAGCGCCATGTGGTTGCCATGTATGGCGTATGAGGCCACTCGTCGCAAGTCGCACAACCCCTGGTTGTTTGAGCTGAGGGGGAGGGTGTGTGACCGTTCGCCCTTTAGAAGATGGAGCCAGGTACAGAGCGTGAAGAGTTCTTGACAGGAGTGACAGAGTTATTGACCCGGGCTCAACTTCACTTTAAAGCCTTGAAAGCAGAGATGGGAAGGTCTGATTAGGCTGTGGCCTAAGTGCAGTGAGGAGTCTGTGTGGAGCTCCAGCCTATTTGTAGAAGCTGAGATAGAGAACAATAGACAGCACTGCTATTGTTCGATCCTAAGAGCTGTGAAGTGAGGGAGTAAGGAAGACTGTTTGGACTACAGATTCCTGGATCCTGAGAGCTGGGATAAGCTGAGAAGTGAGTGAGGATTACCTGGAGAGTACAGCTGGCATACTAACAGGCGACACAGAGTGTTCAGCATGACCTGGGAGGAGAGAGAGACATAGCTCCTGATCTGGACCTGGCTAGACTTGCAGGGTGGGTGCCAGAGCAGCACGGGAAGCTGCCACTAGAGGATCAGTCTGTGTAACTGCAACTATGTTTACAAGAGAGACTGTTAGAGCTGATTCGCTATAGAGCTGTTTTTCCTGCTAGACCCCTTTTAATGCTAAACCCCTCTATAACGCTGTTTTTGCCTGCCAGATCCATTTTAACGCTCTGATTTTCTATAGCATTGCCGCGCTATAACAATATTTTTGACCCCCGGACCCCTTTTAATGCTCAGATTCGCTATAAAACTGTTGTTTTTCCTCCAAAGAAAACCAAAATCCAGGAAGTGTTAGTGCTATGTTTGCTGTTTCTTTGGAGTTCATATAAAGGTAAAAAGATAAATTACAATTGAAATTTTTTGATTTTTAATGAGTTCACCTATCCCTATCTTCCCTGTGTTAAGCTGCCCCGTTTAGAGCTGTTTTGTTTAACACTCCTATTGCTTGGAACCTATCTGCGTTAAACGAGGTATAGCTGTACCAAAAATTATATAGTTAAAAATCAAGCAGTTTTAATAAGTTTGTCTAATTTGAATCATCTTTAAAAAAAGTAAGTCAGGCCACTTTTGATTTAATTTAACTAAATGTGCTAAGTGAGATTTATTGTAGCCAAGTTGGATAAACAAATATATTTATAAAAATAATTATGAATGAAATATACAATTAAATTGCATTTGTTCTTTTATAATGTTGTAAGACTGTATATAATTACATTATAAGATTACCAGTTTCATGCAAACAACATGCAAACAGCACAAATAAGTTTTATTTTTGATTATTAATGACACTTCATATTTAATAAGTGCTTCCATGAGTGCAGCAGGATGAGAGGAAAAAATACGAAAGTCAATTTATCGAAAGCTCCAGGATAGACAATTCCCTTATAACACGACACATATTCAAAATGTTAAAAACGGAATGCAATCCTAAATCTAATAAAGATACCTATGCCTGGGGATATAAAAATGCAGCAATACACTATATAACAGTAAATATGTAACATAGTAAATGTGGAGTACATAAACTCAAAGAATAAATGTACAACTCAATGACTCTGTGATATCTAAATAACTAAAATATCTGCATTTTTGAAAGACAGTCTTCACTATTACATTCCACATAAAATGAAGAAATGAGTATTATTAATATAAGCACTGGCAGAATGCAAATAACAGAAACAGAGGTTTAGTATAGCATAACACCTAATCTTAATGTTTAGAAGCAATAGACAACACAAATCAGTTAATTAACTATTTATGAGTCCAGTGTAACAGAAAAACAGATGTGAGGAAAAACTGTAATAAAACCGATAGATATAATAAACTCAAAGGGCACATAGTGAGGGGGTAATCATTAACGTTCTTGAATATCCTCTACAGCCTTATTGACAGTGGCCCTTCTATAACAATGTAGCATTAAGTCATAGCCATTTCAATCTGCTATGTAATCAGCCTCCAAACATGCATGCAGGGTTACCTTTTTGCTTGCTGCTCTCTACTTCTCTACTATCTTCAATCAAATTCACTATCTTACCCCTTCCACTGACAGATAAAAAACACACCCTCATGATCAAGCTTTCAGGTAGTGATGCAACAAAGGCAAGATGGGACCCTCTATTCATAAAAAATCTGATTTCTCCATATAATGCTTTTAAGTACATAATTTACACAGCTACTTATGTTTGTTACATACTTCACAAACAAGTGTATTTTTTTTTTAAACTAAAGGCACATTACTTTTGGTAACAATTAGATAATTATATCTATCTGTACTATCTACTTTTAGGCATTACCATAGCAATAACCTCCATTACACATGATACACATTTGAGAAGCTTACACTATAATCAGTGGCGGCTGGTGACTTTTCAAGTTGGAGGGGCACCAGGGCAAAACATAGCCACTCCCCCCTTTTCAAACCACACCCATTTTTATAACTCATCCCCCTGACGTCATAATGACCTTTATAAGCCCCGCCCAATGACCTTATACTTGTAAAGTCCATTGAAATACATGATCAGCAATGCAGAAATGTCAAGAAGTAAAGTAACAATGTGTTAAATTCATTGGTATACAATATAGATTGAAAAAACTCATGTGACAAGACTACAGCAATATCATAATTGCACCTATACGCATTAACAGAAAAATTAAAGGAGTGACACCTACCATTAGTCGGCTCTTCTTCTCAGGGTATTCACATTCAGTAAGTTGACCAACGAGTAGAAACAAATCTGCAGCCACATAGGGTTTGCACCTGGGGTTGAAAGAAAACAAGCAAATCAATCAGACCATTCAAGAACAAAACCATACTTAAAAAACATTAAAAGACCAAGTGGAACTATATAGGCCCAAACATACCTTAGAAGACCAAGTGGAACTATATAGGCCCCAAACATACCTTAGAAGACCAAGTGTGACCATATAGACCCCAAACATACCTTAGAAGACCAAGTGTGACCATAGGCCCCAAACATACCTTAGAAGACCAAGTGGAACTATATAGGCCCCAAACATACCTTAGAAGACCAATCAGCACTGTATAGGCCCAAACCAGTGGATCTTGGGATTCAAGAAAACAACAACATTTCACATCTGTTTAGACAACACATTAATCAATGTCAAACAAACACGTTGAATTAGCATATGGATAACCATATGAGCAGTAACGCCACGCCAAGGCTTCAACAATTGTTACTGACCATTCACACACCTTTCATATCTCCTTCCATATGCACACCCACACACTATTCATACTTTACTTACCACTAGTTATTTTTGGTAGTTCGGTGGTGCCATTTCTGAGAACTTTACGTGCCCTTGAAGGTGCCTCCAATTCCTTCAAACCAATGCATTCAACCGCTCCAGGGCCATGGTGCTTCTTAAATACCTTTTTATCCTCTTCAATGTGGAGAAGCATCTTTCTGATTCTGCAGTCGGCTTCGATGTTGTAAGGAGGATTCCTTATAGCTTCACTGTCTTTGTGAAATCATTATGCAGATTAAATTGATAGTAAAGTTGGTGCAGATTAAATTGATAGTAAAGTTGGTGCAGAGCAACAGCACTCGTACAGACATGAAATTCTGGCTTCTCGTACAGAAGTGACAGCTACTCTTGGAAGTGCCTCCAATTCCTTCAAACCAATGCATTCAACCGCTCCAGGGCCATGGTGCTTCTTAAATACCTTTTTATCCTCTTCAATGTGGAGAAGCATCTTTCTGATTCTTTAGTAGTCTTCGGTGTTGTAAGCAGGATTCCTTATAGCTTCACTCTCTCTGTGAAATCATTATGCAGATTAAATTGATGGTAAAGTTGGTGCAGAGCAACAGCACTTGTACAGACATGAAATTCTAGCTTCCCGTACACAAGTGACAGCTACCCTTGGAAGTGCCTCCAATTCCTTCAAACCACGCAAAGGCTTCAACAATTGTTACTGACCATGCACACACCTTTCATAGCTCCTTCCATATGCACACCCACACACCGTTCATACTTTACTTACCACTAGTTATGTTTGGTAGTGAGGTGGTGCTGCTTAACGCAGTTTATCTTTGCACACCCTGGGGGTATGCATTCTTCTTTGCTTCAATCACTTGTATTTAAATTTTGCACGGTGATCTTTCAAAGAACAAATCTTCTCAATGTTTTTTTCATTGAAGTCTGGGATCTCGGAAATCAGTTGCTTTCCATTGGGAGCTTTGCCAATGCATTCAACCGCTCCAGGGACATGGTGCTTCTTAAAAAGGTTTTTATCCTCTTCAATGTGGAGAAGCATCTTTCTGATTCTGCAGTGGTCATCGGTGTTGAAATCAGGATTCTTAATAATTTCACTGTCTCTGTGAAATCATTCTGCAGATTAAATTGATGTAAAAGTTTGTGCAGAGCAACAGCACTTGCACAAGCATGAAAATCTGTCTTCCCATACAGAAGTGACAGCTCAGTGCGTAATTGTTCCTTCTTCAGTATTGGATATGGTGTCTTCCAGAGCTTGGGTTGGAAAGCAAGTGTCATGGGTTTTATACAAGTCACTCTGAACAAGTTTGGCACTGACTAGGTGATTTGAAAATGAAAAACGTTCTTTTGCATGAACCACCACTATGTCACATACCTCTCTTGAAAGTTGTCTCAAGGTTGAGATCTCCGCACTCCGTCTGTGGACTGTTACATCGCTCGGCAAACTTGCTTCTATCTCGTCAACAGAATTACGGATTTTCTGGATGCTGTCGACAAAGTCTTCTGTGACTTTTTTGATATAAACAGTATCCGTGTCTCGCTTCCGAAGCTGACTATAGAGGATGTCAACATGTGGCATTATTAAATGAAATAATTTAAGGAAGTAAAGGAACTCCCTGTCTTCCAGCATTCCAATGAAACCGCGGCTTCACGTATAGATGTTGGATCCAAGTTTAGACATGCTTCAATTGTCTGGAAATACTCAAGTAGCGCATCTCTGTTCTCGTAGATGACGTTCACGGTCCTAACGTTGAAGTTCCATCGTGTCGGTGCACCGCTTGGAAGTCTTCTACCAACTACCTCATCCAGAACTCCAGTCCTTTTTGGAGAGCGTGAAAAAAAAGATGGTATGCCGCCTATGTTGGAAAAAAAAACTCAAACTCTTGCAATCCTTGAAACTGCTTTCTCCATTATTAGGTTCAGTTGGTGAGCATAGCAATGGACGTAGTGTGCGTTCGGGTACACGTCTTTTATTTTTCTTTGAACTCCTCCTTGATCTCCACACATCACAATGTCACCATCGTAGCTTTGAGCTATGAGTTTCTTCTTGTCTTCTGGCTCTGGGAGAACAGTATTCAGACTTTCCAGCACAACAGCAGCAATCGAGTCTGCATCCGTTGATTTAATTTCCGTGAAGCCATCAAATCTTTCCACCACTTGATGCTTCTTGTCAATGTAGCGATAGACTACAACGCACTGTGTCCTAGTGGAAATATCGGTTGTTTCATTCGCTTGGATTGCCACAAACTGGGCTTCCTTAAGCTCTTGGTGAATCACTTCCTTAATAACTTCATGCATGCAGTCCAGTAGCTCATTCTGCACGGTTTTGGATGTGCCCTTAAACACAGTTGCAGTCTTCAAATGCTGTTCCATTGCACTATCGATACTGCCAACCAAATCCACCAGTCCTCGAAACACTCCTGGATTTAGCGATGTTTCACTCTCGTCGTGTCCTCTTAATGCCAGTTCAAAAGCGCCACAAAAGCAAACACAATCAATTATCTTGGAAAGGATGTACCGGTTCTTAGCCACTTCTTCGTTGTGTTTTTGAATACTGACTTGGTATCCTTGGTCAAGTTGAACTGCAATCTTCGCCTGTCCAAGCATCTCAAACTTGATCCTGTTATCCAAGTGAGCTTTAGAACTTTTGTGTTTCGCCAATTTATCAGCTAGATGTTTTACGTCAGTCACTCCAGTTTTGGTCCAAGCAGCGTCACCACCAAATAGAATGCATGGGAAACAATATAAGGCCTTCCTAGAAACGCTTCCACAAAGCCAGTCGTTCTTCTTGTACCATTCAGTATTGAAAGTACGGATATATTGCTTCCCTCTATCTCTTGCGATTTGCTGCAGATTTATCTCTGGTTGGTCAGGTCCTAACCGTTTTACTTCCACCTTCTCCTCATAGGTTAGGGTGCCGAAAGGCTTCACAAGTAGAGAGTCAATAGTATTCATTTCTGATACATATAGAAGAAAGAGATCACGGTATATTAATTTATATTATGTCACAAAATTACTTTAAAATAACAGTGTGTTGAATTCATTGGTATACATTACAGATTGCAAACCCTCATGTGACAAGACTACATCAACATCAAATTTGCACCTATACGCGTGGAAAGAAAATTAAAAGCAATGATACTCACTGTGACGAAGTGCCCTTCGCCACTTTGTCTTGGAGAGGACTGTTTGCCAGCCTCCTGCCCTGCGACTATGGCCCTGGTACATATTGCCCTTCAAACACAGTATTCGGCCATACCAGAGTGTATGTCACTCATTCTGGCCCTTTACATACAGGGGGGTCATTCGGTACTTGCCCTGTGTGAACCATGATACCACAGAAAGCTATGCAATGGAGCCCATTCATATAATGAAAGACTATGGGAAAGACTTTAGCTAAATGGCAATTGAACTGTGTGAAGAGGATCTGAGCGCTATTCGGTAGTTTTATGCGCTCAGACCCCAGCTGTAACGGAACCCATCACTGTTTTACCCTGTTTTATGATTATTTAATTCTTGGTTAAAATATGATCACATTGCTGTACTGTAGATATGTTTGTTTTATGTTCTACAGAATATATTGGCTCAGAATATCAAAGCTACTAGGCTAATAGATAATCCTGTTACAGATAAGAAAGTCGATTGTATAGACTGTTTTCATTCTCAGATAAGAACAAAGAAGGCTGATTTAATCATTGTCTGATTATATCAAGTTGCCTCAGGGAGGGGTGACCACACCTATTGTCCTATATGTGTATTGTGTGGGGGATATGTGACATGTCTGTGTGTTATGTGAAAAACATACTTTTACTAACTTTTGAACCCCTGGTCTGATTCATGCCATTTTTTAATATGGTGTTCCCCTGGGTGAGAGATATTGAACGGTGCTGGACTTAAAGGTGTACCCCCTGTTTTTGGGGTACATCCAGAATGTGGTTAAAATTGTGTCTGTTTTAATTGTGTTACCTGTTATCTGAGGGGAGGAGACGTGGGGGTTGAACCATGTATATAATTGGCTGTGATAATTATGTGGGTGTAGCCCTTCAGAGGGCACCATTGCATAAAAGGAGATCCCCTGTCATTAAAGTTATAGTTCTACTTGACCCTTCAAAACGTAGTCTCATCTCGTTCTTGGAGGGGATTGCTCTATCATACTGGGGATTGCTATGCTTTTGCATACTCCCTTGAGCTGTAACTACTGAACGCTTGTTCCTGATGCTCTATCCTTGGAGGAGAGGTCTTCCCCACACGGTCCTGGATGCTGGAGATTCATACAGGGTGGAAGGAAGACGGCGCAGCTCCAGCTAAGCTACCGCGGTTGTGGAGTCTGTGGTGGTTGAGGTGTCCGGTGCGGTGCTTGTAGGCCTCGGCGCAAACTAGGACGCGTCTATCAACGGAGGTACCCGGTCGGGGTGCCAGGAGATCCGTTACATTGGTGGCAGTGGTGGGATGGCGTCCTAGTAAGAGGAAAAGCAGCACAGAGACACCGGTAACGTTTGGAGTTACAAATTGAGGGCAACGATAGTATCCGTACAGCGCCCCTGGCTACAACAGGATGAAACCGGCTAGTTTTCGGACAGCGTTCCATGATGAGGATGAGGAGGAGGCCGCGGACTACAGGGATGCAGACAGAAAGGAACTCTGGTATGATGCCCTGGAAGATGCCCAATGGCGGCGAGGTGAGAGTCTCCCCAGTGATGAGCAGCGGCTACAGAAGCGTGTGGCGATGCGGATGTATCTATTGGGAGAGCAGCCCCTGGATGAGTGGGTGACAAGACTAGTGACCCTGGTACGGCGAGAGATCTGGCTAGACAACGCATATCAGGCCCTCTGGTGGCATACCGTTCGACTTACCCCCTGGACGGCTAAACACGACTTACCGGAGGGAGATGATTATGATGGCCCGGGTTTATTATGGGATGCCTTGGAGGACGACATTGATCTTGGCAGCACGGAGGAGTCTAGGTTTTGGGACATCTACGACTACCGGATGGGCATGTATGTCTGGGATGACGAAGGCGAGGTGAGCAAAGACATGACCCACCTGGTAACAAGAGAGTGGGAGCTGGAGCAGGACTACCAACACCTGCTCAGCTTCGTGCAGCCCCAACCCACTCGACAAGCGGAACCAGACTTCATTGACTGGTCCTGGGATGACCTCCAGATGGCAGGTAGAGATGGGACCGAGGTCTCTCTACCGGCCCTACAGGGGGCAGAAGGTGTCGTCCTTCCCCCCCAGCGGCAGTGTGAACCCCAGGGGGCAGAAGGTGTCATCCTTCCCCCCCAGTGGCAGTGTGAACCCCAGGGGGCAGAAGGTGTCATCCTTCCCCCCCAGCGGCAGTGTGAACCCCAGGAAGCAGAAGGTGTCGTCCTTACCCCCCAGCGGCAGTGTGAACCCCCAGGGGGCAGAAGGTGTCGTCCTTCTCCCCCAGCGATAGTGTGAACCCCAGGGGGCAGAAGGTGTCGTCCTTTCCCCCCAGTGGCAGTGTGAACCCCAGGGGGCAGAAGGTGTCGTCCTTCCCCCCCAGCGGCAGTGTGAACCCCAGGGGGCAGAAGGTGTCATCCTTCCCCCCCAGCGGCAGTGTGAACCCCAGGGGGCAGAAGGTGTTGTTCTTTCCCCCCAGCCGCAGTGTGAATCCCAGGGGGCAGAAGGTGTCGTCCTTCCCCCCCAGAGGCAGTGTGAACCCCAGGGGGCAGAAGGTGTCGTCCTTCCCCCCCAGCAGCAGTGTGAACCCCAGGGGGCAGAAGGTGTCGTCCTTCCCCCCCAGCGGCAGTGTGAACCCCAGGGGGCAGAAGGTGTCGTCCTTCCCCCCCAGCGGCAGTGTGAACCTCAGGGGGCAGAAGGTGTCGTCCTTCCCCCGCAGCGACAGTTTACCCTAACCAAGGGAGACACCAATCTCCCAGACGGCGCAGATGGGACCGTGGTCTCTGCGCCCACAGCCTGTCCAGATCCCCAACTACCCTCACTGGGACCACCGGAGGAGGGGGTAAGTACAAATTCCCCTCCCCAGCTAACTCCTAATGTGGCCCCAGGGTTAACAGAGGAAATGTTAACCCCCACTGACTTTCACGTTTTCCTGGCTACTGAGCCGGAATACGTCCCATGTACCCCAGCAGAAGAACTGACAGCGGGGCAGAGTGCAGTTGGCCTCTGCCCTCCCTTTGTCCCTTGTACAGAGCAGGATGTCCTGCAGGTTATACCAGCAGAAGAGCTGGCATCAGGGCAGAGTGCCGCTGGCCTCTGCCCCTCAAGTCCCCTCAGCGTGTTGCCCCATCACCACAGCGAAATATCCAGGTGCCGTAACGGTTTGTTGTGGGTGGGCTGCTCTTGCACTTTGTTGTTGTGGGGGGGATGCTCTAGCACTGGTTTATTGTGGGTTGGTGGATCGTCTAACGGAGGCACTGACCGGCAGAAGATCAGGTGCCTGGTTAGACTTCCCCCCAAAGGGGAGATGTGTGACGAAGTGCCCTTCGCCACTTTGTCTTGGAGAGGACTGTTTGCCAGCCTCCTGCCCTGCGACTATGGCCCTGGTACATATTGCCCTTCAAACAAAGTATTCGGCCATACCAGAGTGTATGTCACTCATTCTGGCCCTTTACATACAGGGGGGTCATTCGGTACTTGCCCTGTGTGAACCATGATACCACAGAAAGCTATGCCATGGAGCCCATTCATATAATGAAAGACTATGGGAAAGACTTTAGCTACATGGCAATTGAACTGTGTGAAGAGGATCTGAGCGCTATTCGGTAGTTTTATGTGCTCAGACCCCAGCTGTAACGGAACCCATCACTGTTTTACCCTGTTTTATGATTATTTAATTCTTGGTTAAAATATGATCACATTGCTGTACTGTAGATATGTTTGTTTTATGTTCTACAGAATATATTGGCTCAGAATATCAAAGCTACTAGGCTAATAGATAATCCTGTTACAGATAAGAAAGTCGATTGTATAGACTGTTTTCATTCTCAGATAAGAACAAAGAAGGCTGATTTAATCATTGTCTGATTATATCAAGTTGCCTCAGGGAGGGGTGACCACACCTATTGTCCTATATGTGTATTGTGTGGGGGATATGTGACATGTCTGTGTGTTATGTGAAAAACATACTTTTACTAACTTTTGAACCCCTGGTCTGATTCATGCCATTTTTTAATATGGTGTTCCCCTGGGTGAGAGATATTGAACGGTGCTGGACTTAAAGGTGTACCCCCTGTTTTTGGGGTACATCCAGAATGTGGTTAAAATTGTGTCTGTTTTAATTGTGTTACCTGTTATCTGAGGGGAGGAGACGTGGGGGTTGAACCATGTATATAATTGGCTGTGATAATTATGTGGGTGTAGCCCTTCAGAGGGCACCATTGCATAAAAGGAGATCCCCTGTCATTAAAGTTATAGTTCTACTTGACCCTTCAAAACGTAGTCTCATCTCGTTCTTGGAGGGGATTGCTCTATCATACTGGGGATTGCTATGCTTTTGCATACTCCCTTGAGCTGTAACTACTGAACGCTTGTTCCTGATGCGCTATCCTTGGAGGAGAGGTCTTCCCCACACGGTCCTGGATGCTGGAGATTCATACAGGGTGGAAGGAAGACGGCGCAGCTCCAGCTAAGCTACCGCGGTTGTGGAGTCTGTGGTGGTTGAGGTGTCCGGTGCGGTGCTTGTAGGCCTCGGCGCAAACTAGGACGCGTCTATCAACGGAGGTACCCGGTCGGGGTGCCAGGAGATCCGTTACATTGGTGGCAGTGGTGGGATGGCGTCCTAGTAAGAGGAAAAGCAGCACAGAGACACCGGTAACGTTTGGAGTTACAAATTGAGGGCAACGATAGTATCCGTACAGCGCCCCTGGCTACAACAGGATGAAACCGGCTAGTTTTCGGACAGCGTTCCATGATGAGGATGAGGAGGAGGCCGCGGACTACAGGGATGCAGACAGAAAGGAACTCTGGTATGATGCCCTGGAAGATGCCCAATGGCGGCGAGGTGAGAGTCTCCCCAGTGATGAGCAGCGGCTACAGAAGCGTGTGGCGATGCGGATGTATCTATTGGGAGAGCAGCCCCTGGATGAGTGGGTGACAAGACTAGTGACCCTGGTACGGCGAGAGATCTGGCTAGACAACGCATATCAGGCCCTCTGGTGGCATACCGTTCGACTTACCCCCTGGACGGCTAAACACGACTTACCGGAGGGAGATGATTATGATGGCCCGGGTTTATTATGGGATGCCTTGGAGGACGACATTGATCTTGGCAGCACGGAGGAGTCTAGGTTTTGGGACATCTACGACTACCGGATGGGCATGTATGTCTGGGATGACGAAGGCGAGGTGAGCAAAGACATGACCCACCTGGTAACAAGAGAGTGGGAGCTGGAGCAGGACTACCAACACCTGCTCAGCTTCGTGCAGCCCCAACCCACTCGACAAGCGGAACCAGACTTCATTGACTGGTCCTGGGATGACCTCCAGATGGCAGGTAGAGATGGGACCGAGGTCTCTCTACCGGCCCTACAGGGGGCAGAAGGTGTCGTCCTTCCCCCCCAGCGGCAGTGTGAACCCCAGGGGGCAGAAGGTGTCATCCTTCCCCCCCCGTGGCAGTGTGAACCCCAGGGGGCAGAAGGTGTCATCCTTCCCCCCCCAGCGGCAGTGTGAACCCCAGGAAGCAGAAGGTGTCGTCCTTACCCCCCAGCGGCAGTGTGAACCCCCAGGGGGCAGAAGGTGTCGTCCTTCTCCCCCAGCGATAGTGTGAACCCCAGGGGGCAGAAGGTGTCGTCCTTTCCCCCCAGTGGCAGTGTGAACCCCAGGGGGCAGAAGGTGTCGTCCTTCCCCCCCAGCGGCAGTGTGAACCCCAGGGGGCAGAAGGTGTCATCCTTCCCCCCCAGCGGCAGTGTGAACCCCAGGGGGCAGAAGGTGTTGTTCTTTCCCCCCAGCCGCAGTGTGAATCCCAGGGGGCAGAAGGTGTCGTCCTTCCCCCCCAGAGGCAGTGTGAACCCCAGGGGGCAGAAGGTGTCGTCCTTCCCCCCCAGCAGCAGTGTGAACCCCAGGGGGCAGAAGGTGTCGTCCTTCCCCCCCAGCGGCAGTGTGAACCTCAGGGGGCAGAAGGTGTCGTCCTTCCCCCGCAGCGACAGTTTACCCTAACCAAGGGAGACACCAATCTCCCAGACGGCGCAGATGGGACCGTGGTCTCTGCGCCCACAGCCTGTCCAGATCCCCAACTACCCTCACTGGGACCACCGGAGGAGGGGGTAAGTACAAATTCCCCTCCCCAGCTAACTCCTAATGTGGCCCCAGGGTTAACAGAGGAAATGTTAACCCCCACTGACTTTCACGTTTTCCTGGCTACTGAGCCGGAATACGTCCCATGTACCCCAGCAGAAGAACTGACAGCGGGGCAGAGTGCAGTTGGCCTCTGCCCTCCCTTTGTCCCTTGTACAGAGCAGGATGTCCTGCAGGTTATACCAGCAGAAGAGCTGGCATCAGGGCAGAGTGCCGCTGGCCTCTGCCCCTCAAGTCCCCTCAGCGTGTTGCCCCATCACCACAGCGAAATATCCAGGTGCCGTAACGGTTTGTTGTGGGTGGGCTGCTCTTGCACTTTGTTGTTGTGGGGGGGATGCTCTAGCACTGGTTTATTGTGGGTTGGTGGATCGTCTAACGGAGGCACTGACCGGCAGAAGATCAGGTGCCTGGTTAGACTTCCCCCCAAAGGGGAGATGTGTGACGAAGTGCCCTTCGCCACTTTGTCTTGGAGAGGACTGTTTGCCAGCCTCCTGCCCTGCGACTATGGCCCTGGTACATATTGCCCTTCAAACAAAGTATTCGGCCATACCAGAGTGTATGTCACTCATTCTGGCCCTTTACATACAGGGGGGTCATTCGGTACTTGCCCTGTGTGAACCATGATACCACAGAAAGCTATGCCATGGAGCCCATTCATATAATGAAAGACTATGGGAAAGACTTTAGCTACATGGCAATTGAACTGTGTGAAGAGGATCTGAGCGCTATTCGGTAGTTTTATGTGCTCAGACCCCAGCTGTAACGGAACCCATCACTGTTTTACCCTGTTTTATGATTATTTAATTCTTGGTTAAAATATGATCACACTGCTGTACTGTAGATATGTTTGTTTTATGTTCTACAGAATATATTGGCTCAGAATATCAAAGCTACTAGGCTAATAGATAATCCTGTTACAGATAAGAAAGTCGATTGTATAGACTGTTTTCATTCTCAGATAAGAACAAAGAAGGCTGATTTAATCATTGTCTGATTATATCAAGTTGCCTCAGGGAGGGGTGACCACACCTATTGTCCTATATGTGTATTGTGTGGGGGATATGTGACATGTCTGTGTGTTATGTGAAAAACATACTTTTACTAACTTTTGAACCCCTGGTCTGATTCATGTCATTTTTTAATATGGTGTTCCCCTAGGTGAGAGATATTGAACGGTGCTGGACTTAAAGGTGTACCCCCTGTTTTTGGGGTACATCCAGAATGTGGTTAAAATTGTGTCTGTTTTAATTGTGTTACCTGTTATCTGAGGGGAGGAGACGTGGGGGTTGAACCATGTATATAATTGGCTGTGATAATTATGTGGGTGTAGCCCTTCAGAGGGCACCATTGCATAAAAGGAGATCCCCTGTCATTAAAGTTATAGTTCTACTTGACCCTTCAAAACGTAGTCTCATCTCGTTCTTGGAGGGGATTGCTCTATCATACTGGGGATTGCTATGCTTTTGCATACTCCCTTGAGCTGTAACTACTGAACGCTTGTTCCTGATGCGCTATCCTTGGAGGAGAGGTCTTCCCCACACGGTCCTGGATGCTGGAGATTCATACAGGGTGGAAGGAAGACGGCGCAGCTCCAGCTAAGCTACCGCGTTTGTGGAGTCTGTGGTGGTTGAGGTGTCCGGTGCGGTGCTTGTAGGCTTCGGCGCAAACTAGGACGCGTCTATCAACGGAGGTACCCGGTCGGGGTGCCAGGAGATCCGTTACACTCACCAACAGTTGACTCTCCTTCTCGGGGTATTCACGTTCAGTAAGTCAACCAACGAGTCCAAACAAATCTGCTTCAACAGATAGTTTGCACCTGGGGGGTGATAGAAATAAACAAAAAAAAAACATTAGAACGTTCAAGACCCAAACCGTAACTTTTAAAACCTTAAAAGACCAAGTGTGACCATATAGGCCCCAACCGCACCTTAAAAACCCTAAATAACAAATTGGGACCATATAGGCCCCAACCGCACCTTAAAAACCTTAAATAACAAATTGGGACCATATAGGCCCCAACAGCACCTTAAAAACCCTAAATAACAAATTGGGACCATATAGGCCCCAACCGCACCTTAAAAACCTTAAAATACCAAGTGTGACCATATAGGCCCAAACTGTACATGAAAAAAAATGAAAAATATAACAATATATCTCAATATATATATATATATATATATATATATATATATATCAATCAATAATCAATATATAAATCAATCAATATATAAATATATATATATATATATATATCAATCAATAATCAATATATAAATCAATCAATATATAAATATATATATATATCAATATATATATATATATATATATATATATATCAATCAATAATCAATATATACATCAATCAATATATAAATATATATATATATATATATATATGTATATCTCAATATATATATATATATATATATATATATATCAATCAATATATCTATCAATCAATCAATATATATATATATATATATATATATATATATATCAATATATATAAATATATATATATATATATATATAAATATATCTATCTATATATATATATATATATATATATATATATATATATATCACACACACATAAAAAATATACATAAATATACATAAACATATACATAAAAAAATATATATTAATTGATATTTATTATTTGATTAATTGATGTACTTTATTACTTATTTTATTATATTGTTCATGTATTTCTATTAGACATTATTTTTTATACATATTACAGTGCTATTTATTTGCTATACATGTTACAGGATATTATCCTGTAACATGTATATCACATAAATAGCCCTGTAATATGTATAATACATACAGGGTCAAACAAGTTCACACTAACCTTTTTTTCCCTTACAGGCTTCCATACCTGCTTTGCTGATTTGCTAATTTTTTAAAGACTCTCATTGGTTGAAATAGATGTCAATCAAAAATTTCAGCCAATCAGAGTCCTTCAAAAATTAGTATATAAGGCAGAGCGTGGGAAAAAAACAATTGATCGCGGGTGGAGCTCCTTGTAGGAGGAGCTCTGTTAGTTTGTTGTTTATTTTTTTTTAGAGCGTCGGGTTTTTTTGGTGGAGGCCTCTTGCAATGGGCCAGAATGGATGGACAATGGCTTCAATCAAGATTGGATTATTTTTTGACAATGGCTTCAATCAAGATTGGATTATTTATTTGACATGGGCTTCAATCAACATTGGATTATTTATTTGACATGGGCTTCAATCAAAATTGGATTTTATGACATGGGCTTCAATCATCATTGGATTATTTATTTGACATGGGCTTCAATCAACATTGGATTTTATGACATGGTCTTCAATCAAAATTGGATTATGACTATCCAGGGCACTGAGGGCAGAAGGCCAAAGCTGGAGGGGTCAATTTGACAGGTAAGTATGTGCTGTTGTTTATTTTATTTTTATTATTGTTTGTTTAGTATGTATGTGCTGTTTACTTTATTTGTATTATTGTTTGTTTAGTATGTGTGCTGTTTTTACTGTATTTTTATTATTGTTTTTCCCTTACCTTATTTTTATTTAATCTTTAAAAGTGACAGGCACATGCATGTGCCTGTTACTTCTAAAAATGGAATAAAAATAGGGGGGGGTGGTTGGTAGTTGGATCAGGGTGGGGTCACGCGGCCATCGGTCGGTCAGTGGCCGCGTAGGGGTGGCACAGGCCTCATGGGGGTGATCGGGGGAATCGGGCGGTGGCATAGCATAGGCCACATCGGGGTGGTGATGATCGGGCCTCGGGGGTGGCGCAGGCCACATGGAGGTGATCAGGGGTGGCACAGGCCTCATGGGGGTGATCCGATCACCCCCATGTGGCCTGTGCCACCCCGCTCACCACCCGATTACCCGATCACCATGATCGGGGGAATCGAGCGGTGGCATCGCATAGGGCAGGCCACATCGGGGTGATCGGGGGTGGCACAGGCCACATGGGGGTGATGGCTGGGGGTGGCACCAGGCATTGCAGGCCTATGTCGGTCGTTGGTGGTAGGTAAGTTGGTGGGTGGCTAGGTAGGTGGCAGGCATTGTGGGGTAACTGGGGGGACCCTTCCTTTTATTAGGGGCACTAGGGGTTTGGTTTGGCCAGGGGCAGGGCAGGTGCCAGGTAGACTTACTGTTAGGTTGGGCAGAGCAGAAGTGAGTAGTTTCAGCCAGGGAGGTCTCTCAGTCTCAGCGTGAGCAGGGTCAGGAAACAGAAAGAGGGAAGGGGACAGGCAACTGGTGGTTTTATTGACTGTAGATGTCAATCAAAAAGTAAACTCGAGGCCCTATTAGGTGGCGGGCGCTCGGAGCTAACGGTCTGGGTGGGTTTACATTGTTCTCTTGACAACTGTACAGCCTTCCATCATTGATTGGTCAATGATGGAAGACTGTCAGTCATTAAATTGATACATTTATGACCGCCCATGCATATCGTCACTGTGCTGGTGGGCAGAATGCATTAACGGTCAGGGGGCCAGGCCAGGCCTCATTGAAGAGAAGTGTCTAAAGGTTAGTGTACTTTACTAGTGTAATATGATCACACAGGGATGCAGGGGGCTACAATAGATACACAGCAGCATTAGTTAATATATACACACAGCGCAAGGGGTTATCTTAAAGTGACAGTGTCCCTGGGAATAGTTTGCTTCATTTATTACTGTATTAACACTTGAATGATGATGTACACATTATATTTAATTGTTTTTGGGTTATTACTAATAAATTATTGTGTTTTTTTATTGCAAAATATTTGGGGGGGTGTTTGCCCTGACGCCCCAATGGACGGGCCGCCCCTGACTATAATTAAATGACTATAATTAAAGCCTGTTCTGATGGGCTGTTTTTTTATTTAATCGGAATAGGAAATAATAGAGCCCACTCATTGGTTAAAATTGTACCCAGTCAGAATCCACATCTGTCAATCCCTGCATTCAGATTGGTTGCTTGGTTGATTTTGACAAAAACAGTCCTAATATCCGAATATAACTGGTTGAAATATGACTGACTCATATTTTAGCCAACCAGATGCTTACAAAATCCTAAATATTACAGAACTGTGCCAAAAAGCCAGCATTTGGTGCAGGGGATTATGAGAGGGTGAGCTCCATTGGATTGAGATATTGATTGATTTTTTATTTTTTTAAACAGTATATATATTTATTTTTTTAGTTGAAGGTCTTTTCCACGGGCTGAAGAAAGTAACAAGGATTTTCAAGTAAGATACAACACTGATTTCTACACGCGGGAGACAGGAGGAGGAGGAGGGGAGACAAACGGGGAAGGAGGGGGAAGACACAGAGGACAGGGGGAGAGACACAGGGCAGGGAGAGGAGGGGGGAAGAGACACAGGGGAGGGGGGAGACACTCAGGGGTGGGAGAGACTACACGACCATGCACTGGCAATGTATTATTTTGCCAGGTTTATAGTTGCTTTACATAATTACTGATGTATTGGCAACCACTGTAGGTTTGTCAACTAAAATAGCTTCTGTACCAATGAACAACGTTGCACATTCCTAAACCCTATAACATGCATGAGCTACTTTGATTGCAATGTGTGGTTAGGGGTGGATACATAATGCTGCATTGGGCATTACGGCAGCTCACCACAGACTGAATAATAATAACAGATATTTAGTAAATCGCGTGGAGACTGGAGTTCACCTGTGTATCGCTGATGTACGATGAGCTGAGTTAGATCACAGCTGATTTTGTATCCCTTTAATGAATTCCCCCAATTTCAAATTTACAGATGTTTACTACCCTCACTTATGATTTATTTTACCAGTTTCTCAACAGTTACATTAAATGACATAAATACTGCCTCTATGTCATATCTAATGGAATGCTTTATATATTATGGCAATGGGACAGGTTTAACATGCTTAAGAATTGTTTGTATTTGTTATCATAGCTGTAAAGAAGAGATTGTAAAACCTCTGGAATTCTGGAGATCACAAAAATTAACCCCTTTGTGAGAATATTATATTCCTAATTGGCACCATTTTATTATGCAACTGATCAAGAAAACAAAAAAAAATCCTACATTTTATTATGCATCTGTTTAGAAATGTTTCCTTTGAGCATATTTCTGTCTACATATGGGAAACTATAATTTGCACATTTTTACATAGACTAGAAAAATCTGTAAATAAATAATTATTTTGTCTTGCAATTTGTACTTTATAATTTATTCATATGAAAGCTCAGCTTAAGAACGTTTTTTTGCATGAAACAGACTTAGCCTGTCTGTGCACAACTTTGGGGCTTGTATCAGTTTTTATAGTGCTCATGGGTTGATTTAGCTTAATTTAGCTCTGTTAGCATCTGCAACTTAGGTGAAAGAATCTGAGGTTTTCTAAAAGCACTAAACCTAGCTGTCTGTCATGAAAATATCTAAAGACCATTTTGAATAGATCTAGGGTTGGTGACATAGAGAGTTAAGCATGTATTCATGAGTTTCATGGAAATATATATGTTTCATTTGTTTTTAACTATGAATAGGCTAACAAAACATTATTTCGAAATAATGCCAAGAAGAACGTCTAATAGCAGTATAATCATACTGTAAATACAATTAATTCTACTGTTTCTTATTAAAAACAGTATGAGTATACAGAACATTGTGATTTATCTGTAATCCAGAATATATTGTACAGATTGAAAAGGGAAAACCTATTTATTTTCCTTTAGCATAAATATAACACCAACACAATATATTTTGAATTATGATGCATGATTTCCCACAAAGATATGACAATATTAAACCTTGGGGAGAAAATAATTTCTGTGACAGACAGAACTATGACAAGGAAAAGGTTAATTAACACAAGACTGTACCTGAAGTTTTTTTTATCTGCCTATTTTGCCTTGAAATAGGGGGTTAGGTAGGTAGGGGAGGGGATAATAGGTTATGGTAGAGGGGGTTAATAGGATAGGGAGGAGGGAGGTTCATTAGTTAGAGGGGTGTTGGTTTAGATCTGTTGGTTTATTGGGGGGAATAGTGTAGTGTAGTGTTTGTACTTAGTGTCATGAGGGTCATGGCACTTATAGGGTTACGGTTCTTATTGTCCCAAAAGGGTCTTTATAGACCCTTATGGGACTGATGGGGTTAAATAGAGGCTTATGGGGGTCTGTAAGAGATGGGGTTACATGGAGACTTATGGGGGTCTGTATAGACCCTCATAAGAGATGGGGTTAAATAGGCCCAGAAGGGGTTAAATAGGCTTAGACAGGGTTAAAAAGGCTAGATACGGTTATTGGCTTCAGACAGGGTTAAATAGACCTAGATAGGGTTATTGGATCCAGATAGGATTAAATAGGCTTAGATAGGGTTATTGGGTCCAGATAGAGTTAAAATGGTACAATTAGGGTTAAAAGGGCCTAGATAGGGTTATTTGTGTCCAGATAGGTTTAAATAAGTACAGTTAGGGTTAAAAAGGCCTAGATAGGGTTATTGATCCAGATAGGATTAAATAGGCCTAGATAGGGTTATTGGGTCTAGATAGGGTTAAATAGGTACAGTTAGGGTTAAATAGGCCTAGATAGGGTTTTTGTGTCCAGATAGGTTTACATAGGTACAGTTAGGGTTAAAAAGACCTAGATAGGGTTATTGGGTCTAGATAGGGTTAAAAAGGTTTAGTTACGGTTAAATGGGCCTAGATAGGGTTATCAGGTCCAGATAGGGTTAAATAGGTACACTTAGGGTTATTGGTCCAGATAGGGTTAAAATAGAACCGTTAGGGTTAAATAGGCCTAGATAGGGTTATTGGGTTAATGAGGTATAGTTAGGGTTAATAGTGTAGTGTAGTGCTTAGACTTTGTGTCATGCGGGTCCTGAAGGACCCTCGTGGCACTTACAGTGTTATTATAGGGGTTAAATCGTGTATAGGGGGTTAATTAAGTGCAAACAAGTGCATTTTTTTTTAGAAACCTTTGATTTGTAGTATTAGGATTTTATATCTGAGAAATGTGTAACATTGTAACAAACTTTACAATTATTTTTATAGGTGGTGGTTACATTTTTTTTATTTCTAGTAAGTTGGTACATAACCCACTGGGGATGAGTTGTAGTAGATATTAGTTTTAGATAAGATGTTAACATTGTAGTGTGAATACCAAACACAATATATGCTAAAAAACTAGATAAGATGTTAACATTACACTTATTCACTCAATTTCTAAGGGAGTAATGATGAGTCTTATTCTGTTTAAAATAAAATAAATAGGATGATAATACTATGATGTCATTCTCAGAGATAGTTAAAAGGGAAAATAAATTAGAATATATGGTAAGGTGTTCCTATGTTAACTAAAGGACTGGAATTAAATGGATTAATAATTCCTATGGACTAAAAGTTATATCTCAAGCTTAAATGTTAATCAAACATAGATGTCCATTATGTGCAAGAAGTGTAATGAACAAAAGTGAAATTGTGATAAAATGAAGTTTGGGGATAAGATATATTTAGTGAATGTATACATTTATTCTCAATAAAAATATTAAGTAATATATGTTTTAATAAAAAATGAAAATAAATATAATTAATAAAACATTATGGATGGTGAAAAATTGTGATTAAAATTTTAATGCTTTTTAAACAATAATAAATGAGTCAAGTATGAATGTGTTGAAATTGCATGAGGTGAGTTTTGATTTTGAATGAAAAGGAATAAGTGATGAAATATACACTTGAAAAATATATAATATCAAGGAGTGAATAATTGTTAAAGTAAAGTGATGAAATGGAAAAATAAGAATAATAATAAACATTATAGTGTTAATGTCTCACATTGAGACAGTGAATTAATTATAATTGTTAGACTGATTAAATGAGGTGAGTATTAAAGTGGCAAAATTAAATGAAGTAAATTTGAATTATCAGTGAAAGAAAATGGGTGAAATAATATACACTTGGAAGATATAATATCATGAAGTAAATAATTGTGAAGGTGATAAAATATTTTAAGTGAAAAATTAAACACTGTAGTGTTTGGTGTCTCACAGTGAGACAGTGAATTAATTGTTGAATATATGAAATGCGAAGTAAGATATTCATTAGTTAATGTGAAATTCTAATATTATATTTAATACATAATAATTATAATTTTTAATGATATTAAATCCATTTTCAGTTGGCATAAACGTGTGATTCTTGACCTGAAGTTGGTATGATGTCAGTTGATGAATGGATGAAAGGTAAACCCTTCATTTAATCCTTTAGGGGATTTAGTTTGTAATGTGAAAATCCATTTAGCCTCTTGACATAGGAATTTTCTTTTCCAGTCACCTTGTCTAATGCTCTGAGTGACCTTATCAATACCTATAAATGTAAGGCATCTAGGGTCATTGGCATGCATATTTTTTACGTGCTGTGCCACCTATGTATCTTCTGAATTTATAATGGAATTGATATGTTCCAATGCTCTTCTTTTTAGTTTTCTAATGGTTTTTCCTATGTATGTGAGACCACAAATACAGACAATCTGATAGACCACTCCAGTGGAGTCACATGTGATGTGATGTTTAATTCTATATTTGTTTTTTTCTGTAGAGTCGGCAAATTCTCTTGTTTGTAATATCTGTGGACAGGCCTTACACTTTCCACAGGGTAAGCATCCTTCACTAAGTTTATCCAGCCAGTTATGAGATTTGAATTTCTCGTAGTGGTTGTGTACCAGTATGTCACGTAAATTCTGTGATCTACTATAGGTTATTGTTGGATGGACTGTTAATGCAGATTCCAAATCTGGATCCAATCTCAAGATATACCAGTGTCTGCAGAGAATTAATTTTATCTGAGTTGTTTGATTATTAAATCTCCCTATGAATCTGATTGGTTGTTCTTCTTTTTTGGAGATTGTTGGTACTAATAATTTAGTACGATCTGTATTTAGGGCTCTGCTGTATGCTCTCTTTAACACTTTTTTTGGGATAACCCCTATCAATAAATATGTTTTGTAAATCCTTTGCTTGTTTTATAAATTTTTAATTAGAACTACAGTTTCTATGTAAACGTATATACTAGCCGATGGGGATTGCATTTAGCGTGGTTTTTGGATGATGACTTGTCCAATGTAACAAGCTGCTTGTGGTTTTTGCCTTTTCTATAGACTGTAGTTGTAATCTCATTCTTGCTTACTTGTAAGTCTAATAATGTTACCGTTTGTTTGTTATATTCAAATGCAAGTCTTAAATTATTCTAATTGGTGTTCAGTTTAGTCACAAATGGTTGTAATTCTTTTACAGATCCTGTCCAGATCATAAATACATCATCTATAGACCTCAACCAGATGTCTGTTTTAGAGGTTAATTTAATACCAACGTAGTGCTACTGATGTCACTACTAGCTACGGGTTAGCTCTTAGTTCGAATTTAATGAGGCTGTTAAGCAGGTTCTATCTAACTAGGAGCATTATGCTCCTGAATGTGGGCTGTTGTTTTGGCATTCTCATACTGGTGCTACCTGTTTTGCTCCTTTCTGTAACATGGAGCATGTTTTTCTTTTATGCACCAATGTATTTTTTCCTATATTGTGATAATTACTGTATATACTTGAGTATAACCCGAGTTTTTCAGCCCTTTTTTTAAGGCTGAAAAGGGCCCCCTCGGCTTATACTCGAGTCACCACCCCTGTGTCTCTCTTTCCCCCCGTGTCTTTCTTTCCCCCCGTGTCTTTCTTTCCCCCTGTGTCTTTCTTTCCCCCGTGTCTTTCTTCCCCCCCCGTGTCTCTTTACCCCCGTGTCTCTTTACCCCCGTGTCTCTCTTTCCCACCATGGCTCTTTCCCCCCGTGTCTCTCTTTCCCCCCATGTCTCTTTCCAACCCCCTCGCTTATCATCCTCAACCCCCCCATCCTCAACCCCCCCTCCTCATCCTCAACCCCCCCTCCTCATCCTCATCCCCCACTCCTCATCCTAAACCCCTTCCTCATCCCCTTCTCACTTTATGTCACATGCGCGTCACGTCATTAGCAATGGTTGGGTCCCGATGCAGCCTGAAGGAGTGCGGAGGAGCGGGGGAGCAGCTACTGATGGAAGGTAAGTGAGGGGAAAGGGAGAGGGGTAAAGTGAGGAGGGGGGTTTAGGATGAGCAGGGGGGTTTGAGGATGGGCGGTTGAGGAGGGAGGTTGAGGAGGGAGGTTGAGAAAGAGATGGGAGGTTGAGGATGAGATGGGAGGTTAAGGATGAGGAGCGGGGTTTAGGATGAGGAGCGGGGTTTAGGATAGGAGGGTTGAGGAAGGGGTGGTTGGGGTTGAGGACGGGTGTTGAGGATTAGGAGGGGGGTTGAGGAGGGAGGATGAGGAGAGGGTTGAGGAGGGAGGATGAGGAGGGTGGTTGAGGATGAGGGAGGTTGAGCAGGGGGGTTGAGGAGGGGGGTTGAAGAGGGGGGTTGAGGAGGGTGATAAGGGAGGGGGAGGGAAAGAGACACAGGGAAGGGAGAGGGGGAAGAGACACGGCGAAGGGAGAGGGGGGAAGAGACAAAGGGGAGAGAGAGAGGGGTGAGAGACACAGGGGTGGGGGGAGAGACACAGGGAAGGGAGTGGGGGGGGACAGGGGTACAGAGGGCACACGAAAGGGGGACAAAGGGGGTAGCACATTTTCCACCCTTGGTTATACTCGAGTCACTAAGTTTTCCCAGTATTTTGTGGTAAAATAGGTGCCACGGCGTATACTCGGGTCGGCTTATACTCGAGTATATACAGTAAATAAAAGAGCTCATCCAAAGCTAGATTGAAAGCATCCAAATTTCCCTTAGAAACAAAAAAATATATTTTTTAATCTTGTTTTTTCAGTGGCAGTATAGCACTTCTAGAGTCGATGCCATGGGCCGCTATGTAACTAGGATCCCTTATGAATAATAATAATAATAATAATAATAATAATAATAATAACAATACTATAATGGCTCATATGTGGAATTAATAATACAGTGTAATACTATAATAATAATAATAATAATAATAATAATAATACTGTACTGTAATAATAAGTTAGAGAAACTATTGTGCTCTTTCTTTTAATTCAAACAAAAAGAACATAAAAACAAGCTTATACAAAAAGCCATGGGAGCCTGTTCTTAATTATGGGTTGTCTGTAAAACAAGTTATCTGTAACCCGGGAGCCACCTGTATACTTCCATAGTCCTTACATATTCATGGCACTGGCTATGAAAATAAAAGGCAGCAAAAGAAGTAAGTTTTCTGAGCACTAGGACAAAATCTAAGACTTCCCAAAAATAAATAAATATTAATATACCTTGGTTTACGTCCTTAATCCATTCTGGATGGCAGGATGAGAACCAAACAGGATGCAAACCAAACAAGCATTTCCCATAGCAAGCAATGTAAATTGGAACAATCGTTTCCGGACACCAGAATTTTCACATTTTAGTTTGAATTGATGGTTTGATACAAAACCTTAAAACTAAAAAAACATAAATAAAAGAAAAACAATTATTACATTCGATAACACAACAATATACACATAACAATACAATTCTGCAGTGTAAACGATGATTATTATAAAAAAAAGTTGAAATCACATTTTTCAGAATCTTAATATATAACAAAAGGAAAAACAAAAAAATATTTTTTTTTTAAGTCTTACTGCTAGTTACAGATGTAGCCATCATTATTTCATGTTTATTGTCACATATATCACTACAAAGTCTGCAATTTATTAAGCATAATTCTGTTGTGTGCAGTGACAAGATCAAAACTCTGTGATCACTCTGTGTAGTAAAAGACATATTAATATATTTTACTGTAAATACTTGTTTCTCACATCTCCGTTATGAACATCATAGTGCATTGCTAGTATTCTGTATCAGTGATGGGTTGGCAATGTTTCAAATACAGGTAAGCTCCAGAAAACAGTGGTTTAAAGCATATAGATTGAAAAAGATAAAACTGTATCAGTGTTCAGTGCTGACTGAAGATATATACGTGTTCATATGAAGGAAATTATGCACTCTATACTATTAGCTGCTCGCAAATGCCTCAAACTCATAAATTTGTCTGCAGGTGTTTTTTTAAATAAATGTTTACATGTATTCTATTGACTCCAGCTCGCAAATTCCGACTTCAAAGCTGAACTCTTAAACCCTGACGTTTTAGTGTGCTAAAACCAATGGAGTGTGGCTCTGGCTGGCCCGTAATGATTGTGGGCGGGTAACTCATAATTAGATTGCAAGTAGCTAATAAAATATGGGGCAATATTAAGAGCAGTTTTAAGTGTGTATACATTTACAAATTGGCCAATAGAATAGGGCCCTATGTTTTACATTTGAAAAGTAGGTCCTGTATTCCTCAATCCAATTTCTCCTCTATGTCCTTTATAGAGATGTAGAGCAGTCACACCATTCCCCCGTAATCATTATCCCCTGACATCTCCCAATTTTTTAGGTCCTGAAGTGAACAGTGGCTAACAATGAACGTAGTAAATAACAAACTGATTGAATACTGTAAAAAGGTAAGGTGAACTAGCATTGTTGCCTATAATAAAAACACTTTACAGAAAGGAGAGAGGATATTTTCAGTAGAAACTGAAGGTAATAATTTCTACATGTGGCTAAATACAGTTTTGAGAGTATAAATCTATGATACATAAAAAAAACAGGTAATTTTGCCAGTAGGGCAACACTGCCACCTCTCCTTTGTGGCTGTTGTAAATATTTCTCTGATGGCAAATGTGAATAACTTTTATAAAGTATAAAATATTTACAACTCTTGATAAGTAATCTCTAACAAGTATCAACTGATGTTAAAGAACTAGGCCCTCATTCTATTATCGGCCGTAAATCGGCCGTAAGGCTGCGATTCCTTGCGAGGGTTCAGTTAACTCGCGATTCTATTATACGGCCCCGCAAGGATCTCCTCTTACGGCCGGCCGCATATCTTGGAACCGGCCGTAAACTGTGAAATATAAAAACTCAAAAATAAATTCAAGCCTGCACTGTACAGCTCTGTAAATGCTAGGGATCATATTGGGGGACATGAGGATTAAAAGGAACCCACTCTCAAGCTTGCACATCTGCCCAAACCCGAGTTCAAATTAACTGTTTATTTGCCGGCTGCGGCGTGGGTGTGTCTGAAGTGCTCCAAGCACTCTGGACTTTTTACATGGATATTTTACGGATATTAAAAATAAAATATTTTACGGATTTGAGTACAGGATAATTATGTGCTATTTTTTCTAACACCTAAAATCCCTTTATAGTCTTCGCAAAGTGCAGGATGGCTTTATTTGGGCTATTTTATGTGCTTAATTGGTGCTAGCGAGACCTTTTTCCTGCAAGTAACTGCGGCTCGCTTTTAGCCTTGCAGAGAGGTTTCCCGGAGCAATTGAATTGCAAATCTCTTGCGGCCGTTTAAGATCAAAGGCTTTCCTCCGGCGCGAGCGGCCGCAAGAGATAGCAAGGCACCGGCCGCAAGCCTGCCGGAATCCCCGGCCGTAAGGGAATAGAATAGCCGAATAGCTTGCGGCCGGTCCTTGCGGCCCCGCAACGGCTGCGGCCGATAATAGAATGAGGCCCCAAGTGTGTACTTTTGACATTTTCCAATAGGATTTAACTGTAAAACAAGAATCCATAAAAAAAATCATTACAGCTTTTTATGTTAACTATTTTACATCATCAAATCAATTATTTACTAAGGGCCTCATTCTATTAGCGGCCGTAAATCGGCCGTAAGGCTGCGATTCCTTGCGGGGGTTCAGTTAACTCCCGATTCTATTATACGGCCCCGCAAGGATCTCCTTTTACGGCCGGCCGCATATCTTGGAACCGGCCGTAAGCTGTGAAATATAAAAACTCAAAAATAAATTCAAGCCTGCACTGTACAGCTCTGTAAATGCTAGGGATCATATTGGGGGACATGAGGATTAAAAGCTTGCACATCTGCCCAAACCCGAGTTCAAATTAACTGTTTATTTTCCGGCTGCGGCGTGGGTGTGTCTGAGGTGCTCCAAGCACTCTGGACTTTTTACATGGATATTTTTTACGGATATTAAAAATAAAATATTTTACGGATTTGAGTACAGGATAATTATGTGCTATTTTTTCTAACACCTAAAATCCCTTTATAGTCTTCTAAAAGTGCAGGATGGCTTTATTTGAGCTATTTTATGTGCTTAATTGGTGCTAGCGAGACCTCTTTCCTGCAAGTAAGCTGCGGCTCGCTTTTAGCCTTGCAGAGAGGTTTCCCGGAGCAATTGAATTGCAAATCTCTTGCGGCCGTTTTAGATCAAAGGCTTTCCTCCGGCGCGAGCGGCCGCAAGAGATAGCAAGGCACCGGCCGCAAGCCTGCCGGAATCCCCGGCCGTAAGGGAATAGAATAGCAGAATAGCTTGCAGCCGGTCCTTGCGGCCCCGCAACGGCTGCGGCCGCTAATAGAATGAGGCCCTATGGCATTATACCAATAGTAAGTGAATATCCTATTTAAGAAAAACACACAGAAAAGACTGAAATATTTTTGTTACATTTACTTCCATTTACTAATAAATAAATGATACAGTATTTTAATGTCTGAAAAATCTTTACAAAGAATAGTCCAGATGGTGCTATGTCTTTCTAAAGATTCCCAGCAGAGTCTTGCAATGTTTGTGCGATTGATGTAAAAGCATTCTGCCTCACTGTGTGTATTCTACAGAATACTATATGGTAGCAACAAAAAACATTTACAAACTGAGTGGACAGGGAGTTATTTGATTTCTTCTTTTGTGATTGCTTGATGTGAATCTACAGACTGCAGAGCTGAAAGGTAATAAGTTAATTTGTTTACAAGTCACAAAAAATGCAAAGACAACAATATGATTTTAAATTAAGATTTACATGTAATGTAAGTGTTTATTTGATGTTGAATGGGAAAGTTACTGGAAAGGTATTTTATCATGCGCTCATGACGAGCCCTGCAATGAGCGGGTTCGCTGCTCATTGCCGTTTTTGGCAAGCCGCACCTTTCCTTCTTTGAAATGATCCCCTTCAGCTCGCCTTTGGTGCTCATTGCCTAATTTACTATTCAGGTGCAGGGAGACAGACCAGAAGCTGATATACCGGTAAGCTTGTGGGAAACTGGGGGAGGGGGGAGGCTGATGGGATCCAGGGTGAAGGCTGAGAGGATCCGGGGGGGTGGGGCTACTGGCAGGAACCAGGTATGGTAATGGGCTTGGCGGGGGTGTATACCAGTGCTGTGTCCGATGACCTCCTTCTGCTCTTCTCTCCCCAGCAGCACGTCTTCTTGCTCGTAATATGCGTGTCACATCATTAGCATATGCCGGTGCCGGTCACACCTAGAACACTCTCCTGGGGAGAGAAGAGAAGCAGGAGGTCAGTAAGGAGAGTGGGGAAAGGGGATAGGGAGGTTAGTGGAGAGGGGGAAAGGGAGGGAGGAGGAGGATGAGGTGAGGGAGGGAGGAAGTTGCAAACTCCAGTTGTGTGGGCTGCAATTGTGGGCCGCAACTGCGTCTCTCGCAGTTTGCCTAAGTGCCGCGGGTCTGGGGATGAGCGCCTACAACGCTCAACTCCACCAGCGAAATGAGCGACTTCGGCGCTGACTGCCTAAGGCTCACAAGGGCTGCGCGAGCCCGCAATTTTAAGATTGCTTTATCAACGACTTTTGGCAAGTCCACAGTTACGACAACTATATATATGCATATGCATGTACCTCCTTGTCTTGTCATGCATGTGCAGCTCCACAGCCAATCAGGGTACTGTTATCTTGACATGGTAATATTTAAATCTCAGTGCATACTGAACATTGTATGCAGCCTTTCACTCCAGTATCTACCTATTCCCACTTGCAAATTTACAGATAGGTCATTCATGTACTACCTTGGTGTCCATTGAAGCAGCATGCAACCTGTGCAATCTGCTGCATTTGCTCATTAAAAAAGAAGATGCCAAATGGTAAATTAGTTGCATCATTTCTTTTCAAATTAAACTATACATTTATATCAGAAACCAATAAATAATTAGCATTTAAATCCGTAATTAGGATTAAAGTAATTGAAGTCCCAATTATACTGTGAGGTAAAAAAACAACAAAACTAGAGATCCTGCTGGTCTTCTACCAGTCTCAAAAGAGTCAGGTTCATGCTCATATCAAACATGTTCTTAGACAAGTTCTAGAAATAAAAGTCACCAAAAATCACATGAAAACACACCTTCAAAATAATTCCACATATAATTCTTCCATAGATATCTGCTAAATTTGAGAATATACAATTTCACCATTGCCACATCTTTTTTTCACTGAGCAGCTCATACCAAAATCCATCTCCTGATCATACTTAGACACACAGGCCCCTAATTAAATTGTCCACTAGTTGCAGTTACTGTAGCCCATAATGTAGCCCACAAAAGTCTTTCTTTTTTAGCTACCCGTAATTGATCTGTCAAGCCTGCAATTGCTAAAGTCGCTATTAAATTGCTACAATTCCTCAAGCATGCAATTGTTTTCACACCCGTAAAGTGCAAATGTAGCCACAAATCCTACAAGCACTGTAGAGTACTAGCAAGGGGGTTAAACACCTGTTCGTAGCACTGTAAAAGCAAATAAAAAATAAATACTTCACTTTAAAAGACGGAGAAAGTGATGTGACACACTATAATTAATTACACAACTGTCTCAAGCTCGCCAATCTGCAATAAAAAATATTTTTTTTCATGTGTAATTTCTGTGTTATATCTATCCTGGAAATCAATGGGTTAATACATATTGAACTCGCATGGACAAGGATAGTAGATTTGTTGATTTTGCTTAGATTGCAACATTTCTGGATTTGCGAGTCTGATCGCAAATCAGACTTTTTTTTTCATATTCCTTTTTTTATTGGTCCCTTAAAGGGAGGGAAAAAAAAATATTCCACGGTATATCAGTAAGCCATGATACGCAGATCAGGCAGCATCATGCTATTTCACAACTTGTATAGGTGGAAATTTTAATTTAACCAGTCATGAAACCTCCTTAACACCTTTTTTCCGTTTTCTAAACATTAAACATTAATAACTGTCGCTTTTAAAGACTGTTCAGTAACTATCACAGTAGTCCTTAGCTCGCAGGCTAGGATGGTGAGGCCTATGTTACAATTGGTATATCATTGCCCGGACCCATCAGGCCTTCTCAGCTATGACCTCTCCTCCCCCTTTCCTCCTATACATATACTAACTCTATCCCTTGGAGCTAGGGCACCTTGTTGAGATTAACTAAACAAATAGCGAAGTGTAATATTGTCTAAAGATAGGGGAATGTTATCCTCTTTATTTCCTTAGTGTAGGATACTCTATGTGGGGGCTAGGGTCTTCTTTAATGAGCTTCTCAAGAAACTCCTGTACTAAAGGCCTAAACCTATTGGAACTCTAAACTTTACCCTTGTCTTTCCTTGCCCTTTTCCATCCCTTTTGCAATTAACCAAATCACCTTAAAAAACACTGAAAACTTAACTTAGTTTGGTCATTTTAATCGATCTGAATGGAGGAGAAGACCAAATAACCTTCTTAATGTTGGCTTATTGTCTTACCTCCTTGCTGCGCCCAGGTTCCTCGCCGGCTCCCCCAGACTCCTCATCACCGTCCCCTTCTCCTCTACCTCTTCTTGCTTTCTCTTTCTCTTTGATTCTTTTTTTTTTTTTTTTGCCTAAGTTTACCCAACCCTTTGTTACCTTAATTGATTCCCACAGGTTCCTCTCTATCTATGTTCCCACTGTTCGGGCCCCTGTTAACAAGCCACGGATCCCATATGTCCCTATACTTCTGAATAGCATCTGCTAGTATATGAGTCATGTGTTCGTTCACAGCTATATAATTTATTTTGTTCCTTATTGCCTGTAGTTCAAGTGTGTCTGACTTCCATTGCTTTGCAATGTGTGATTTGGTGGCTAAGTATATATATTGGAGAAGCTTGTTTTGAGAAGGGAATAACCCCAAATCTGGGATTCCTAATAAACAGGTTTCCATTGTGCCCCCTACTCGTGTTCCCAATGTTTCCGAGGCAAGATCTGACACTTCTTTCCACATCTGTGAAACTATGGGGCAGTCCCACCACATATGCTTAAAAGTTCCTAGAATGTGGCACCCTCTGGTACACATTCTCTCCCCTGTCTTGCTCCATTTTGTCAATCTCTCCGGGGTCAAGTATGTTCTATGCAAAACTTTAATGGCAGTTTCTAGGAGTGTTTGGTTTAGAGAGCCTTTGTATATGCTTTTCCACGCTTCCCCCCATCTCTCCTCATTCCATTGTTCACCTAGATCCTTCTCCCACTCACATATCTGTCCCTTGTTCCCTCCGGTGGTTCGTTGTATATATCGTAGATTCCCCCAATAATTCCCTTAGTTAAAGGGGCCCTCTGTCATATTACAGATAGCCAGGTTTTTTTGGGAGTCCCCCATGTTCTAGATATCTTGTTAACCAGGTGTTTGATTCTACAAAAGTTGAAATGTTGGCTAATGGGGATGTTATGATGGTCTCTTAAAAATTCAAAAGTTATAGGGGTCTCAGAGCCCAGCCAAGCTCCCAATCTATCCAGTTTCCTAGATTTCCACCACCAGTTAGCTTCTGAACCTAGTCCCTGCGGCAGCCATGGATGGCAAAGGACCGACATCATTGGGGAGGGATGTTTGAAAAGGGATGTATGCGTTAGTGCCCATTTCAAGCCTTGCACTGTGGTGGAAATAACCGGATGTCTAATCCCTCCTATTGTATCTGGAACTTTGTCTAGCCACACCAATGTATCCCAGGTGTAAGGGTGTAGTATTTGATCCTCCATAGTCTTCCATAAAGGATGGTGGATCCCTGAGTGGCTTATAGGAATGAAAGCTAGCTGTGCTGCTCTATAATATTTCTTTAAGTCTGGGCATGACAGTCTACCCTTATCCTTGTGTTTAAACATTATTTCCTTTTTAATTCTGGGGGGTTTACCCTTCCAAATGAAATGGGACACCTTTCTCTGGAATCCTTTCAGTTCAAGCTGAATGATGGGGACCGGCAAGGTCCTGAACAGGTACAAGAGCTTCGGAAGAATCGACATTTTAAAGGCATTAATTCTGCCCAACAATGGAAATAGGATATCTAGTCCATTTCAGCATATCCTCGCTTAGTTTTTTATAGATCGGAGGGTAATTAGCCCTATATATGGAGTCTGTAGACGACGTTAGTTTTATCCCAAGATATTGGATGTAGGCTTTAGCCCATTGCAATTTGAACCTTTCCGTTATTGATTCCTTTGTTTTGGCCTCTAAGTTTAATGCTAATGCTTCTGTTTTCTCAACATTTATAAGTAAGCCCGATCTCTGGCCAAATTCTGTTAGGGTGTCCAATAATAATGGGATTGATTTGTAAGGGTCTGTAATTGTGCATAACATGTCGTCCGCAAATAGGTTGATTTTAAAATGTTGCTGCCCTATTTTAAGCCCCTTAATTCCTGCGTTCGTCCTAATCGCCTGAGCGAGAGGTTCAATCGCAATGGCAAACAGCAGGGGGGAAAGAGGACACCCCTGTCTAGTTCCCCTCTCTATTTTAATGGTCTGGTTGTATTTGCCCGGAAGTTTAAGTCGGGCTACTGGGTTTTTATAATATGTATTTATTAAATTTAAGAAACTCCCCTTAAAACCAAATTTATTTAAGACCTCTTTAAGGTATGGCCACTCCAAAGAATCAAAGGCCTTTTCGATGTCTAGTGCTAACAAGCAGGCCGGGGTTTTGGTACTATTAGCATTGTGTATTAGGTTCACCACCCTCCTAATATTATCTCTGGCTTGCCTATGGGGGATAAACCCCACCTGGTCCCTATGTATAATCCTTGGGAGAAATTTTGAAATTCTGTCCGCTATTATTTTTACCAGTAATTTAATATCCCCATTTAGAAGGGAGATGGGTCTATAGTTTTTAATTTCTGAGCTGTCCTTCCCTTCTTTAGGAAATAGGGTGATTTCCGCTAAGTTCATTTCGGGAGGGATCTCCTGACCATCCAGGATATGATTATATAGTTTAGTTAGTCTAGGTGTCAATATATCCGTAAAGGTTTTATAATACATGTTCGTGAACCCGTCTATGCCCGGTGCCTTTCCCAGTTTCATTGCCTGGATTCCCTTTCCTACTTCCTCCTGTGTAATCCTAGCATTAAGAGATTTTACCTCCGATTCCTCCAAACAGGGCAAGTCAAATCTATCTAGCCAAGCTCTGATACTGTATACGGTTTCTTTACTTGAAGCTGAGTAGAGTTTTTGGTAAAAATTATAGAAAAGTTCTTGTATTTTGGTAGGATCTGCTGTTTTGATATTTTCTTTATTCTTTATGCAGTAAATTCTCGAGAGAGCTTGTTTAGATCTTAATTTTTTCGCTAACATCCTATCCGGTTTGTTCGCTTGGAGGTAAAATTTGTGTTGGGTTCTCCTAAGAATTTTCTCCGCCCCTTCCGAATAAATCTTATCTAGTTCTACTCTCACGCTTTCTATTTCTCGCCTAATCTGAGTTTTAGGGTTTTGTTGATTTAATTTTTCTAATCTTCCTAATTACTCTGTGAGTTTTATTTCCTGGGCTCTCTGTTCTCGTCTGAACTTAGATGCCTCTTTCATACAAATGCCCCGGATGTATGCCTTATAAGCTGCCCATACCCAGCCGGTCCCCACCCCAGGTGTCTCATTTCTTTCAAAAAAAATTCCAGTTCCTGGGCTATTCGTTTTTTAACTATCGGGATCGTCAGTATTCTTTCATTCAGTCTCCATTGATAAGGGGGTTTAGTCATGGATCCTAGGTTTATGGTCGCCTTCACCAAACTATGGTCTGACCAGGCACACGGTATTATGTCCACGTTTTGAGAGTCATGTATAAAGGCAGGGTTGGTTAACAAGTAGTCTATTCTGGAGTATGTTTTATGGGGGTAGGAATAGAAAGTAAATTCCCTGTGTCCTAAATGTCTTTCCCTCCAGAGATCTGCTAACTCGAGCTCTCTTAGCAGTCTGTTAATTTGTTTCAATCTTTTAGCGAACTTGTCTCCCAAGTCTTTCCCTGTTCTATCCTTTATGACATCTAGTACCAAGTTAAGGTCCCCCCCCAGAATGATCCTACCCTGCTTTACCAATGACAAATGTTTCAATGCCCTGATGAGATGCTTATGAGGAGAGATGGTAGGAGCATATATTACTGCTAGCGTGACCGGGATGTCTAGTACCCTTCCCATCAAAAAAAGATAGCTTCCCTGTCTATCTGTAATTTTTTTGTCCAGAGTGAAGGGAAAGTTTTTGTGGAGTAGGATTGCCACCCCTTCCCTTTTGGCACTGCTACTTGTTGTGTGGAACGTAGGGAAATTCTTGTTCATAAATGTCGGGATTTGTTGATGCTTAAAGTGGGTTTCTTGAATAAAAATTACCGCAGGGTTAAGTGTTCTGTAAAATTGAAACGCCTTGTTCCTTTTAGTGGGGGAATTAAATCCTTTAACGTTATGTGTAATAAAAACGTATTCAGCTTCACCCATAATCTAAAGTGTCGTGTGTAGCTAATGTCTGCCAAGACTTACCCCTAGGGATAGAGGATTCAGAGTCCGTGCTCGAGGAGTAGGAAAGCCGGCGAGGAAGCCCCACAGTCCTCCATCTGCCAATCTGGTTATGGATAGTATGAAGAGAGAAAAATTGATGACCAAATATATACAAATAAAACTTTTCAGACCCTTGGTCCTCCCCCCCCCCCCCTTTCTCCTTCCTCATGTTTCCTTTCATCTTGCACCTATTGTGCCTAGGGAGTAGCCACTAAAAAACCCAGAATACTTCCCTAGAATGAGGAAATTCTCTTTCGTAGTCTAACCCGTTCCTAAAACTGAGCGAGTCGAAAAGTACTGAACTGGAGTGCTAACCCCCACTACATTGGAAGGAGCAACAAGTAATGTAAACTGCAACTAGTATTCTCTTATAAGAATCAGATATCGTGGATATTTTGGGAAACCTTACCCCAAGTCTTACCTAAGTCTTATAATAGTAATTCCTGCGCTCTACAATAAAGTCCATTAGTAAAGAATAACCTGATTGTCTCTGCAACCTTGGGAATCATCTTTAGAGAAAGTCAAACCTCTCCTGGAGCATTCCCTTGTTCGGTTCTTACTGCTCCATCGCTCCGGTCCCTAAGCCCCTTGTTACTGTCATTCCTTTGCTTTTTCTTGGCAGAAACATCTATCCAGTCTCTAGTTGGTCTTTCCCTCGGCTTAGGCAATTGGCCCATTAGATTAGAGCCTTCTGGGAGCAGTTGTAGGTGAATAAGCTTTTTTTGGAGTGCGCCCAGTGAATGAGCCACATGTGTTTGCTCATTCCAGCGAAATTGTAGGCTAAAGGGGAATCCCCAGCGATACTGAATTCTGTTCTTTATTAAAATTTCCAAAGCCGGTCTCATTTCTCTCCTTTTCGCCAAGGTGGATGGAGCTAAGTCAATAAACAATTGTAATTGTGTTCCGTCCGGGCCAACTATTCTAGGCAATTTCCTGGCAGCTGCCATTAGCAGATCTCTGGAGCTCTGTCTCACAAAACGAACTACTATGTCCTTAGGTTTCTCTGAATTGATTGGACCTCCAAGTGCCCTCTGGGCTCTTTCAATGAGCAGCACCTCCTCTGTTTGATTCGGTAGGATGGTGGCAAATACCGCTTCTAGATAGGGTACAAGATCCTGCACATTTTTAGGAACACCTCTCAACCGTACGTTATGCCTTCTGGATCTATTTTCCAGGTCTTCCAATTTATTTTCAAGAGCCTCTATACGAGTTGAGTTGGCGCTGATATCAATTTTATCATCCTCTTGTGTAGAGATAATCATCTCGGTTCTTTTTTCTAGCTCGTGTGTTCTCTGTCCTATTGCACCGATCTCTTCTCTCATCTCCTTTAGTGCTAATGCAAGTTGAGTTTTCAGCATTAGTTCAAATTTCGCCATTGCCGAGACTGAGAAATCCACGTCAGTGATGGTGTTGGGCCTTTCCCCTTCATTCTCAGACATCTCAGATCTTTCTGGGGAGCTTTCCCCTGCTTTGGTTGCCGAACTGGACGCTGCTTGGAAATGCCTCTGGAGGATGTGCTTCTCTTAGCCTTCTTCATCTTTCGCTCTGTTTCCTCCCTGGCTCTCTTGTCTCTAAGGCGGCCGCATTGGTAGAAGGGTATCTCCCCAATATTAGTTGTCTTGGCACCCAAAAAAGAACACTGAGTCCTGCTCTGGGAAGCGCCTGTGTAAAAATGTTATGGAAGGTGCTGCTCGAGTTGGGGCAATTTATAGTTTCATCTTTGTTTAGTCTTGCATTGTCAAAGCCTCAAGACTTTCTGCCTGTTGCTCTCCCTGTTGCTCTATCTTCTAGATTCCATCAATGAGACCCTTACCGAAAAAAAGAAAAAAAAGACAGTGGGGTGGGCGCTCACCCTCATGGTGGGATTTTCCACTAGGTAGCGCCGGAAACATGTGCCTGTTAGGCAAAAGTCCATCTGCTGCTTCTGTGCTCCAATATGGCCTCCTAAGTATGCATTTTATATAGATCTCAATTTGCTCTTAGCCCGTATCTTTTTTCTTTTTTTTTTTTTAGTATTTTTTTTTCTTTTGCTCTTTTTTTTTTTTTTGTCTTTTATGGAGGGCTAGATGCCTTAAAGCAAATTAGGCGCATGCATTTAGAGCCTAGGAGTATTCCCCTCCAATTTAGAGATCCAAAATGGCCTCCCTTCTTCTGGGGATATTTTTTGGCGCCAAATAGGCAGGAGAAAGAAGAAAAAATGGCTGCTCTGGGCTGGAAAATGGGGAAAGCTTCTTAGCAGCTCTACTGCTACCCCCCACGTCGCACTGATCTTCTGGCACTTATGAAGGGTATGTTGCGTGTATGCCAATGCAGCACAAGCTGCTTGTCAGAGTCCCGTGGTCGCGGGGGGGGGGAGATGTTTTTCGGGCCTGTATCGGGCCCTAAGGGTGGGCGGAAAGCTTATCAGGCTGAATGCCTGTATGGTGATGTGAGTCCTGGCCTCCTACGAGGTAGCCTTTCCTCCCCTCGGGGGCCTCTGTGTCCCTTACCCCACTCACCCTCCTAGGTGTTTCCGTCACTCCGCGGTCTCTTCCGCTGTGACGCTCCCCTTGCTGGGCGCCCCCCCTGGCCGCTCGGTCCTCTCCGAAGCCACACTCCGGTGCTGCAATAGATCTCTCCTGCGCCACCGACGCAGGGGCAGACAAGGAGAGAGCCTTCCCCAGTAGCTGGTGTTCAAGCAGAGGGGTCACAGTCAGGCAGGGAAAATATGGCGTTCCTGCACAGGCCTCTCCCTCGTGGCGGGCTGATCTCAGTAAATCCACAAACCACGGGTGTCTTTTTAATCAGCCTAATGAGCTGGGATAGATAAGACTATATTTGGCTGTGTAAAATTGCTTCTTAGAGAGTAAAAACCCCTATTATTGGGTCTTAAGCTGGGGAGCTCCAATCTTCCACGTCTGCTCTCTTTGGCTGGTAACCACGCTCCCCCCCGGAGATCATTTTTCCAAATTCTTTTTTTAAAGCTTGAAAGGACCTGTGCATCATGTCTGCAAGGCAGACTCCATTGTCTATAGGGTTAAACATGTATTTTCCACTCAGTTTAAATGTCAGTGTCTAATGAAAGAATAATCCGCTTCTAAGAATTAGCAGGGAAAAGAAGCCCAACCCTACCCTGGTTGATGGTATTGGAATTAAAATTAATTTATAACTCCGCAAATCATACTTTTAAACACTAATTGATTGTGGTTAATCCTCCATGTTATACTGATGTCATAATTACAGTATCATTTACAATTGGCTGTTTCTCAATAGGTAGTGACAGGCTTGCTTAATTAATTATGATCAAGATTTCATTCCCTGAAATGCTACTCATGGTTACGGTTTTGGCTTTCAGCCATGTAGTTGCGGGCTTGTTCAATTTAATCGCTCTAAAACTGTTGCAAATTTCAAGAAATGTAATAGGGGCCATGGTGTTAGAGTTGCTTCCATTAGCTATTGGGGTAGTCTTGTATATATGCTTTTAACATTTTGTCTATGGAAAGTAACTCACTCTCTATTTAGCCGACTCCCTTCCAATTATTTCTGCCATGGCCATTGTTTCTGTTCCTACGCCTGTAAATCCCTTCATCTTTCAATCTTATGTAGTCTGTAGAATCATTCTCAAACAAAGTATGGCAATTCACCAATTGACATAACAGTGTTTTTTTTCTGAGACTCCAGTTGGACTATTTGGACACATTTGGTGAATTCAATTTGCTATACAAACTATACAATTTGCTGCAGATGATATTGACTCATTGTGAAGAACACTTACAAGCCTTGTCATTTGGATATCACTGTTAACTTTAAAGCATTTTTCATTGTAATGTTGTAAGAATACAGGAGAGGTTGTGGTAAAGCATTCAATCTATCTTCCTTTATCACCCAAACCCTGTAAAGCCAAAATTGATCAAGGAATTATTTACCAGATTACTTGTCTCCAGCATATTACTGAATTAATCCAGGGCATGCATTTACATATTGATATGATAATAATTGAGGTTGAAAAAAGTTCAACCTTTTAAGATCTCCTCTGATATGCAATATGCGCATTAGTTGTTAATTGATCCAGAGGATGGCAAACAGAAAAAAAACAAGTGAAACTTAGCCAATCGTCTCAAAAGGAAAAAAATAAAAATTCCTTCCTGACCCTAGATACTGGCGATCAGATTCCTCCCTGAATCAATACTCTGTCTTTAATTAACCAGGATAACCCTGAATACCCTTTTTAATTAAAAATATATCCAGTCCCCTTTTAAAATGATTTATTGTCACCACCTCCTTAGATTAACCACCCTTACTGTGAAGAACCCTTTTCTTTCTTTAAGGTGGAATCTTTTTACTTCCAACCTCAAAGGATGTCCTCGTGTCAGTTAAAAAACCTCTTGGTACAAAAAGCTCCCTTTGACAAATCTTTATACTGACCCTGGATGTATTCATATAATGTAATCATATCCCCTCTTAGATGCTTTTTTTCTAGAGAAAATAAGTTTAATTTGGTTAGTCTTTCTTCATAATTTAGCCCCTCCATTTCCCGTATTAGTTTTGCATTTATTGCAGTTATGTATTCCAAAAGCAAAAGGTGGCTGATATCTCTTGTTGAAAACAGAAAAAAAACATGTGATAGAACATCAAGTTATATTTTTAGTCTGTAAACTATGTATTAGGCTGAAACAATGAAGATTCGTAACACTGTCATAGAGAAAGAAAAAACTAAATGGAGGAACAATGATAAAGAAGTACACAGATTACAAATTGGAAGACAAATGGGTTATCTATACCCCTACAAAGTTAACTGTAAGTGATGTTTTATGGTGGAGCCACCCATGATTATTTTATTGACTAGCCACTTGCCCGTCAAAAATGACGGCATAAAATAGTGTCATTGTGTTTTCTGTCTCTTTATGTACTATCACTGTGTGTACCCTGCATGTATCTTTCTTTCCTCCTCTCCCTCCCCTGTGTCTCTTCACCTTCTCCTGTGTCTCTTTCCCCTGCTGTGTCTCTTCCCCCCTCTCTCTCGTGTCTCTCCCCAGTGTCTCTCTTCCCCCCTCCCTCTCCTCCCCCTGTGTCTCCCCCTGTGTCTCTTCGCCTCCCTCCTCTCTGTCTCCTTCCCCCTCTCTCCCCACTCCTGTGTCTCCTCCCCCCTCTCTCCCCTCTCCTGTGTCTCCTCCCCCTTCCCTCCCCTCTCCTGTGTTGCTTTCCTGCCCTCCCTCCCCTCTCCTGTGTCTCCTTCCCCCTTCCCTCTCCTCTGTCTCCTTCCCCCTCCCTCATGTCTCCCTCCCTTGTGTCTTCCACCCCCCCCCCTCACCTGTGTTTTTTTCCCCTCTCTCCCCCCTTGTGTCTTTCCCCATCTCCCTTCCGTGTTTCTTCCCCCCCCTCCCTCCCTCTGAAAGTGACATTAAGTGCATCAGTATTTGTTACAGAAACTACAAAGCAAAGCATACAAAATATTGAGTTTGTAAAGCGCATTGTGCTAAGAAATAAACTACATACACGCACTGCATCTATAACAGTGACAGTTACGTCTCGCTTTGCATGCTGGGTAGCCACTTTGAAACAGGCGTGTACACTCCCTGTGCAGTCTGTTTGTCTGGGGCGTTGTCATCTTGCTGTCTGGCTCTAAGGGGATTTTAGAAGTACCATGGCACTACGGGGTTCCAGTGACTACATTGAATGCTCCCGGTCTTGGGTGGACTCAGACATAAAGGAGGAGTATAAGCAGTGAGTGTGAGGGCTCATAATGTATGTAGGTATATATTGGGCTCCTTCTTTACAGATGAGGGCGGTGGGGACTGAGCTCACTGCCTGGCTGGTGCATGTAGTGCCTGGGGATGCTGAGTCTGGGGCATAGGCTCCGCCCAGAGGGAAGCATCCAGGCTCGGGTACATCCGGGGGGCAGCCCATTTAGAGCTTCTCTGCTCCTCCTCCACCAGCCGCCTTCATCCTGCCATGGGGCAAAACTCCTCACCCCCTGTACAGACTGAGTCCGGCGAGCCCTAAGAACCTCGCGATGAGCGCCTATGGCAATGAGAGCCTACTTGCGAACCTCAACTTCTTGCCTCGCTTTGCGAGGGCTGCAGGTGCATGACCAAAATCGCAAACGTCCCCAACACTGACAATTATATTTAGGTTAAGTTTCTTTTCATTTTTTCAATATTTACTGAGGGGTATGTATACCTTGCCAGAAGACAATTACTTGATGTCAAATTAATATTCTCCAACATTAATAGTCTTTTATCATTAAATGTAGTATGTTAAACAGTGACAACTGGATAAAAATATGCTTTCTTTTATTAGATTATTGCAAAAATAATATATTATTAAAATATCAGGATGAGGAGTGGTCATATAACACAGTTTGCATATGAAAAACAAATAATGAAAAAGGCAAATTAAATAAGTATAGGTGTCTAAATTACAATATAGACAGTTCTTATATATTATTCTGGCTTATTATAAGGCAGATTTCCATGGTACCATGATGCACATGTATCCCACCAAAATAGAGTAAGGCAATATAGCATAAGAAATCTGTTCCAACATAGCAAAACATTAATTGTTAGATCTAAATTAATAATTCATAGCTACTGGAATCTATTAAAGTCAGACAGTTCAGTGAGTAATGGCATTGCCTTTCACCCTTGTTCTTCCAAAACAGGACCAGACCATATAAACCAATAAGACTCTATATGAAACACAATAGGTTATCAAAACATTCAGCTTCACTCAGCATAGAACTGGTCATACATTTCAGATTAAGAAACAGTGCCATTTAATTGCCCAATTCGCAATTACATAAGCCTGTAATGGAGCACGTAAATGTTACAGATATTTATTTGGCTACATTTTGCTACTTGCAAACGTTTTGCAAGTCACAGGCTCAAAATTAATACGGTTGTCAAAAAGTTCTTCCTATCTCCTCCTTTGATGTTTCAAGCATGTAAATGTTACCAGTGCTAAAAATGCAAAATCCATTTTAAAATACAATTAAACAAGCCCGCAATTGCCTTTAGACCTGTAGCCTCACAAAGCTTTGATCTTTCACTTTCGCGAGTTACGATGGCTAAAAATCACATATTGCTATTTAATTGCTAAATTTCCCCAAGCCTGCAAATGTTTTCACACCCGTAAATGGCAAAAGAAAGAGGGATATAGAGGACCTGCAAGGGGGTTAAACACCTATTCGTAGCACTGTAAATGCAAATAAAAAATCTCTACTGCACTGTAAATAATAGTGAAATCACGCAAATCAGGATTATATAAGATTTATTTCTCATTTCGGGGTTAAATCGATCAATGAGTTAATACATATCAGGACACCCACATGGACTAGAACATTATTGGCATTGATTTTCATAATTCTTTATTTTCAGTTTTGCTAGACTAATTGCATATCGGAACCTGATTGATTGACATGTAACATCCATGTTTTACTGCTGTAATAATGACAGTCTCATTTTCTATTGGCTGATTCAAAATGGGAGGTTACAGACTTGCTTAATTGATCATGTTTCCACCCAGAACTGCTATGAACCAGTGCTTGGTTATGGAGCCAGCTTTGGGTAAGTTACTTGCGGGCTTGAGCAATTAGATAGCTCAGGAATCGAAGACGAACGGCGGCCTGCAACACACCCGCAGACATACAGCCTACAACGATCGAGTTGCAGGCTTGCAATTGAATTGGGCTCCTGTTTGTTACACTGCAAAAGCAAATAAAAACACACTACTGTACTTAAAATACTGGAAAAGCAATGAAAGGCATTTGAATGAATTGCACAACAGTCTGAAGCTCACAAATAATATTTTTATGTTTTATTTACGTGTTATGTCGATGCAGGGAATCAAGGAGTTAATACATATCATGGAACCCTCCTGAACTAGAACCGTTGATTTGATGACGTTTGTTGATTTCCACATTTCTGGATTGCGGGTCCGATTGCAAATTGTACTTCTAAACACTAATTGATTGTAGTTTAAATTCCATGTTTTACTGACCTCATGATGAAGGTCTCTGCCTAAATTGTAACTTACGGGCCGGTATCATAATGATGCCCTGAAATACTACATACGGGTTCATGGTTTGCGTGTTGGGGCTGTGAGCACGTAATTGCAGGCTTAAGTCAATTAAATACATCTGTAACTGTAACAAATTTCTAACTCACAGACATACAGGCTGTGTGAAGGTAATTACAACTTGGAATTAAATAGAGGCCTATGTTTGGTTCTCTTAATACATTTTCTACATTATCTTTGTGATAAGATATATAAGGGAAACCTAGTAAAATCAATCGTTTATAGCAAGATGATTGCACATTTATTTGAAACCCCAGTTATTTCACATGGGCCAGTCAACATATTACATAGCTTAGATTTCAGATGGCAAATTATTTATCACGACAGAGGACAGATGGTGACAACTTGTTTTGTAAGGAATGCATATGCATTGTGAGAACTGGGACTCATTCAAATGGGAATAGGGTATCTTTCATCTCCTTTGTCTAGTACTCACATTAACTTTGCAGATTATTAGACAAATCATATTCGGGTGAATCTTCCTTTCCTATTACTGTTATTTTGTAGCATGGCTTAACATTCCTTCATCCTTCACTGCATCTTCTCTTCCCTCTACAAACCAAGATTATCATCTTAAAATCTTCTTAAAATTACGGTATATAGTCACATGTATAACTCACACATTAATACAAACGTATAAAGAGCATATTTTATGCAATTAATGAATCTTCTGAAAAGCACATAATGAAACTAGTTACAAATAACCATGGCATATAAAACCAATTAAAATGTTTTTAGAAGGTAACTCATTAGAGTTTTTCAGTGCGTGACTTTTGTTATGTTTGTTACCAGTATTTCTTTGCAGGCTATATTAGCTAAGTCTCTCCAGATTTTCAAATTGCACAATCATAGCTATTTCAAATACAGTTTCATTAAAAACTATGAGCAATAAAAATTTCTTTACCAATTTGTAATTAAAAATATTGCATTTTCTTATTGTAAACATCAAAGCTAGCAATTTTGAGTTGTCAATTAGCCTCTCTGATCTATCCACAAAACAGAGATTCAAATATTTTGTTAATGAAAGATCATTACAATTAATTACTGATTAGTCCCTGAGGCACAAAGGTTGATTAAAAGACTTCACTGCAGTTGGCTTGCACTCAAGACAATGGACCTAATATCTCATTAGCTTATTAGCAATTAATGACCATGATCCTTAACAACAGAAATGAATCTTTGTCCGATTCTTGTGGATCATAAAGGCTGACTGATAGCTAAAAATAGCAAACCGAAACATTAGTTTACTCTAGGGAAATGTTTAAACAACATTCAATCAATATATTACTTACTAGCGACTTGCCCGTCAAAAATGACGGCAATAATAAAAAGTGAAGCCTGGCAATGCTGTTTGCCACACAATGGGAGCCTCTTCCCCTCTACTTTACTGGCCTTGCGTTGAGCGCCTTTGGTGCTCATCACGGGCCTCGCAATGAACTCCTTTGGTGCTCATTGCAAGTCTCTACCCCTGTCTACTTCCTCCCTTGTGTCTTATTTTCCCCTCTCTTCTCCCTACCTTGTGTCTCCTTTCCCCCCTCCTCTCCTTCCCTTGTGTATCCTTCTCCCCATGTTTTTACTCCCCTCTCCCTCCCGTGTCTCTAACCCCCTCCCCTGTGTCTTTTTCCCTTTCCCCCTCCCCTGTGTCTCTTTCCCCCTCCCCTGTGTCTGTTCCCCCTGTGTCTATTCCCCACGTGTCACTTCCCCCTCCCTTGTGTATCTTCTCCCCCCATTTCCCTCCCCTGTGTATTTCCCCACTCCTCTCCCTCCCCTCTGTCTCTTCCCCCTCCTCTCACTCCCTTGTCTCTTCCCCCTTCTCTCACTCCCCTGTGTCTCTTCCCCCCTCCTCTCCCTCCCCTGTGTCTTTTGGCCTCCTGTGTCTCTTCCCCGCCTCCCCCTCCCCTGTGTCTCCCCACTGTGCCTCTTCCCTCCTGTGTCTTTTTCCCCCCTCTCCCCATGTCTCTTTACCCCCTCCCCTGTGTCTCTTTCCCCCATGTCTCTTCCCCCCTCCCCTGTTTCTCTTCCCCCCCTGTGTCTCCTTCCCCCTTGTGTCTCTTTTCCCCCCTCTACCCCCGTGTCTCTTCCCCCCTCCCCTGTGTCTGTGTCTCTTTCATCCCCCTCCCGCCCCTCATTGTCTCTTCCCCCTCCTCTTACTGTGCGCTTAGATGCAAAGTGTGACGATGAAACGCAGTTTGACAATTATAATATGTAATTATGTATAGGTAAATCATGCCAATTTCGAAATGTAGAAAGAGAATATTCATGTAACCCTGCAATATAGTAAACTTAGTTAGTGAGAGCATAACTCTTCTCACTTGTACCACTTTAATGTTATTTACTTAAGAATAAGCTATGAAGACAATTTAAAAGAGTGATCAAATTTGTTAAAATATATTAAAGAATATTAAAATTCTATAAAAGTTGTTTTTCGTGTAATCATACTAACCCTATGAAATCCAGTGCTTTGCAAAAGTATTCACCCCCTTGGCATTTTGTTGCCTCAAAACCTGGAATTAACACGGATTGTTTGAGGATTTGCATCATTTAATTTACAGAACATGCACACAACTTTGAAGATGTTTTCTTTTTTTATTGTGAAGCAAACAACAAATAGGACAAAATAACAGAAAAAGTCAATGTGCATAACTATTAACCCCCCTAAAGTCAATACTTTGTAGAGGCACCTTTTGCAGCAATCATAGCTTCAAGTCCGTTTGGATGAGTCTCTATGAGCTTGTCACATCTTACCACTGGGATTTTTGCCCATTCCTCCTTGCAAAATTGCTCCAGCTCCTTCAAGTTTTATGATTTGCGCTTGTGAACAGCAATCTTTAAGTCTTACCACAGACTTTCTATTGGATTGAGGTCTGGGCTTTGACTAGGCCATTCCAACACATTTACATGTTTCCCCTTAAACCACTAAAGTGTTGCTTTAGCAGTGTGTTTGGGGTCATTGACCTGCTGGAAGGTGAACCTCCTTTCTAGCCTCAAATCAAGCACAGAGTGGTACAGGTTTTGCTCAAGAATATCCCTGTATTTAGCACCATCCTCCCGGGCCTCAACTTTGTCTAGTTTCCCAGTCCCGGCTGCTGAAAAACATCCCACAGCATGATGCTGTCACCACCGTGTTTCACTGTGGGGTTTGTGTTCTTTGGGTGATGTGATGTGTTGGGTTTGTGCCAGACAAAGCATTTTCTTTGATGGCCAAAAAGTAAAATTTTAGTCTCATCAGACCAGAGCACCTTCCTCCATATATTTTGGGAGTCTCCCACATGCCTTTTCGCAAACTCAAAACGTGCCATTTTTTTTTTGCCGAAAGTAATGGCTTTCTTCTGGCCACTTGTTGTCATCCTATGTACAGATACCCCAGACTCTGCTGTGGAACTCTGTAGCTCATCCAGGGTTGTCTCTGTGCTGCCTCTCTGATTAATGCCCATCCTGGTCTGTGAGTTTTGGTGGGCGGCCGTCTCTTGGCAGGTTTGCTGTTGTGCCATGGTTATGATAGATTTGATGGTGCTCCTGGGGATCATTAAAGATTTGGATATTTTTTTGTAACCTAACCCTGACTTGTACTTCTCAACAACATTGTCCCTTACTTGTTTGGAGAGTTCCTTGGTCTTCATGGCAGTTTGGTTAGTGGTGCCTCTTGCTTAGGTGTTGCAGCCTCTGGGGCCTTTAACAAAAAGGTGTGTATATGTAATGACAGATCACGTGACACTTAGATTGCACACAGGTGGACATAATTTCACTTATTATGTGACTTCTGAAGGTAATTGGTTGCACCAGCGCTTTTTATGGGCTTCATAACAAAGGGGGTGAATACATACGCACATGCCACTTTTCTGTTTTCTATTTCTAAAAAATAGTTTTATGTATATATTTTTCTCATTTCACTTCATGGGGGTGAATACTTTTGCAAGGCACTGTATACAATCAAAGTATTAAAAACTACTGTTTTTTAATTTTGAGCTTTTTTGTCATTGATAAGAATAATTATCATATGTTCTTAATTGGCAATATTTTAACATGTTTTTGTGCTTGCCCCTTAGATAAAAATAGCAACAACAACCAACCTAATAATAACTGTTGTTGTTGTTATTATTATTAATGCTATTATAAACCTTATGGATTTGGAATTTGAAAATGCTACACCCATGAGGCGTAAAGCAGTACATAGATATAGACACACACATTCATTTAATGAGACTAGAATAAGAATAAGAATTTTCCCTACACCTCATGAAAGTTCCATGTAAAAAATATCTTCAATATGAAAAAACAATTGAGAATTATTAAGTTATAATCATAATACTGTATTTTAATACCATGTGCATTAAACATTTTATGCTATATACGTTCTCTATTAGACACATAAACATGAGAAATATAACCTTACACATGCACATTATCACATTTAAGCTATTGATATAGCTTGTTATATGTGATCATCAGAGCACTAATTGCTAAATTTTAATATGCCTATGTTTGTGTGTACTTTTTGTTCAAATAACGCTTTTGATAGCAATTTTTTTACTTCAAGGTGTTTATTTTAGTAGCTTCATCAGAGTTACTTATGGTTATTTATGATGTTTAATCCTTGTTATTATGCACAAATGGAAAAATCTTTGTCCTCATGTCTGACATGTTCATAAGCTGAGAGTTGAATGCTTTCATCTAGTCAATTTGTAAGGGATACATTAGAACTTGTTTGACTTGCAGAAAGAGGTGGAGAGATAACATGAACAGTCAGCTTTTCGTATTCGGTCCTGACAAGTTTATAGAATGTATTACCATTAACTCTTGAGTTTGTTTGTTAATGGGTCCTATTAATGTGAAGCTGTGGATTGCAGTCCCATTAAAATCCTTGCTTATGAAAATTGCTTAAACTGGCCTAGTGAGATTGAGCCCTGAAATATATTTTGGGATTATTAAATGTAGTCAAACTACAAGTTAAAACAGTTTTCAGTTTTTTTAAACCAAGTCCATGTTGTAGAATAAACTGAGTTGAATGTAATGATTGCCCAGACAGGAACATCCCTGTCATTCAATAAGACAAATACTCTAAACTACCACTGTAGCTGAGAAGGACTACAATAGTAATTTTCAAAATAATAAATAGATATTGCAGTCTTCAGACAAGTATATTGTAGCCACTAGCCCTGTGAGAAGTACCGTAATAGAAGTGTGTGAGTAATAAGGCTCAGATACTGATGGTGATATGATTCATGAATTTCTTGTAAATATCAAGCCTATATAAACATATTACTTTTGCAATGTTTAAAACATCTTATTTAAAATTTTAAATAAATGATATTCCAAGTACATTTAACAATTGAGATATGTAGCTAGTTGTAATTGTATCAATAGAAAAACCTTCTATTCAATTTCAACTTCATGCAGTAATGAAAATAATTTTTTTATTTATTTGCATGAGTACCACATTGTTTTAAGGCACAATGCTTGCTTTCAGTTATTAGTACCTAGAGAAACAGAGGACAGGGTTGAATGCATACAATCTATTGCAATATGAAAAAGCAGTAGAAAAACATATATATATATATATATATATATATATATATAAAACAAGTGTTGACACCCTGACATTTATTATTTATGAACAATTGTTCCTATATAAATATTAGTTATTCTTTGTGACAAAAGAATGTGATTTACACATAGTTCTAGACAAAGATGACTATAGACTGGTGTCAATAAGCAGTTATAATAATGGCTAATATTTTACAAAAAGACTTGTCAATATTTGTGTAAATGAAATATTATTACAATTGGTTTTAATAAAAAGTTATAATAATAACTAATATTTTGCAAATAGACCTTTCCAGTCCCCATTTAACTGCACAAGAGGGTCTGTAGGAGTCAATCGGACTTTGCAGTAGTCTTTTGTAACCCTGGCCTACCCATTAGTAATCTTTAGGGTGAGTTAAAATAGGTAAGGTCTGCTGGAGACCTCCACTTGTTTGGTTCAATGGTTTCTCCATTCAGCAAAGTGGTAAATTTAGTGAAGGACTCTAGGATGTCTCATACAAATTAGAGATGTCATAAAAAATGATGTCAGTAAATAATAAATAGTTATAATATAACTAATATTGGTTATTGACCACTTGTAAATTGTGGCTTAGCCAAGAGTTTAGTTCTAGGTCTACTACAATCAATAATGGATAAGAAAGAGAAAGAAAGGGAAAGATATTTAGCATGCTAGAATTCGACACCTATGCTTTAACATTTTTTTTTTTCAATATTGTCATGAAAATTCCTAATTTCAATGTATGATTTCACATGTGTATGAGTGTCTGTGTGTATGTCGGTCTTTAAGGAAATAATGGAAAAACACAGATTGCTAAATAAAGTATTAGTAATGACATTGTTCTGAGACAGACAATAGAGTATTCATTGAAAAAGATTGTTTATCTTTTTGTAAAAGAGAAAAGCTATCAAGGGAATGAAGAATAGGTTAGAACATGAAGCAGCTTATTGATTCTGCTAGATATTTGATTGCTGTTTACTAAAGTCGGGAAATAATTTGTTTCCTTCACTGTTGAGACAGAAATGCCAAGTGTTGCTTACTAACATTCAGTTGCATGTATATCTGCTACAGACATGATAAAATCAAATAACCATGTGAAAATGTGTAATCAAAGTATTTGACATTACAGTTGCCTGAATATTCTTTGAAACTATTACATACTATCTCATCTAATTTTTAATAAATACTTGAAAGAGTCACGGAAAGTATATATATATTTTTGCATTTAATATTTAAAGGCAGCAACTAGACTGCATAGATATTGTTTTCTTAACAAAAGTAAATATATTTATTAAGAATGTAAAAATAGTCTAAATAGTAAGGGAGAGAAAAACGACCAGAATGAGGGAGTTGATATATACCACCATCAAATATGGTTGGCCCTGCTAAAGTATTGTTGTGTTTGTCTTAGTTTTACAGGTAGTTTATCATATTTTTCTCTTGCTATTTAGGCTATATTTAAAATATTTTGAAGAAAATGTTGATATTATGTTGAATGCATGTAAACTTTCTGAGATAATGTAACCATTACGATAAATGGAACACATTCACACTTTTATATAAAAATAATAACACACTTTAAAATATCACAAGTTTCCTGTTTATCATTGTACACAATAAATGGAACATACTCAGATTCGACTAATGTGGTAAGTGAGGTTCCTCAGAGTTCAGTGTTAGATCCTATTCTTTTTAACATAGTTATTAATGACTTAGAAGTAGAACAGAAAGTATTGTCTCCACTTTTGCTGATGACGCTAAGTTGTGCAAGGTAATTAAATAAGAAAGTGATGTGCTTTCCCTCCAAAAGGATTAAAATAAATTAGAGAAATTGGCAACCACATAGTAGATGAGATTTAATACAAAGAAATGTAAAATTATGCATTTAAAAAAGAAAAATAAGCATGCAATTTATAATTTTAATGGAGCAAATCTAGGGGTATCAGAAATAGTAAGGGATTTGGGAGTGCTTTTGGACAACCACCTATGTAGCAGTGCTCAATGCCAAGCAACATGTGCAAAAGCCAAGTAAAATATAAGGTTATGTTAAAGGGGTATGGAAGCAAAGGAAGCAAATAAAATTCTGCCACTACAAAAATCTCTAGTATGCCCTCATTTGGAATGTGGAGTGCAATTTTGGGCATCACTTCATAAAAAAAGGACATTTTAATGCTGTAATAAATAAAGTAATGAGAAACTAGATGATATTTAGGAATCCACCTCCATGCCCATCTTCTAATATATTAAATTTGGGCTGTTACGATTAAATAAGTATGTATAGTTTTAGACCTCCCCAGTCCCCTTGTAACTAACTACACAATAGGGACTGTAGCACATGGAATGGACTTAGTTAGTGATATGGGAGAATCTTATGTCAAACTTAGACCAGTGGCTGATAATTTGTAGGGTAAGCTATAATAGGCCGAAAGTGCTCTAAGCACTCTCACTACATATTCTATTTATTAATGGTTCCTGGTAGACCTCCAACCACTCAAAGAGGTTGGTATATATGAGGCAGGTTGTCATGCCATGGAGTATTTCTTACAAATGGAACCAGTGACAAACTGCGACAAGAATCAATTTCTGACCAGACTCTTAAAATATTTTCTGAAACTATGGCTATGTTTGAAACTGACTTATCATGTAAGCTTAAAAATATATAAGAATCACTGAAGAAACAAATTAGACAATCAAAACAATCAAAACAAATTAAACAATCAAAAAATCTTTGTAAGATCAAAGAAGAAATCCAACTTATTCCCCAATGGTACAGTGTAGTTTCTATATGGCCTAAGTTGAGTCAGTACAGGACTGCACTGGTAAATCTATTTCTCTCCAAGGCTATTACAACTGCAGTAGTAAAGAAGTAATTTACTGCTTGGAATGTCCCTGTCAGCTGAAATATGTTGGTATGATGAAGGAAGAAATAAGAAGGCAATTGGGGGAACAATCAGCAAAGTTAGGAACAGTCGCTCGGATCTGGAGACAGGCAAAGTCCTGACATCGGTGGCAAAGCATTTTTTGCATACACACAACTCCAAACCCAAAATTAGATGTTGGATTTTCCAAAAGATCAACTTGGGCATAAGAGGTCTAAATCTGAACATGGAATTATCCAAACCTGAGACTAAGTGGATCACACTTTTTTACTTCCTTTATCAAATTGATCAATCAATATTTGGATTGATATTAGATCTTAAGAGAACTATAATCCAAGTTTGGATCTGCTGAACATCTTTTCCAGCTCAGTGGATTCCCAATGACATAGGATGAGACATTTTAATATATCTTTATTAGGAGGATTTGTCAGTTATCTGCCTAATGTTGAGAGGATCTTTATAAATATAAAATGGAACATGTGATGAATTAATATATTAATGTATTTACAGCCTTCTATATTTCTTTCTTTTTTATATATATTAATAGGTAATGATTCACCTGTAAGTATGAAATGGAAGTTACATAGTTACTTAATAAATAAGCTCTAAACCAGCTCTAAAATTTCCTTTTTATGTAGTGATGCCCAAAATTGTACTTCATATTCCAAATGAAGGCGTACTAGGGATTTGTATAGTGGCAGAATTAACGTATATACTCAAGTATAAGCCGAGTTTTTCAGCCCTTTTTTTAAGGCTAAAAAGGGCCCCCTCGGCTTATACTCAAGTCATTCTCCCCCCGTGTCTCTCCCACCCCCCGTGTCTCTCTAACCCCACACATGTGTCTCTAACCCCCCCGTGTCTCTCTACCCCCATGTCTCTCTACCCCCCGTGTCTCTTTCCCTCCCCCCTCCTCAACCTCAACCCCCCTCAACCTCCCCCCTCAATCCCCCTCAACCCCAACCCCCCTCCTCAACCCCCCTCCTCAACCTAAACCCCCTAAATACCTCCCCCTCTCCGCTCACTTACCTGCTTGTGCTCCGGCCTCTGCTCCTTGACCCGGCGCGCATGTAACGTCACATGCCCGCCGTGTCATTAGCATATACCGGGTGCCGGCACCTGGTATATGCTAATGCCGTGATGTCACATGCGCGCCACGCCATTAGCATATACCGGGTGCCAAGCAGGTAAGTGAGGGGAGAGGTATTTAGGGGGGTTTAGGTTGAGGAGGGGGATTGTGGGGGGTTTAGGTTGAGGAGGGGGGTTGAGGAGGGGTGTTGGGGTTGAGGGGGATTGAGGAGGGGGATTGAGGTTGAGGAGGTGGGATGCGGTTGAGGGGTGTTGAGGTTGAGGAGGGCGGTTGAGGATGAGGATGGGGGTTTGAGGAGGGGGTTGAGGAGGGATGTTGAGGAGGGGGTTGAGGATGGGGGGGTTGAGGAGGGAGGTTGAGGAGGGGGTTGAGGATGGGGGGGTTGAGGAGGGGTTTGAGGTTGAGGGGGATTGAGGAGGGGGGTTGAGGTTGAGGAGGTGGGTTGGGGTTGAGGGGGGTTGAGGAGGGAGGTTGAGGATGGGGGGTTGAGGATGAGGATGGGGGGTTGAGGAGGGGGTTGAGGAGGAAGGTTGAGGAGGGGGTTGAGGATGGGGGGGTTGAGGAGGGGGGTTGAGGAGGGAGGTTGAGGTGGGGGTTGAGGAGGGGGGTTGAGGAGGGAGGATGAGGATGAGGAGGGAGGATGAGGAGGGAGGTTGAGGATGAGGAGGGAGGATGAGGAGGGAGGTTGAGGATGAGGAGGGAGGTTGAGGAGTAGGGTTGAGGAGAGTGATAAGGGAGGGGGTAGAGACAGAGGGGAGGGAAAGGTTGGAAGAGACACAGGAAAGGGAGAGGGGAGAAGAGACACAGGGAAGGGAGGGGGGAGAAGAGACACGGAGAGAGAGGGGGACACAAGAGGGGGACACAGAGGGCACAAGAGGGACACAGGGGGCAGCACATTTCCCACCCTCTGCTTATACTCGAGTCACTCATTTTACCCAGTATTTTGTGGGGAAAAGGGGGGCCTCGGCTTATACTCGGGTCGGCTTATACTCGAGTATATACAGTATATTTGCTTCCCTTACTTCTATACCCTTCTTAATACATGCTAATATTTTACTTGTCTGTGCAGATGCTGGTTGGCATTGAGCACTGTTACCAAGGTGGTTGTCCCCAAGTACTCCCAAATCCCTTTCAATATCTGATACCCCTAGATTTGCTCCATTAAGAATATAAATTGCAGGCTATTTTTCCTTGCAAGATGCATAACTTTACATTTATGTGTATTAAATCTTATCTGCTATTTAGTTGCCCATTTCTAAAAAAAATTTGCAAATTCCTTTTTCAGGCAATGTACATCATTATCTGATTTAATTACTTTGTACAACTTAGTATCATCATCAAAAATGGAGACAATATTTTCCAATCCTACTTCTAAGTCATTAATAAATATGTTAAAAAGGAGAGGACCTAATACTAAACCCTGAGGAACCCCAATTACCATATTAGTCCAATCTGAGTATGTTCCATTTACAACAACCCTTTGCTTCCTGTCTATTAGCCAGCTCTCAATCCATGAGCAGATATTTACTGCAATTCCTGTATGCCTTAGTTTGCTCAATAGCCTCCCATGTGGCACTGTATGAAAAAGCCTTGATCCAAGTTCCTACTACCCTCTTCATAGAAACTAATTAGTTTTGTTCGACATGACCAATCCCTCATAAATCCGTGTTGATTACTACTTAAAATATTGTTTAAATAGACATAGTCTTGTATACTATCTCTTTTTAACCCTTCTAAAAGCTTTCCCACTACAGAAGTGAAGCTTACAGGACTATCATTTCCTGGATTTGTTCTTCCTCCCTTCTTAAATATAGGTTTCACCTCTGCGTTTCTCCAGTCATCTGATAGAGACCCTGTATTGAGTGAATGCTGAAAAATTAGATATAATGGTTTGGCTATTACAGAGCCCAGTTCCCTCAGTACCCTTGGATGTATTCCATTAGGAAGTAAGACCTATTACGCTATAACTGTACATTCACAAGTACTATTTGGTTCACTCAAGATGTATTTAATATAATGGTGATTGGTTTCATAAATATGGGCACTGATTTATTCACAACACCTTAAAATGTGCCATAATTATAGTTACATTTTTGACACACGTGATTTTAAGATAAGACATTCCAATATAGAATTTATTAGAAGTAGTTCATTAAGACTACATATCTATATACAGTAACTTTTCACTTACCTTCCCCTATAAATGAAATATTGATATATTGATATAAGAAGTGACAATAGAGGTATTACACCTTACTGTTACCTATGTTGGTCTGTTTACATATGAAATAAAATATACACTCTGATCTTTAAGATTGTTATGACAAAATAACCTTTAAACCAATGCATATATAGGTGTAGTTAAGATACTTTATCAAAAGGTAAGGAAACTACAAATATTAACCTAGGACACAATATTTCATAGGTCTTTCGTTTATTTACAGTAGTACAAGTAAGTTAGTTTTGCATGGCACATCTGTTATGTGGTTAGAAGTATACTGGTTTGTGGTAAGAAAAGCTCACTCGGTGTGGATGTGTAATTGGTGAACAAATTAGAAGTAAAAAAAATCTGAACTATGCACATCTCTTCTTAGTAGCGTGGAGATGCTCTGACCGATATGTATACACACTCCCTCTAATGAAGTATGGCCTTTGACGAAGCCCACCCAAATGGTGCACATCATCCGATTCATCAGTGTCCTTCTTTGATGACGTCACATGGTGGGCTGAATGAGAAGCCGGTATATGAGACTGATTGTAAACTGTATCTTTGATACATATATATTTATGCAAGATCGCAATAATGCTGGGTTGGAACTGTCTTAAATTTCAACACATATGTTTAGTACAGCATTGATATAATGTATTTCAATTGTGATATTGAATTGTTATTGTGAGTAGTTCCTGTTCTCTGTGGCACAAAAGATGGCTTTTGAAGAGGGCAAGGCCCAAAAGGTACAGGCAGAGAATACTGGATACAGATTTGTTACTGTCACAATCTGCTTCTTCAAGGGGGCTTGATATGAACCTAGTTCAAACCTACCCCAGCAGAATCATGTAGTTCCTGTTCTCTGTGGCACAAAAGATGGCAAGGCCCAAAAGGTACAGGCAGAGAATACTAGATACAAATTACTAGTGGCCCATGGCAAGACCACTCCCCAAGTCAGGATGCAAAACACAGAAATAGTCTCACACCTTGTATATGTGAAAACTATAACTGAACCTTTATTGAATGATGGAATCAGCATATTTATACTCTCCAAAACCACACCCGTGTGTACATTTGTGTATGTGTGTAATGAAACACATCTGCCTTGTAGTATTGGTTAATATAAAAACTCTTCAGATCAAATTCACCAGAAACCTATAGCGGACTAGTAAAACAACCTTGATGTTAATCTCAAGTGTTTGCTTGAAGACTACTTGAAGTACATGCATCTGTCTTAGCTGCTGTTCATCAAGGGTGTGGGTGCAATGATCTGCAGCTAACCTCTGTGCAGAGCATTTTTTTTATTATTTCCACATATGTTCTATAACACATTTTTCCTCTTATAATATATAATAACTAGAATACATAATAACCATGTACAGGCAACATATAACACACACAATAATACATAATCACAATGCAACAATGTCATGCTCCCTTGGCCATATTCATAATTACTGGCAATATGAGTCCTTAAACAATGAAATCATGACAGTTCCAATGATAATTTCAGCATAAAATACAATGTATACTGATATGTGTGAGAACTTATGACCAATTTAAAAGAGATCAATAACGTGATACAATTTGTGTCGAACAATGTTACAACATGGTTACTATCTGATCATTTTTATAATGTATGCATATAGAACCCGATTCAATTAGAAGCCCGCATCTCGCGGTGTATAGGCTGTATGTCTTTTCTCCTACATTTGCCGTTTTTATGGGTGTGAAAAGAATTGTGGGCTTGGGGAATTGTAACATTTGAATAGCGATTTGCGATTTTAGCGATCGGAACTATTGAGGACGTGAAAGTTCAAAGGCTTCGATGGGCTGTAAGTTCCGTTTTTAACAATCGCAAGGATTTCAAGGCTGTAACCCGTAACCTGTTTGTAGCCCGCAAAAAGACTCCAATTGAATAGCAAAATAACTTACAGCCTCCATTACAGGCTACTGTAAGTGACAGTTGCTCAATTGAATCAGGCTCATAGTTAGTATCTTAGTCATAGGACTTTGGGTTCTTTTTGGTAGAAAATTCATTAAGATTACCAAGAATGTGTGACTTTATTTATAATTATTTTAATCTAAAAAAAAGATTACTACAAAGTGACTGAGGTGTCTCCAATATATAAGCGTATGTGAATTATTTTAGTCATCCATTAGAAAGGCTTTATAATACTACCTTTTCACTTCTATAAATGCTCATTGATAAATTGATTGCTACCGTGGATAGAACAGTGTAGTTAGATATTTGAAAGCTAGGGTGCAAGTGGTGGGCCCAGTCCAAACTCCCCCATCCCATAAGAATAGGGACTACTGAGATAATGTGGATGTTTGTACTCCACTACAGATATATTTGGACTTATAGAAAATTAAAAAACCCACCCAACTTACTATTTGGTTTATATCAAGAGGTAACTGTATATATTTGTAATAGTCGATTTTTAAACACCTTGGGCCCAATTAAATTCTAGGAGTTACAGAGTGATTAAGTTGAACAAGGCCGCAACCAGAGGACCGAAGCCACAAGCCTGTAAACCCTTCCCATGCCCGCAAGCTGACAGTGGGCTGGAATAGATGCGTTCTGCGGTTACAATCCAATCCCGTTATTACGGAGTGCGACACAGGCCTCAGAGCTAATGAAAAGCGTGATCCCGGAAATTGATTGACAGGGTGAGATAATAAAGCTGAGTTCCACACGCCCATGCATTGACTGTTTGTAGATGCTTCCGAAGTAGCAGGTCCCTGAGTTGAAGGTTTGATATAGAGAGAGAGAGAGAGAGTAAGCGCATTTGGAAAGCAGGATATTACGGTTTTACTTTGTTCATTATTCTAAATAATATTTTACACTTACATTTTGATTACACATATTTACAGATTACACATAATACAAATACAAATAGCGTAAATAACACACATAGATTCACATAGAGCAAGGTCACCACATAAACACACCCCTCCCCCCACCCTAAACCCCAACAGTTAGCAATAACACATAAAACATACATTTATTTTTACATCACAAATATATACATAAATGGAATGGAGAGGATGGGAGGAGAAGAGGAGGAGAGAGAGGTGGCCACAGGGAGCGTTGGAGAGGAGACGGCATAGGTGGAGGAGGTGAAGGAGAATGTAGGAAAGGAGGCACCAGGGACAGTTGAGGGAAGACAGGATACTCACACACAGTAAGGAGGGCAAGAGGCTGGAGGGCAGATACAGGGTCCCAAATTATTCCCGCCTAGAAGATGGTGGTACACCTGTGTGCCATCTGTGAGTGGCCCGATATCCCTTCAGGGGGTAGGGAAGTTAAGCCCGGGCCTAGGGCCCAGGCATGGAAGGAGGTAGTGGTCGCAGTAACAGCAGTGGGCATGATGTCAGGGTCCTGGTGAGGAGGAAGATGGCCAAGGAGATGGCCACAGCTTCAGAAACAAGTGGTGGCCCTAGAGTGACCATCACTTACAATGTGCCCTCCGCTGGAGCTTAAGACCTAGTGGCCCAGCAAAATCCAGCCTCCACGTCAGGTGAATAATACATACACCAACATGCCACCACATGTACATCACACACACTACACATGTACAGGATGACCAATAAGGACTCTGAAATGTCAGCTCCATGGAATTTACAAGGGATAGATGGATCAGTCATGCATCATTAAATCCATGAGGCTGACAAATCACTGTCTTTAGTGGGCACAACAACTTTAATCAACCTATAGACAGTCCATGTATTGGTGTGCCCACTGCAGCGTATGCAGTCACAGACTGCAGCCAGAATCAAGAGCACATTAGGAGCCAAGAAAAATAATTATTATAGCTATTCAGACTTGCACTCAAAGGAACAGTTATCTCACTATAGGTGAGATTCATTGTGTGAAAGAGCACAAGAGTTTATGTTAAAGTGATCTATTGCTTTATTGTAATTTTAAAAGGGACACTTAAACATATGCAGTCTAAGGTGTGTCTACAGACAGAGTACTGATTAACAGCCTCAGCCTCAAGGATGTTTTTTTCATATTATGGTTTAGCTGCTTACAGGAATGTAGTCAGCCAGCAGTTAAACATTCAATTAACATAGAATAATCTGTTCTGTCACACAATGAAGAGCACTAGTGATGTCGCGAACATAAAATTTTCGGTTCGCGAATCGCGAACGCGAACCGCCGCAAATTTTCGCGAACCGGCGAACATTGGCGAACCGCCATAGACTTCAATGGGCAGGCGAATTTTAAAACCCACAGGGACTCTTTCTGGCCACAATAGTGATGGGAAAGTTGTTTCAACGGGACTGACACCTGGACTGTGGCATGCCGGAGGGGGATCCATGGCAAAACTCCCATGGAAAATTACATAGTTGATGCAGAGTCTGGTTTTAAGCCATAAAGGGCATAAATTACCTAACATTCCTAAATTGTTTGGAATAACATGCTTTAAAACATCAGGTATGATGTTGTATCGATCAGGTAGTGTAAGGGTTAGGCCCGCTTCACAGTGACAGACCAAACTCCCCGTTTAATGCACCGCAAACAACCGCAAACAGTCCATTTGCACAACCACAAACTCCCCATTTGCACAAGGTTGGATACCAAGCTAGCCATGTCCCGTTCTTTGTCCTCACTGATGTCATTGAAGGTCTCTTCCTCCACTCAGCCACCAAGCCACCAAGGGTCCCCGAAAGGTGACAGCAAGCCCCCTGGGACGCCTGCTGTGTTTGGTCTTCCACCTCCTCAAAGGCACCTTCCTCCTCTGACTCCTCTTCTTCAGACTCCTCTCACTGCATTGCCTCTCTCTGCATTATTATAAAGTGTGTTAAGTAGTACTACTCTTATCAGTTTAATACTTGTTACGTCACTGATAGTGGGCGTGTATAAGGCCTGGATTTTTAGAAACAGGAGATGGAAAAAGATGCTTTGTTGGTCGTATCACTTCAATTTTGGGGCACGGCACGTGCAGTCAAAGGTGCCACCAGATAGGAGTGGCGTGTTTGTAAGTACTACTCTTATCAGTTTAATACTTGTTACGTCACCTATCAGGGGGCGTGTATAAGGCCTGGATTTTTAGAACCAGGAGATGGAAAAAGATGCTTTGTTGGTCGTATTACTTCAATTTTGGGGCACGGCACGTGTAGTCAAAGGTGCCACCAGATAGGAGTGGCGTGTTTGTAAGTACTACTCTTATCAGTTTAATACTTGTTACGTCACCTATCAGGGGGCGTGTATAAGGCCTGGATTTTTAGAACCAGGAGATGGAAAAAGATGCTTTGTTGGTCGTATCACTTCAATTTTGGGGCACGACATGTGCAGTCAAAGGTGCCACCAGATAGGAGTGGCGTGTTTGTAAGTACTACTCTTATCAGTTTAATACTTGTTACGTCACCTATCAGGGGGCGTGTATAAGGCCTGGATTTTTAGAACCAGGAGATGGAAAAAGATGCTTTGTTGGTCGTATCTCTTCAATTTTGGGGCACTTTGTGACATTAGCTTCTTACGCTCAAACATGTCCTTTACAGGCACCTGACTATGGGCAGATGAGCAGGAACTGCTCAAGGCGAGAGACGGAGTGGCGGATGGTTGAGAGGGGGCAAGGAGGACAGCAGTGGTTTATGTGGCTTATGATGCTGCTCCAGGAGGAGGATGGCGGCTTTGAGTTTGTGTGCTGCTTGTACTCATGTGTTGGTCTGGAGTCACCCAAACATTAGGTCTCAACCTGTAGAGGATAAGGGAACCAGGCTACTCTAGACCTCATTCATCATTACAGGTTATGACAGATCGGTACTATGCGTGCAAGCTACTGTGACAACAGATATGAGTGGCATTGTGCACTTGCAGAAGTTGGTAGAGTAGACGCTGTAGGTCTGACACACACGCTTGCAGACAACTAACTGCTATGCAATCTATTACAGTACAATTTTTTGTTTTGTTTTAAATGTACACTACTGTTACACCACATATGAGTGGTGTGTTAAGTAGTACTACTCCTATCAGTTTAATCCCTGTTATGTGCCTTTTTTGGGGGTTTGGTTGTTGAAGCCACAGTGCAGCACCAGAGGCCAGAAAAATTAGGCATGTACACATGCCTGAAAAATTAGGTATTGTTGATCTTGCAGCGAGCAGAGAAGAAGGTAGGCCTGATTCAACACCCCATCCCTGCATATCCACACTCAGAGATTGAGGGGGCGACCCTTACAAGGCCACGGGCCGGAGATATAAAGGGGGACCATCCAAAATAAGCACACAAGCGGGGACAAAGGTAGTGAAGGGGACATAGAGGCCCATGGACTGACGGTCGCCATCTTGGCAGGAAAAGGGCCCAGCAATTAAGCCAAACTGACCCAGCACAGGCAGCTACTTGAGTCAAACGCTGTACAATTACACCTTAATAAAGCTGAAACATGCAGCAGCAGGGATTCTAAACGGCCACACGGGGACAAGGAGGCTAACAGCCCCCACAGTCTCTGCACCACTCTTTTTAACAGATAACCCAATGGGCTAACCAGGGACCTTGCCCACATAAAAAAACAGAATTTTATTGGAGGAATAATTAGTGTCTTTACCCCCCAAGAGAGGACATAATATACGGTATCTTTAGACTACCTGATGGCCAAACCTCCTTTAGCCCCAATGCTATCCAAGAAACATTTCAAAACTTTATCTGACTGGGAGTCTATAGAGTGACATTAGTACTGACCTTTACATGACTGGGGGTCTATAGAGGGACATTAGTACTGACCTTTATATGACTGGGGGTCTATAGAGGGACATTAGTACTGACCTTTATATGACTGGGGGTCTATAGAGGGACATTAGTACTGACCTTTATCTGACTGGGTGTCTATAGAGGGACATTAGTACTGACCTTTATCTGACTGGGTGTCTATAGAGGGACATTAGTACTGACCTTTATCTGACTGGGTGTCTATAGAGTGACATTAGTACTGACCTTTATATGACTGGGGGTCTATAGAGGGACATTAGTACTGACCTTTATCTGACTGGGGGTCTATGGAGGGACATTAGTACTGACCTTTATATGACTGGGGGTCTATAGGTAACATTAGTACTGACCTTTATCTGACTTGGTGTCTATAGAGGGACATTAGTAATGACCTTTATCTGACTGGGGGTCTATAGAGGGACATTAGTACTGACCTTTATCTGTCTGGGGGTCTATAGGTGACATTAGTCCTGACCTTCTGCTGCAGTATTATTACTCCCAGTACTCCCAGGCTTGCTACTATTAGATGTAATAACCTCAGTTTTGTTTCCTTATCTGTTGGTAACATCAAAATATGATTATTAAATATTTCATATTTGTTTGTTTTTTCTCCCAAAGTGAACCCCTTTGTGTGTGTCCCACAGATGTGGCGTTTCCGCTCTGCGTATGTTGGGGGGAGAGAGACATGTGGGGGGGAGACACAGGGGAGGTCTTGTGCTTTATTATTATTCTTATTATTATTACTACTATATAATGTGTAGATGTACCGGCTGGGCATGCTCTTGTGCATTATTATTATTATTATTATTATTAGTATATAATGTGTATATGTACCGGCTGGGCATGCTCTTGTGCATTATTATTATTATTATTATTATTACTATATAATGTGTAGATGTACCGGCTGGGCATGCTCTTCTACATTATTATTATTATTATTATTACTATATAATGTGTAGATGTACCGGCTGGGCATGCTCTTGTGTATTATTATTATTATTACTTTATAATGTGTAGATGTACTGGCTGGGCATGCTCTTGTGCATTATTATTATTAGTAGTAGTATTTTCCTAATAATAATAATAATAATGCACAAGAGCATGCCCAGCCGGTACATCTACACATTATATAATAATAATAATAATAATAATAATAATGCACAAGAGCATGCCCAGCTGGTACATCTACACATTAAACAGTAGTAATATTAATAATAATAATAAGGCACAAGAGTCCTTCAGCACTGCACTGGACACTGAATAAACTTGCCTAGCTATGGTTTTCCCTATTGATGCAGTATCACCTACACTCTCCCTCCTCTCAGTAAGACTGCAAGTTAGTTATGATTCCAAAATGGCTGCTGTCCATGAGGTTAAAGGGTCTGGAAGGGAGTGTATGCTGCTGATTGGCTGGAATGTGTCTGCTGACTGTGACATGCAGGGTCAAAGTTTGCTCAATGATAAAGTATTGGGGGCGGGTCGAATATCGCATATGTTCGCAGTTCGCCGCGAACGCGAACATGCTATGTTCGCCGGGAACAGTCCGCCGGGAAAACTATTCGCGACATCTCTAAAGAGCACTGATAATGAGGCCAATGGCCCTATAAGTGATTCATCCAGGTTCAAGACTAGATGTCAGATAGTTAGGAAGGAACAGAAACCAATATTTTCTTCAACACCATTTACACATATCCCTTTCTTTTCTTGTTTCTCTTTTTTAGCTTCACGGTGGTCTGGGTCCACTGGTGAGCCAGAGGCGGTGACATTGTCTCCATCAGAGCAGCAGGACATGGAGCAAGCCCCCGTCCAGCAGGATCCGGCACGGGGGAGGGGGACCAGCACAAGCCCTGTGCCCTCGTGAGGAGGAGGAGGACCTCATCTGGGCAGTAGGACCTCTTGCTGGACCCTATGCCACACCAGTGACCGATTTTTGATTTTTGAAAAATGGCAATTAAGCCTCAAATTAGATTGCAACCTCACTCACAGGGTCCCTTGCTCTCCCTCTGACCTATAAGTGAGGATTTTAATTTCAATTTTAAATTATTTGACATTTTTGGGGGTCTTCTGAGTAACGTGCTTGAAAACATATTGGCAGTTAAATTCCTAATTTGTTTCAAAATCTTACAATGTCTCGTGATCATTGTTAAAGTCTGACGCCCTTCGTCGCTGATCCCGAGCATCGGCATGTACGTCTACAATCTCTTTCGATCCGATGTCGGTGGAGCGTCCTCGGGAAAATCAGAGCTATGACGGGACAGAGGGCCCTTAAAGGGACCCTGAAAGCCCACAAATGCAAGGCTTGCAATAAGCACCTTCAGTGGTACACCTTCGGTGGTGCGAGCCTCGCAATGAGTGCCTGCGGCGCTCAACTCGAGGACTGCAATGAGTGCCTTCGGTGCTCTATACTCGAGTATAGGCCGAGTTTTTCAGTCCTTTTTTTAAGGCTGAAAAAGGCCCACTCGGATTATACTCGAGTCACCCTGTGTCTTTTTTCCCCCTGTGTCTCTTCTCCCCCTCTCCCTCCCCTGTGTCTCTTTCACCCCCTCTCCCTCATGTCTCTTTCCCTCCCCCTCTATTATCATCCTCCTCATCCTCCCTCCTCATCCTCAACCCCCCTCCTCATCCTCAACCCCCCTCCTCAGGAGGAGGGGGGTTGAAGAGGGGGGTTGAGGGGGAGGAGGGGGTTGAGGATGAGGAGGGGGTTGAGGATGAGGAGGGTGTTGAGGAGAGAGGATGAATAGGGAGGAAGAGGAGGGGGTTGAGGATGAGAAGGGAGGATGAGAAGGGCTGTTGAGGAGGGGGCTTGAGGAGGGAGGATGATAAGGGTGGGGGAGGGAAAGATACATGAGGGGGAGGGGGGAAAGAGACACAGGGAAGGGAGATGGGGAAGAGACACAGGGGAGGGAGGGAGAAGAGACACAGGGGAGGGAGGGAGAAGAGACACAGGGGGGGAGAGGGGGAAGAGACACAGAGGAGGAAGAGGAGGGGAAGAGACACAGGGGGGGAGAGCCACAGGGGAGGGAGAAGAGGGACACAAGAAAGGGGCACAGAGGGCACACAAGAGGGGGACACACAGGGCACAAGAGGGACACAGGGGACAGCACATTTACCACCCTCGGCTTATTTACCACCCTCACTACATTTTCCCAGTATTTTGTGGTAAAATAGGTGCCTCGGCTTATACAGTATATATATATATATATATATATATATATATATATATTTAAAAAAAAAAAATATATATATATATATATATAATGTGTACAATAGACTCTCAGTTATATGGCACCCAAAAAGAATTGGTTGAAAGTCACTATTAAAAGAGGCCTAGATTAGTTGCACATAGGATTCTATGCTAAGTATATTTGTCAGTGAGGGCTGTTCTAGCAGCCGTTGATTTCACTCCTTACTTACACACAGGTACGTTCAGCTGGAGGGTGCGGTGCTGAACCCTGAGAAGGTTGCTTGAGAGCTCTGGTTGCTTGAGTTCTGGTAACCGAGAGTCTACTGTATATATATATATATATATATATATATATATACAGCAACACTCATGTAGGCCCAGGCCAAACATATATACACATATATCTATATATGTATATATGTTTTCTATAATATGTTGTGTTGAATTCCCCTATATGTATTTACCTGCTAATGTCAGATGGTGCATCCTCTCTCTCTGCATTGCTGTTTACATTCAAACTGAGGTTTTCATCTCATATCAGTGCTTTTGTGTTCTTTGGGCCATATCCGTTTATCTCTCATTTAGGGATTATTTCAACTAACGTTCCTCAGTATAGATGTATACTTTTGGTGGTGGGAGTGTCATGGTATTGGCCTGCGTGAATGCTGCCGGGACTGGGAAGCTACAGTTCATTGAGGGAACCATGAATGCCAACATGTACTGTGACATACTGAAGCAGAGCATGATCCCCTCCCTTCAGATACTGGGCCGCAGGGCAGGATACCAACATGATAACGACCCAAAACACACCTCCAAGACGACCGCTGCCTTGCTAAAGAAGCTGAAGGTAAAGGTGATGGACTGGCCAAGCATGTCTCCAGACCTAAACCCTATTTACCATCTGTGGGGCATCCTCAAACGGAAGGTGGGGGAGGGCAAGGTCTCTATCATCCACCAGCTCCATGATGTCATCATCGAGGAGTGGAAGAAGACTCCAGTGGCAACCTGTGAAGCTCTGGTGAACTCCATGTCCATGAGGGTTAAAGCAGTGCTGGAAAATAATGGTGGCCACACAAAATATTGACACTTTGGGCCCAATTTGGACATTTACACTCACTCACTTACTCACTTTTGTTGCCAGTGGTTTAGACATTAATGGCTGTGTGTTGAGTTATTTTGAGAGGACAGCAAATGTATACTGTTATACAGGCTGTACACTTACTACTTCACATTGTAGCAGAGTGTCATTTCTTCAGTGTTGTCACATGAAAAGATATAATAAAATATTTACAAAAATGTGAGCGGTGTACTCACTTTTGTGAGATACTGTATATGTGTGTATATATATATATATATATATATATATATATATATATATATACACACTATATATATATATATATATATATATATATATATATATATATATATAGGCCCTCATTCAATTGCAATAGAACAATTGAATAGGGGTCTAAATAAGCACATAACATATTTTTTTAAAGAAGTTTTTAGTTAGTAAACATCTATCCAAGCACAAGGTTTTCACTAACTAAAAACTGTATTTAAAAAAAATATGTTATGTGCTTATTTAGAGCACTATTCAATTGGCCAAATCGCAATTGAATGAGGGCCATACTGTATTTACGCAAATCTAGTGTGCTTTTGAATCTAATGCACACTCCAAGTTTGGAACTCATGAATAAAAAAATGTTTTTGCTGGCGAATGTAATGTGCATTTTTCATTTGCACAAGAAGTACCGAACAGTGAGTTTATGTTACCAAGGTATTGTAGTTTTATTATAAATGACACTACTGTACAACAATATGATCATATTGCATCATATATATATAGTGTTACAACATACAAGTAATTAACAGTAATTACAACATTTACAATATACCGGTAATTAACAGTAATGAGAACATACCAGCAATTAACATTCTGGTAATTAACAATATCAGCCCTATTTGTCTTCGTCATTACTATCCTCATCATACCATACCGGTAATGCAATGTTATTGATGGCGCACTAGATTCAATGTTTTAACCCCAAAAAAGGAGTTAAAACATTGAATTCTAATACCATCGAATACCATCGATTCTAATGCGCACTCCATATTTGTGACCCGATTTTTCACAAAAAGTTGCGCATTAGATTCAAGTAAATACGATATATGTATATATATATATATATATATATATATACATATATATATATATATATACAACATATATAGTTGTCATAATTGCAAGTTTGTTGGCTATGTTAAAAGTTACGGGCTTGCGCATGTGCAATGAGCGCTGAAGGTATGGGTTTGACGGTGCTGCAATGCCCGTACGTGACTGGCTTGACAGGGCTGCAAAAGTCGAAGGCCGAAGGTGCTCATTTTGGTGCTCGTGATGAGCGCACATTTATTTATTTCTGAATTTTGGGCTCAAAAAACAGGGGTCGTCTACATTTTGTGAGATATATGTGTATATATCTCACAAATTCACTGCTCACATTTTTGGAAATATTTTATTATATATTTTCATGTGATAACACTGAAGAAATGACACTCTGCTACAATGTAAAGTAGTAAGTGTAACAGTGTAAATTTGCTGTCCCCTCAAAATAACTCAACACACAGCCGTTAATGTCTAAACCGTTGGCAACAAAGTTATTACAGACTGTACACTTACTACTTTACGTTGTAGCAGAGTGTGATTTCTGCGGTGTTGTCACATGAAAAGATATAATAAAATATTTACAAAAATGTGAGGGGTGTACTCACTTTTGTGAGATACTATATATATTTATATATATATATATATATATATATATATATATATATATATATATATGTGTGTGTGTGTGTGATACAGGATTTAACATTTAAGTTTCTGTGACCATGCTGATTTTTCATGTAGCTCTTTTGCATTATTTATTGGGAAAGTACACTATGCTGTAAGAACACCATTTAGAGTTAAGGTGTGCAACCAGGCAAGATATTAGCAGTGGGATACTGTGCTAATATAAGACTATTTAATCACAAAATCACTGAAGGGGTGTTCAGAGAAATGGATGTCTGTAAAAGTATTAGCCTGCAGTTAAAAAATTGTTGGATGACTTGGAATCTAATAGGTTGTATAGGGCAAGACCAATTTCTGTTTGGCAAGAATAATTGTAAAAATAAGCAACTATATACATATAAATATATTTTAGACTGTAACTTCCCAGAGTGAAATAACACAAATCCAGCAGCACACATTCAAAAGTCAATCAAGTGCAGTGCAGACATACCTCTCTCTGCTAATCCAGTGTTGCACAGACTTACACAATTTAAATAAATATAGTAAACTGCATATAATATATAAACATTACATGAATCTAAAATGCATCATTTGTATTAGTGGAAGAGTTTGTGTGTTGTACAGTAATATGTATTACACTTATTACTTAATTAGTACTCATTTCCTTTTAGGGGGATGAATCACACTAACAACTAACTGTAGAGAGTTTCCCCTGAGGAAAAAAAGGAATAAAAGTAGGAACTATACAACATAAAATCTCAGCCTTCGCAGATGACATAAAAGTCACAGTGGAACAGCCATCATCTTCTCTGGAAAAACATTTTGCCCTTCTTGCAGAATACAGTAAGGTTTCTAATTTTAAATTACATTTGGGAAAATCTGAATTTCTCCCAATTAACATGAAACAAAAAATACATATTGGGGTAAATGGCAAGATACAATGGAATATTTAGGGATTACCTTACATAAATAATTAAATAACTTGACCGGTATTAATTATAAAAGGGTTTGTAAGAACATTGAGGAAATGCAAGGTTTTGAAAATCTCATGGCTGGGAAGAATGATAGCCACAAAGATGACTCTGTTGCCAAAAATAAGTTACTTACAAAGATGTATTCCATTTCAAATGCCGATCTCAATTATGAATTAATTACAAAGGAAGATTGATAAATTTATTCATGATGGGAAAAAATTAGATTACCGTATTTTTCGCCCTATAAGACGCACCGGCAGATAAGACGCACCTAGTTTTTAGAGGAGGAAAACAAGAAAAAAAAAAATCTGAATCAAACACAAATACACTCAAACACAAATACACTTTACACACAGATACACACCTACATTACACACATATATATATATATATATATATATATATAGATACACATACATACATATACATACACACATAAATATACATACACATACATACATATATACACACACATACACACACATACATACACACACACATACATACACACACACACACACATACATATCCATATACTGCAGCATTTGGGAGCCATTGACCCTCCCTGACCCTCCTGATCCTCCCTGACCCTCCTGATCCTCCCTGACCGTCCTGATCCTCCCTGACCCCCCTGATCCTCACCTTTATAGAGACACATACATACATATACATACACACATAAATATACATACACATACATACATATATACACACACATACACACATACATACACACACACATACATACACACATACATACACACACACATCCATATACTGCAGCATTTGGGAGCCCTTGACCCTCCCTGACCCTCCTGATCCTCCCTGATCCCCCTGATCCTCACCTTCCTTCTGATCTCTGCCATCTTGATCTCACCCCAGCGCTTCCTACCAGCTTCCTACTGCAGCGTTGCGTGTGTGACGTCACTAGGACGCACCGGCCGACGCGATGCTGGTAGGAAGCGCTGGGGTGAAATCAAGAGGACAGAGGCAGTCTGAAAAGGTATATTCGCCGTATAAGACGCACCAACTTTCCTCCCCCAGTTTTGGGGAAGAAAAAGTGCGTCTTATACGGCGAAAAATACGGTAAAAAGAATTGACCTTGGTCAGAGATTTGGTGAAGCAGGTTTGGGGTATCCTATGAAAAATTATCAGAAGGCAGCTCTAATCTCCCATATGGTCAATTTGTATGATCCATTCTGGAATAATGAATGGGTTCAAATTGAAAGGGAACTAATAAATACAGGAAAATATAAAATATGGCCTTACTAAGAGAACTCACACAAGTTAAAAATATCACCAGAAGAGCTAGGGGTTAAAAATAATTTCAAAAGGTGGCACAAATGAAACAAAAAATATCAACTAATAACCTTTCCTAGCCCTATTATTCCGCTAGAAGCATTAGCCAACTATTTCAGATCATCGTGGTTGAGAAAACTGGTGAAATTGGATTTTGTGTTTCTTAGAGATTTATATAATGATAATAATCTTAAAACATTTGAGGATATAATAAAACTGGATGCTAATTTAATTGGTGGATGGTTGGAATATAAATCGCTTTGTGATAAATTAAAAAATGTTTTATTTCATTTGTCAGAAATTAGAAACCTAACACCCTGTGAAGAATTAATTTTAAATTAGCAGAAACGACATCTGATTTCAAAATCATATAACTTGATCAGGAATAGAGAAGTGGGAAAAAAAGCTAGCGGGATGCTAAAGTGGGAAAAGGATTTAGCAACTGAAATACAATTAGTCACCCGGTATAAAGCGTTCTCAATTACAGAAAGATGTATAAAATATGTAAATTATAGAGAACTATATTACAAAATATACAGTAGATGGTATCTGGTTGATAAAATTTGTTGGAGAAAGTGAAGTAGGTTCATATAATCATACGTGGTGGGATTGTCCACTTATACATATGTTTTGGCAATATTTCAATAAGCATATTACAGAATGAATTAACAAAGAAATAAATATTAGTTTAGAAATGGTTCTCCTACACATTTTTCCCTCAAATCTATCATTGGACGTAAAAGCAATACTACTTGAAAGTTTGATGGCAGCAAAATCCCTTATAGCTTTAAAGTCCAGCATGAAAATAAGTTCTTAATAAGATAGATAAAAATTAGGAAATAGAACAAGACTATTTTGGAATGGGTCTCATTAAGAGACCCATATATAAATGGAAGATCTGGGAAACAATAAAAGAAGTAGAAAGGAACAACGATTTAAGCTCCTGAACCACTAAACATTATCAGCCTTATTAAATTGAGATTCGGACAATTGAAAAGGGCCCTAATTAAGCACACAGCATATTTTTTTGCAGAAGTTTTTAGTTAGTGAACTTTTATCCAAAAGCAAGGTCTTCACTAACTAAAAACTTCTGTAAAAAAAATATGCTCTGTGCTTATATAGAGCCCTTTTCAATTGGCCGAATTGCAATTTAATAAGGCTGTTTATCTTTAGAACATAATAACTAAATGGTAAAAGAACTCCCTTACCCCTTCCTAAGACCACTCAAACTTTTTCAGCCTGGGGTATGTCCCTCTACATTACAAATCATATTGCGGTTAGGTAAATGTATTTGAATGGTAACCCAATATAGCAATATAAGACTTTGAAGAGATGTAATATATATAGGGTGTGGGGTTGCATTGTCTACCCAATTGTTTGTATTGTACTATGTATTTTTGTACGAATATATTATTTTAAAAAAAGAGAGTTTTCCTCTTGTCATTTTGTAAATGGACCCTGTCCAGCTATGTGGATGGTCCCACCCCCGTCAGTGAAATAATCTCTGCATATTATTCTGCAATCTCCAGCTAGAACAGATAATGGGTGATACCAGAAAAGTAATAAAGGGATATTGTTTTTACATTTAGTGACATAAGAAGAAAAGGAGTAAATGATCACTTTGTGGTGCCCACGTGATTGTGGGAAGAGTGGGTAAAACTTATCTTTTAATGAGAAAATTAAAATATAGGTACTGCAATTAAAAGTTTAATAACAACAATAAACAGCAAAATCAAGTCACCAATGGTAATAAATGATTTTAGCTCACCTCCCTTCTTAACTAGTAATAAACTGCATTGCATGGCAGGTGTCCTAACACAGGTAATCATTGTACACAAAGTGGTTAGGAATTGGGATTAAATGTACAGAGTATTAGAACTATAACTGGTATGCATACGTATATTTCTATATCGCCACAGTTTTTTCCTCTTTGAGGAAGCTATTCATGAAATAGTCACCAATGCGGCAGGGTCACACTAGACCTCGGTGAGAGCCCTTTTTTAAATTTACAGTCAGCCAAATACTTCTAATTAACCTGACATAGGCAAAAAACAAAGAACTACAGGGAAATAAGAAGCAATATAGCATAAATGTATAGACGCTGGGGAATTGGCTTATTCATTCTGTGTAAGCTGCTTTCTGTGCAATTTAAAGTAACAGTCCCAATACAACAAGGAGTAGGAATTACTTTGTCAGATTTGACTCAACACTCTCTTCATTCATTCCCAATCCCTAACCACTTTATAAACTGATTATCTATGTTAGGACCCCTGCCTTGCAATGCAGCTTATTACTAGTTCATAAGGTAGTGGAACTGAAATCCCTTATTACCATTGGTGACTTGATTTTACTCATTTTCGTATTATACTTTTATTTGTAGTACCTATATTTTAAATTATCATTAAAGGTTTTATCCACTAGTGACCATTTTTTATTTTTCTTCTATTTTCATGTTTGGCTATTAGTTCGATCATGGTAGAAACAACACAATATCCGTAGTTTTTTTTGATTGTTTGGTGAGAGCAATTGTGGGATTACCATTTGTATATTAGAATGTACCAGCCTTATTAAATTGTGATTCTGCAAATTTAAAAGGGCTCTATTTAAGCACACAGCATTTTTTTTTTTTATAGAAGTTTTTAGTTAGTGAACTTCTATCCAAAATCAAGGTCTTCACTGACTAAAAACTTCTGTGAAAAAATATGCCATGTTCTTATAAAGAGCCCTTTTAAATTTGCTGAATCGCAATTTAATAAGGCTGTATGTTTTTGCTGACATGCCAATTAATTTCCCTGTTTCATTGGAAAATTTTCAAGTACAATAGCTGAGAGGAAAGATATACCAAGCTCTTTATTCCTTCCACAATTTATTAATATGCATAATTTATATTAATAAGCCAATTATCAACAAAATGACTGAGAGTGAATTAAGATAAACAACGACATCAATCTATTTATCGCTACAGTTCACATAATATTTGCCTATGAAATATAATAATATATATAATATATACCATATCTGATTGACCCCCAATTACTGTCAGGCTGCTAACATAACTATTAGATGGAAGGTATTATTGAACGATATGCGTTCTAAAAATATAACCAACAACGCTATTAGCAATTCACTTGAGAGTTGTGCTTTAGTATTTAAGTCTAATTGGAAAGCATAGTGCTCCTTAGAAACAAACTGATATTTTGTCTAAGGATGTGTGAAGTAACTTTCAATAGATATCCTGAAAATGAATAGTAAATTGACAATACCTCCCTTTTATTAACTATCATCATTGATTTTTTAAGTTTTTCTTTTAATTTCATTTTTAAGAATATGTGTTTAGTATTACAGTCTCAGTTATAATAAATTGGGTTCTAATAAAGGAAATTTAGGACGACTTCTCACTGGATTTGGTCAATACAAATGTCCATCAAATAATTGATTCTAATAACTTCTATGTATTTCTATATTGGCCTTCCATATAATGAATGAAGACTACACAAGCACTAATTTCCTCAAGTTAAATGATATGGGATATAAAAAATATTTACCCCTCTGTATTGCTAAGTTCTGGGATAAGAATATATATCCACGTATCTCATAAGTGACTATACATTTGTCTTCCTTGATTTCCTTTGAATGGGGTGGTATAAAGTGGATGGTACACAAAAGCAAATACAAGTTAAGGTACTGAATGAGAAATACATTAAGTTATATGCTAGAGTATTGTCCCCTGAAGAAATATAAATATTTTTAAATAATTCAGTTTAACAGTCACCAAATGTATGTGGGTTATAAAGGTCACATTTAGCCTGGATATACCTATCCTTGCTACTTGATTGCTTTATTTAATTTAAATGGCCACTGCAATGCCCTGGTTTTCAGGACTTTTTTTTATATAGCAAAAACGAGAAATTGAAACCTGTTGCCAGTTACTCCATTCATTTAAGATAAAGCAACATGGATAGAAGTATTAGCTATTTAAAGGGCCAGTTTAAGAGCTTTTCATGTTAAACCTATTTTTAGTTTACCATTAAAGTAAAAAAGATATGCCCAAACAGCAGTAAATCAAATCTTTAGCCAGAAAATATAATTTAAAAACACATTTAATCCTCTTTAATGACCAGTGTTGTACCCCTCCCCACCCTTCTCATTGTCCTGAGCACTACTGAAAGGAATTAAAGGATTTGCAGTTCACTTATCAAATGTAGACACATTAGAAATATGTGAATTTAACTTTTCATTCTTTACCAAGTTGTGACATTACAGAAATTAATGAATCAGTGCATACTTCCAAAAATTTTTAGTGTAAGAAAAATAGTCATATACTCTATATAATATACTCCCATCTTATACTCCATATAATATTATATCGCACTGGGATATATAATTGTGTATATGTATATATATATATATATATATATATATATATATATATATATATATATATAATTTGTATAGCATGATTTGAAGGGATACATATAGTATAGTTATATTTCAGTGTCTTTTATTTTCAGCTTACATGGAAATAAAAAAATGGGTTATTTAAATGGGTCTCTTTCCTGAAGCGCTTAAAATCTATTTTTCTAAAGAAAAAGTTCATACTAAATTATTATTAAATGTAAAAGTTATTTATTTTTGTTGTTTAATGCAGAAAATAATAAACACTAGGGGCCCTATTAAATTCCAGCCTCGTAAATAAGAGGATTCTACTTAAGCCCTACGTACTGCAAAGTTTCTCTAACTTACAATGCTATTAAATTAGCCCTGCTGCGAACAACGTATGAGCTACGCAGCAGGGCCGTACGTATCTACACTGCGTAAATATACATGAGGAGTGACAGCCTGCGAGATGATATCGCAGGCTCCCACACCTCATCAATTGCTGCGGGGGTCCTAAAAGGGACATCCGCTGCAGTCCCCCACATAAGCCCTGCCGTGGGGGTACTCCAAAACCCCCCCGGCACCTAAAATTAACCCCCCCAAAGCGGGGGTCCCCGTCGGGACCCCCGAAGTGTCCTAACATGAACACCTTGCTGCAGGGGTCCATAGGAACCCCCGCAGCCCCCACACATTAACCCCTTGCAGCGGGGGTCCCCGATCGGCACCGATCAGGCCCCCGCTGCATTTAAAAAGTTTAAATTCCCCGCCGCGGCTCCTTAAAGGGCCCGCGGCACACTATTACCCAATCCCGGCCGCGGCACTTAAAATTAACCCCCCTCTATGCTGGGGGTCCCCATCGGGACCCCCGAAGTGTCCCCACATGAACCCATTGCAGGGGGGGGCCCCGATCTGCATAGATCAGGCCCCCCGCTGCATTTAAAACTTTTAAATTCCCTGCCCAATCCCGGCCGTGGCACTTAAAATTAACCCCCCTCTATGCTGGGGGTCCCCATCGGGACCCCCGAAGTGTCCCCACATAAACCCCCTGCAGCGGTGGGCCCCGATCAGCACCGATCGTGACCCTGCTGCAATTCAATTTTAAATTTCCCGCCTCGCGGGTCCTCAAAGGACCGTAAAGGTCCTGAAAGGACTCGCACTAAAAATATTAACCCCAGGCAACTATAATTACCCCATTAACTCATGGTGGTCAATACAGACCACCATAAGGCCTAAATTAACCCATTAACTCATGGTGGTCAATACAGACCACCATAAGGCTCTATTTAACCCATTAACTCATGGTGGTCAATACAGACCACCATAAGGCCTAAATTAACCCATTAACTCATAGTGGTCAATACAGACCACCATAAGGCCTAAATTAACCCATTAACTCATGATGGTCAATACAGACCACCATAAGGCTCTATTTAACCCATTAACTCATGGTGGTCAATACAGACCACCATAAGGCCTAAATTAACCCATTAACTCATGGTGGTCAATACAGACCACCATAAGGCCTAAATTAACCCATTAACTCATGATGGTCAATACAGACCACCATAAGGCTCTATGTAACCCCATCAGTCCCATAAGGGTATATTATTACCATTATGGGCCTGTTACAACCCAACATTAACCACATAAGTGCCTTGATGGTCCTCAAGGACCATCATGACACTAACTACAAACACTACACTATAACCCCCAATAAACCATTTAATCTAAACTAACCCCCCTCTATACTAATCTATTAACACTTACACTACCTACCTACACTACCTACCCCCTAATAAACCTCCCCAACACTCTAATTACAAAAAACAAAAAACCTACAGTACAGAAAACAAAAAAAACTACAGTACAGAAAAAATAATAATTACAACCCCACCCCCCACTACAGAAAACAAAAAAATACATTACAACCCCACCCCCCACTACAGAAAATAAAAAAATTACACACCTGAAAAGGAAAGACAGATAAACACAATACAATACATACATATAATACATTACATACATTACATACAATACATGACATTACATATAATATATTAAATATAATATATTACATATAATATATTAAATATAATACATTACATACATTACATACAATACATGACATTACATATAATATATTAAATATAATATATTAACTATAATACATTACATACATTACATACAATACATGACATTACATATAATATATTAAATATATTATATTAAATATAATATATTAAATATAATACATTACATACATTACATACAATACATGACATTACATATAAGATATTAAATATAATATATTACATATAATATATTAAATATAATATATTACATATAATATATTACATATAGTCCAAATCAAATACCCCCTATCTATCTAACATACAATCTATTTAATTTAAAATAAATCCTAACTATATCAAATACATCCCCCTATCTATCTCATATACAAAAAATCCTAACTACATACACAGACCCTAATTCTAAAATAAAATAAAATAATTACAGTCCTAACTACACAGAAATATATTAATATATATAATATATACCATATCTGATTGACCCCCATTTACTGTCAGGCTGCTAACATAAATATTAGATGAAAGTTATTATTGAATGAGATGCGTTCTAAAAATATAACCAACAACGCTATTAGCAATTCTGCAACACTTTATTGTTTGTTCACAGACATAACATTATCTGAAAAATGGTAGTTTTTTTTCACTAATAATCCCTAAACAACAGAAATGTTCAATTGCATTGATATAAACAAGGATTTACACTTCAAGCAACTTAGACAACTGCCATAGATCTAAATTATCACAAAGCACAGTGCTTAATTAGGTAATATAAACTGTCTCTTGTAAACCTGAACACAGTCTTATCTATTGGATATTTCTCATTTAATGATATATTCCTTATTATCAAAATTATTATGTTACATATGAATTTGTAGCAAATCATGGTTTCTGTATTTTTGTATTAAAAATATTGTGTTGATTAAGGAAATATCATCCTGTACCTATTGATACTTGACGTTTGCCTCAGCCTTAATATTATGTAAGTAGTTTAACAGTCATATAAAACCTACCTTTGAAAAAGCGACATGTTAGTGGGCGAAACTATAGAGAGAGGTAGAGAGAACCTTGGCTAGACAACCAGGGAATAAGAGATGTTTGGCAATGGGAGTTTTAGTGAGGCTCCATGATCGAGGGCTATTGGTAGTTGTACTTTACTAGGTGGGATAAATAGGGAAGTTTAAGTTCAATTGTAATATAGTGACAACAACTGAGTTAAGAAGGAGTAACCGGTTTTCCATATTGATTGGAAACTGTGATTCAGACTATGACTTGAGAGTTGTGCTTTAGTATTTAAGTCTAATTGGAAAGCATAGTGCTCCTTAGAAACAAACTGATATTTTGTCTAAGGATGTGTGAAGTAACTTTCAATAGATATCCTGAAAATGAATAGTTAATTGACAATACCTCCCTTTTATTAACTAGCATAATTGTTTTTTTAAGTTTTTCTTTTAATTTCATTTTTAAGAATATGTGTTTATTGTTACAGTCTCAGTTATAATAAATTGGGTTCTAATGAAGGAAATTTCGGACGACTTCTCATTGGATTTGGTCAATATAAATGTCCATCAAATAATTGAGTCTAATAACTTCTATGTATTACTATATTGGCCTTCCATGTAATGAATGAAGACTACACAAACACTCATTTCCTCAAGATAAATGATATGGGATATTGTCGGGGTTAATGCGACATATTATTTTCTATATAATATAGAATACTGAATATTGAGTTCAGAATCAATTTATAGACACATATTCCTTTTTATAAAATAACATTTATTGAAAATACCAAAATCAAACTAGTCTAATGAAAAATGTAATATATCAAATCAAAATACAAATATAACACAGTAATATATCAAAATCAAATGCAAATATAACACAGTGATATATCAAAATCAAATGCAGATAAAACACAGTATAACCAGTCAGATAAATAAAAGAAAATCAATACATCATATTGTAATACTTATTATTTATGATATTTTCTATGCAGTCCTAAAATTTCAATATAAAAGTGTACTTCATTCACATGAACAATAAAACCTGGGATAGCAACCCATAGAATAAAATTAGATAAATCAATTAATAAAATTCATTCTTAATAACGTTTTAGCATGTACTAACAATGTCTAATGATATTAAAATATATGGAGCTATACAGGAATATATTGAATATCACACAATAAGTAAAGTATTTTATAATATAATTGATAAGTTAGCTAAGTAAGTTAATTTGTCTGTATTGGTCAAAAAGAAAAATGAGATATCTAATTTTGTATCAAAATTTATATCCGGAGTATAAATTTCAATGACAAAAGGAAATCTAAATAACTTTTTGATAAGAAATAAACCAAACAGAGAAATTATGGTAATGATTTTCAATTATATCATAAAATAAAATATCTCAATTTAGACATTACCAATTATGACAAAATTCCACTGGTTAATTCCAAGGTTGTTTTGGCTTTTCCACAAGATAGACTTTTATCTTCTTTGTCTATCTTTTCCTCTCTCCTGTTGTTTTTTTTCTCACTAGATCCTGTTTCTATCCATAATTATACCTCTTGCTTATTTGCCTATCAGAATCCCAAATCAGTTAAAGTGTCTATTAACCAATAAAATCTTTTCATGATGTCATCACTTATTTAAATTTTATAAAGAATATATTTCTCTATAGAGACGTTTATTCCTTTAACCATAAGATGGCGCTCTCGGACCTTTGAATTTTTATCCCTTTTAATTAACTAATGACCCTTTGACCCACAACCTATAAACAAGATGAAGTCAAAAGAATGTTATCAACTAGATATCCCTAGACAGATTTACTATACTGTTTACTAGACTTAGTGTCTATGAAACGAATATTTCACATGTGAATATTTAAGGAGGATACCACCACCTTTATAGACCATAACCTTTATAGACCTAATATCCATTAGTTTAGGAATTCACTCAGATATTTATCTCTTATAGAACAAAGGATTATTCAGCCATGAACAACTCTTTGTGGGCAGCTGTGAAAACATATCTTTCACATAGATATTTTCAAGTAATAGAATTGCATGCATAGGTACATATATAAATATACAGCATATAAAATATTAATACAATGGATATAAAAATAGTGGTTAACAATTGGAATATCATATTATACTATAATATTCATATAAGATAGAACTTTATTCATACAGAAGTTCTGACATATCCCCCTCTCTGAAATAATATCGCTCTTTAATAAAGTAAGTGATATTATTACAGTTGTAAATATGAGAAGTCAGTGGTTCCCGGGAAAAAACAGATACTCAATCCTTGATATGCTGTACTTCCAATGTAAGTCAATTGAATGGGAAGTAACCTTGGAATGCAAATTTGTAGTAACAATAGTCTCATTCACTACAGTTATTAAGTCATTTAGCTTGGAGTTCCGATTCTCTTTGCACCATCTTCAAGGAATCCCGAAGTTCCCTAGATTCCTTAATTAATGTTTCATATATATATAGAGTTTATTATTGACATAGTGGTACCTATAATAGCTCCAAGTATAATCATTATTGCAGCCCCAATAAGGAAACTGATAAATCGTTTAGGGCGTCGGCTGTTGGAACTGTAAGACTCAGGAATAAAAGTTTTCCTTAATTGTTCCAACATCTCCTTTACAGTAGCCTGTGATCGACCAATGTGTTCACGATACCACACTTTGGTTTCCTCCATCTGTATATTAGATATGTTAAATTGCCTTTCAATCATCATCTGTGGATCCACGCTCACGAAAATCTTTTGCGATGTTAATCTCCTTCCGGTGAGAATAAACCCTGGAGCCTCTTGGATAAGGATTCCTGAAGAAGGGCCTGGTTCCACATTAGGTTCCATTCGGACCTCTTGGCAGAGGATCAGCATCACCCATATCAGAGTTGTTTTCCTTTCTTTCATTTTCAATTACTAGGAAATAAAAACGAAAAGTTTTAATAGTGTATTCTATACAATGTAAAAATAAGATAACCTTATTAGACAGGGTATTCAAAGTCACATTATTCATCAGGAGTACCATCAATGATCCTTAATTGAGATCTTGGGTGACAACTTTTTATTTGATTAATATGAACCCATCTTTCAAACATTTCACCATTTTTTGGAATTTGTATTTTATACACAACAGGTGAAATTTTGTCAATAATAGTATAAGGTCCTTTCCATGAAGGCAAAAACTTTTTCTCTTTCACTTGGTTTCGTTGAAAGTTGTATAAATATATCTGATCTGTGATCTCGTACTCCTTTTTGGATGTCTTAAGATCATAATAAGTTTTAGTACTTACAGCAGATTTCTCTAAATTTCTTTGTGCAAAAGCAAATGCCTGCTGTAAGTGTTTCCTCAGATCCTCTATATATTGATGGGTTGTAGCAGCATTCACTAAAATATGGTCTTGGGTTCTGTAAATAAGGTGTTGTGGGAGTACCATACGTCTCCCCGTCATTAATTCAAATGGCGACATCTTTGTTGCCGTACTAGGTGTAGATCTTATAGCCATTAATACTAAAGGTAATTTTATATCCCAATCTTTACCTGATTCTTTCACAAATTTCTTTAAGATACTAACAATGGATTGGTTGTACCGTTCCACATTACCACTAGAAGCAGCACGATAAGAGATATGTAATTTTCTCTTAACCCCTAGGATTTTCCACATACGGTTCATTACTTCACTGGTAAAGTGAGATCCCCGATCGGACTCAATTCGTTGTGGTAAACCAAAACGGGAAAAGACATGGTTAATTAATAATATTGCAGCAGTTTCAGTTTTACAATTTGTGGCTGGAAGGCATTCTACCCATTTGGTAAATAGACATGTAACCGTTAGCATATATTTATTACCCCTAGATGATGTTGTTACTGGTCCAATAAAATCTATTTGGATATCTGACCAGGGCATAGACATCCCTCTTTTCTGAAGAGGAGCTCTATGGGTAGGTGTATTAGGTTGATATTGGGGACATACCAAACATCCCTGACAGTATGTCTGGACATCTTTCAACATGTGCGGCCAATATGCGAAATCTCGCAGTATTTCATAGGTGATTTTATCCCCTCTGTGACCTGATGTTGGGGCATCATGGGCATGTTGTAACATTAGACCTCTATATGAGGTAGGAACCACCCATTGCTGTATTCCATTCTTAGATGTACGAATAAGCAATCCATCTAAGATGCTAAATTGGGCTTTTGACTTCATTAAAATTCTCAGGTCTTCTTTACCTGCAACATCTATCTCATTCAGAGGATATTTAGCTGGATCTTGTATATGGTTATAAAATATACCTATGATTGGATCCTCTTTCTGACTACTGATTAAATCAGAATTTGGAGTATCTTGGGACCATTGAGCTGTAGACAATTCTGTACTCTTTTGGATTTGTTGTCTTGTTATAGCCTGAATTTGAAATGGACCCAAAAGATGATCCACATCAACAAGCTCCCCCTCTAGGGCACCTTGTTTTGCCAACTTATCAGCCAAATCATTTCCTTCTTTATCCTGTCCCATTACCTTTGAGTGGCCCTTTGTCTTCTTCCAATATATAGTCATTCCATTAGAGATTACCATCTCATCAATAGTATGTATTAACCTACCATGTTTCACTGGTTTCTTCCGGGCATTTGTCATTTCATTATGTTTCCATACCTGTAAGTATTCTACGAAACTATTACGGACATATTCTGAATCAGTGATGATCACTAATTCCTTAAGATCATGCTCTATTGCAGTTTGGATAGCGCAATATACGGCTACCAATTCTGATATTTGACTAGTCTTAGATCCTATTTTATATCTTTCAGGTGGAATCGGGATATTATCTTTCCATACATTTCCGATTCCTGCAACCAATTTGTTATCTGTTCCCTCCTTAATATGATATGCACATCCATCCACGTAGACTGTGGGTAAAGTATTACATAATACCTCTTCATATACCTTATGGGGAGATAATTTGTATTCCTTCATAAGGTCCATTTCGGACCAATTTTCTCTAAGAGGATCCTCGGCGGTACAATCATGTAAATCAGCTAACCCTTGGGCCACTGGATTCCTCTTATTCTGTGCATATCTAATTTCCAAAGGCCATCCTTGTAAGGATAAAGTCCATGCGGTTATACGGCTATTTGACAAATTACCGGCTCTAATTTTATCACTCTGAATGTATTGTAATGGTTGATGAGCGGTTTCTACTATAATTTTCTCACCTTGGATAAAATTTCGGAAATTCTGTAAGGCCCATACTGTGGCAAACAGAGCTTTCTCACAGTCATTAAATTTTACTTCTACAGGTGATAATGTCTTACTTGCATACACAATAATTTTATTATGTTGGTCATATTTCTGATATAAAACAGCGCTCAAGCAAAAATCAGTATATCCAGTTTCTAAAAAGAATGGTTTACCCATTGTAGGATAAACTAGGCAAGGAGCCTGGCTGAGTTTTTGTTTTAATTCGTTTACGGCTTGATCTTGAATTTCTCCCCATTGCCATGGCTCTCCTTTCTTTAATAATCGAATGAGAGGCCTAGTTACCTCTGCATAGTTATCAATAAACTTACGAGAATAATTAGTGACACCTAGAAATGATCTTAATTCTTTTAGATTTGTAGGGGTTTTGGTTTTAAAAAGAGCTTCCACTTTCTTTTTCTGTGGATTTATACCTTCAGGAGTTATTTCATGGCCTAAAAAATTAACTTTAGTGCGGCACCATTGTGCCTTTTGAAGAGATAGTTTAACTCCTGCATGTTTCAATTGATCTAGAACATATCTGATTTCAAAAATATGTTTATCAAAATCGTTATTTTTAATCAAGATATCATCTACATATGTTAATGTCCCTCGCTCTTGAGCGTCAGGCATTGCCTTATGTAAAAATATAGCAAACTCATGCCCTGAATTTATAAAGCCAAATGGGGTTCTAGTCCATGTATATTGCTGTTTCCCAAAGGTGAAAGCCAGTTTATATTGGTCCTCTTCATTTACTTTAATGGTCCAATAACCTTGGGCACAATCAAGCGTAGTAAATAATTTAGATCCTTGTATTTGTGCTAAACATTGATCGATATATGGAACGGGCCATGCAGACATGTACACCCGTTTATTTAATTGTCTCAAATCAGCGCATAAACGCCAAGTTCCATTTGGTTTCAAGACACCTAGAATAGGGTTATTAAAAGAACTGTGCACCGGTCTAATAATTCCCCTAGACTCTAGGTTCTTGATAATATCTGCCAATGATTCATAAGAGGCAAGAGGGAGTCGATATTGTTTCACAAATACAGGTGGCATATTTGGGTCAGTTTTAATTTTAGTGACATGTAAATTTGTCAAACCACAATCATATGAATCCTTAGAGAACATATCTTGGTAATCAATTAATACTTGTCTTAGTTTTTGGCGTTCAATGTCATTAGAACATCCGCTAGCTAAGGCTATCTGTTCCTCAACTCTTTCTCTAAACCCAGGGAATACCTCAGGCTGACTAATCTCATAAGTCTCCTCCAATTGTGTAGACAAATCAGTAGTGATCATACTTACCTGCGTCTCAGTGTTCTGATATTTCTCATATTCTTGTTCATCAATTGTTTGGTTAAAAACAAGTTCGTTATCCATAATATCACAGTTACTTTCAGTGAAACTAAAGGGATAAATAGACTGGACAGTAAATAATGCCTCAGGTTGTGTGTCAAAACACTGATCCATAATCTGGTCATCATTTACATAATTCTCTGGTATCAAACCAATAACAATATTCATAAACTCAGAAGTAAAATACTCAGAATCTATAGCCATACCTATTAGGGATCCCTTCTCCAAATGTATTGGATGGGATGCTGTGTTATTTACCAGAATAATGAATGATACCTGTGTTATAGTAATTAGAGGTGTATGAGTGAGGGTGAGGCCTTTTTGTTGCATCTGATGACTAAGATTTATAAAGGCATCAATACCTTTAATCTTTTGACCCCTTTTTACCTGTAAAGGGAGAGGAAATTGTGCCACCCCCTCTGGTATTGTAACACTTTGGTCCATTTGCACGGTTACTGCATAAGGCATTTGTTGTGCAGATTTCAATGCTTCTGAGTCATTTAGGAATTCTAAGGGCTTATGCCGTAGTCTGGACCAAATAACATTATTGATTAAATCAATTTGGGATGCAAAGCGATGTAATAGATCATTTCCAATATAGATTGGATATTGGGAATCCTGAATAACTAAGAATAAGTGCATAATCCTTTTACCCCCAATGAAAAGAGGTAATAAACATTTTGCCATAATAGCATGAGTTGAAGTTTCATGATCTATTTTACATACCCATTGATCATCGGGTTGTGTATTTCGGATTAAATTAATATTCTTTATTTGTTTTAATAAGCTCTCATTAACATAGCTATGCTCATGTTTTAGAGCTAGTTTTGCTTGTTGAGAATTTCTCATACCTGGAATATCAACAGGAATAAATAAACCTTCATCATTGGTTTCTATTTCCACCAGAAATCTAGAGTGTTTACTTATGTTTAAAGGCTTAGAGTCGTTCTTATTTAAAGAGATAGTTAATACATTTCCCTCTATTTGAATATTTTTAATATGCGCCTGATCAATTTGGATCACATTTTCATTATTTACTTGTTCTCCATTAATGTCTTTACATTTAAGTACTGTCATTTCAGGCATTCGATTATTTTGGAAGTGAATCTCTACTGATTCCTCCTTTTTCTCAATAACATGACAATTCCTTTGCATATGAGGTTGTTTAACCTGATCATAATTGATGGGAAATTTAACTTGTGACCATATCACACCATCAATAAAATCAATTACTGGACTAAATCTTCTAAGTAAATCAGTCCCAATTATAATTTTGTAACTAGGAATATCCACTATAATAAATGGATGTTTCATTTGTTTATTTCCTATTCTGATGTCTAACCACACATGGCCTACAGTATTAACTTTAATACCATCAAAATTTCTAACAGTGCCCACAAATGGTTTCAAAATAGTTTTCTTTTTGGTTTTACTCTCAATTTCCTCACATGTCTCTTTGGAAATTACAGTGACTTGGGAACCTGTATCAATTAATGCTTTATGATTTAAGGTTTCAACATTCTGTATACCAATGGAAACATAATATCGGTTCTGTATTTCCTCCATTTCACATAAGAAATGTGTATGTCTTAACATCTCTAACTTCTTCCATTGTTTATTTTTATTTGAGAAGTCAGATTGTGGAGTATGATCTATCCAATTTATAACTATTTCTGTAGGATTATCAGCAATTTCCTGATTAACATTTGTTTCACTTTCAATAAACTGAACAGGTAATAAATCATCTGTCATGACATTGCAATGCTCTTCTATTTCAACTATTAATCTTTTACCGGTAGACTCTGGTTCAATCTGTGTTACCTCTTGTGAGCTTAAAGGTTCAACATCCCTTCCTTGCTGAATAGGAATTTCTGAAAGTAAAAGATACTTAGGGAAAGGGAATACATTATTAACATTCTTTTTAGAATATACTTTTATATTTTTATTTGAATCAAGAGGTTTACAAATATCACTTCTGTTTGTGTTATTGATCACTAATCTATTTTCACAATTAGTATTTAGTCATTGGCTTTGGCTTTGAGAATTTTGACCGTTTTGGGTTGGATCATTTCTCACTGACTGAGTAGTAAATCCTGCCATAAATGCAGCCATCTGTTGTGTCAAAAGTTTAACCTGCTCTTCTAAATTAGATGATGTTTAGAATCTTGGTTTTGGCTATATCTTTTAACCCTTTGATTCTCTGAATAATTTGAAGTGTTAGGCATTGGAGGGGTTAATCTCCCTTCTGCACTAGGAGATTTTGTTCTCCAGACATAATTTTTAATAGGATTGTTTCCCCTGTAATTTGGACTAACATAAAAAGAATCATTATTTGCATTTTGAGATTTTTCACTTGCAATTTTTACTGGCCTAAATGATGACTGTGCCTGACTTGATTTGTTTAAACCTTTAACCACATCTGCGTAAGATTTTGTACCTGTCTCATACCGTAAATTAGGTTTAACAGAAATTTCTGCCACAGTTTGATTATTAAATTTCTCCCTTCGCTTATAATTATTCCCATCATCAAGCTGAATCTCATATATTTTAGTACATTCATTTACCAACCAACTTAAAGGCTTGGCGTCATCAAAATCACGCGCCATATTTCTCTGAATGTACAAAGGTAGTGCATGGAAGTAAATTCTCTTAAATTCAGGAGATTCTGGGTCTGTCTTTTTCGCAGTCTGTCTATAAGCGTGTTTTAAGGTGATTAAAAATTATTTTGGACTTTCGTCAGGCTTACATTTGAGATTATGAACTGCTTTCATAGCAGCCTGTGGGTTTCTATACTCAGAAAAGTATTTTCTCACCTCAGATTTATATATCTCCCAATCATTTATATCGCTGTCATGGAGAGAGGTGAAAAATGAGGTATAAGAGCTATCAAATGACCAAGGGAGGTATGATATTTTATCATTAGCCCCCCTTATCCCTAGTTCAACCATCACCCTTTCTAGTGAATCAAGGTGGTCTTCTATGGACAATTTTGAATTTTAGGTGTAAGGTTTAATTAATTTTCTTATAGCCTGGGCTTTCTCATGGAAAGAGAGTCTTTTATTTGATCGTATATCTTCATCACTATCAGTCTCATTTTTAGAGCTATGTAAGATTTTTATAGGTGATCGTTTATGTTTATTCCTTGAAGGTACTATTTCTAATTCTTCCTCAGAATCACTAAAATCCTTCATCACAATTTTGCTTGAGGCGTAATCTTGAGCCCTATTTAAATCCATTTTTAGATTTTCAACATCTTGTTGGTATTGTTTAATCTCATTCTTAGCTACAGTCAGTAATTTTTGGATCTTTTTATTCTCTACAAGTATCTCAGCCTCATGAATTTTTTTGTCAGTTAATTCTTGAGTTAAAATTTCAATCTTTTGTTGCAATTTCTTCTGTTCTATTTTTAAATCCTGACAAGCCTGAACATACTTTTGCGCTAGTTTATCAGCATATTCAGCTTTCTCATTTAAGTATTCACATTTCTCAGACAATTCCTCAAATTGAACTAATTTTTGACTTTCCTCACCGGTATCTCTTGCACGCTCAGCTACCAATTTATTTATTTCTGCCTGTAATTCATTGCATTTCTCTGAATATTTACCATTTAAATTTTGGGCTGCGTTAAATGTCTCTGTCGTTTCAACAACTGTTTTCCTTAATTCTTGAATTTTGATAAACTGCTGCTCTGCTAGCTGCGTTTTTTCTCCATGTAAATCTCTCAGAGTTTGACAAGTAATAGCAATGTCTTGGATCTGATTATTTAAATCTTTTATGGTAATTTCTTTTTGGGAATTTTGATATTTCCAGCTTCTGGCTAATTCCATCCAAACAGTAGATAACCTAGCTAAATGCTTCTTTCTTTCTGATTTAATTTGAATTGCATTTATAGTGCTCATCATGGTTGTTAACAAATTTTTATCTTTGAACTAATCATCAATTGTATCACCATCAATTTCAGGATGTATTTTAACCAAATATTCTGACAACTGTTCCCTGTATTCACAAACAGGATATACATTTGAAACTAAAGTTTTAACTAACAACTCCATTCCCTGTTTACCATGACCAATTATGTCATCTAAAGATAATGCTCCTACTGTTTCAGAACCAAAAACACCTTCAGCCATTTTATTTTTTTTTTTACAAATGTTATTCAATAAAAAGTTTTAAATCAATTAAATAATTGACCACGTGTCTATAAAGATATATATCTCGCTGGGGCCTCCAAATATGTCGGGGTTAATGCGACATATTATTTTCTATATAATATAGAATACTGAATATTGAGTTCAGAATCAATTTATAGACACATATTCCTTTTTATAAAATAACATTTATTGAAAATACCAAAATCAAACTAGTCTAATGAAAAATGTAATATATCAAATCAAAATGCAAATATAACACAGTAATATATCAAAATCAAATGCAAATATAACACAGTGATATATCAAAATCAAATGCAGATAAAACACAGTATAACCAGTCAGATAAATAAAAGAAAATCAATACATCATATTGTAATACTTATTATTTATGATATTTTCTATGCAGTCCTAAAATTTCAATATAAAAGTGTACTTCATTCACATGAACAATAAAACCTGGGATAGCAACCCATAGATTAAAATTAGATAAATCAATTAATAAAATTCATTCTTAATAACGTTTTAGCATGTACTAACAATGTCTAATGATATTAAAATATATGCAGCTATACAGGAATATATTGAATATCACACAATAAGTAAAGTATTTTATAATATAATTGATAAGTTAGCTAAGTAAGTTAATTTGTCTGTATTGGTCAAAAAGAAAAATGAGATATCTAATTTTGTATCAAAATTTATATCCGGAGTATAAATTTCAATGACAAAAGGAAATCTAAATAACTTTTTGATAAGAAATAAACCAAACATAGAAATTATGGTAATGATTTTCAATTATATCATAAAATAAAATATCTCAATTTATACATTACCAATTATGACAAAATTCCACTGGTTAATTCCAAGGTTGTTTTGGCTTTTCCACAAGATAGACTTTTATCTTCTTTGTCTATCTTTTCCTCTCTCCTGTTGTTTTTTTTCTCCCTAGATCCTGTTTCTATCCATAATTATACCTCTTGCTTATTTGCCTATCAGAATCCCAAATCAGTTAAAGTGTCTATTAACCAATAAAATCTTTTCATGATGTCATCACTTATTTAAATTTTATAAAGAATATATTTCTCTATAGAGACGTTTATTCCTTTAACCATAAGATGGCGCTCTCGGACCTTTGAATTTTTATCCCTTTTAATTAACTAATGACCCTTTGACCCACAACCTATAAACAAGATGAAGTCAAAAGAATGTTATCAACTAGATATCCCTAGACAGATTTACTATACTGTTTACTAGACTTATTGTCTATGAAACGAATATTTCACATGTGAATATTTAAGGAGGATACCACCACCTTTATAGACCATAACCTTTATAGACCTAATATCCATTAGTTTAGGAATTCACTCAGATATTTATCTCTTATAGAACAAAGGATTATTCAGCCATGAACAACTCTTTGTGGGCAGCTGTGAAAACATATCTTTCACATAGATATTTTCAAGTAATAGAATTGCATGCATAGGTACATATATAAATATACAGCATATAAAATATTAATACAATGGATATAAAAATAGTGGTTAACAATTGGAATATCATATTATACTATAATATTCATATAAGATAGAACTTTATTCATACAGAAGTTCTGACAATATAAAAAATATTTAACCCTCTGTATTGCTAAGTTCTGGGATAAAAATATATATCCACGTATCTCATAAGTGACTATACATTTGTCTTCCTTGATTTCCTTTTAATGGGGTGGTATAAAGTGGATGGTACACAAAAGCAAATACAAGTTAAGGTACTGAATGAGAAATACATTAAGTTATATGCTAGAGTATTGTCCCCTGAAGAAATATAGTACAAGACCAAATATATATTTAATTTTCCATTTTTTAAATAATTCAGTTTAACAGTCACCAAATGTATGTGGGTTATAAAGGTCACATTTAGCTCGGATATACCTATCCGTGCTACTTGCTTGCTTTATTTAATTTAAATGGCCACTGCAATGCTCTGGTTTTCAGGACTTTTTTTATATAGTAAAAACGAGAAATTGAAACCTGTTGCCAGTTACTCCATTCATTTAAGATAAAGCAGCATGGATAGAAGTATTAGCTATTTATAGGGCCAGTATAAGAGCTTTTCATGTTAAACCTATTTGTAATTTTTTTGTAGTTTTTGCAAAATGTAGCCTGGTTTGGATGTTTTTCTTCGTAAGAAAAGGCTTTCAACTTGCCACTCTACCCCATAGCCCAGACATATGAAGAATATGGGAGATTGTTGTCACATGTACCACACAGCCAGTACTTGCCAGATAGTCCTGCAGCTCCTTTAATGTTGCTGTAGGCCTCTTGGTAGCCTCCCAGACCAGTTTTCTTCTCATCTTTTCATCAATTTTGGAGGGAGCTCCAGTTCTTGGTAATGTCACTGTTGTGTCATATTTTTTCCACTTGATGATGACTGTCTTCCCTGTGTTCCATGGTATATCTAATGCCTTGGAAATTCTTTTGTACCCTTCTCCTGACTGATACCTTTTAATAATGAGATCCCTCTGATGCTTTGGAAGCTCTTTGTGGACCATGGCTTTTGCTGTGGGATGCGACTAAGAAAATTTCAGGAAAGACCAACTAGAGCAGCTGAACTTTATTTGGGGTTAATCAGAGGCACTTTAAATGATGGCAGTTGTATGCTGACTCCTATTTAACACAATTTGGAATGTGATTGCTTAGTTCTGAACACAGCTACATCCCCAGTTATAAGAGGGTGTGCATACTTATGCAATCACATTATTTTTATTTTTTATTTTTCTTACCTCCACCTAAAAGATTTCAGTTTGTTTTTCAATTGAGTTGTAAAGTTTATAGGTCACAATAAAGGTGGAAAAAGTTCTGAAATGATTTATCTTTGTCTCATTTTTTTACAGCACAGAAACCTGGCATTTTAACAGGGGTGTGTAGACTTTTTATATCCACTGTATATATATATATATATATATATATATATATATATATATATAGAATTTGTATAGCATGATTTGAAGGGATAGTTATATCCCTAGTATAGTTATATTTCAGTGTTTTTTATTTTCAGCTTACATGGAAATTAAAAAATGGGTTATTTAAATGGGTCTCTTTCCTGAAGCGCTTAAAATCTATTTTTCTAAAGAAAAAGTTCATACTAAATTATTATTAAATGTAAAAGTTATTTATTTTTGTTGTTTAGTGCAGAAAAAAATAAACACTAGGTTTCAGTCCATTTGTATCTATAAATACCCTAAGCTGACAAAATATATCAAAACATCTAAAATACACCAAATATTATGAGGTTCTCTACAGGGGTACAATAGTTACAAGTAATATCAATAAAGAATTGAACCAATTGATACAAACAGAATTTTGATCATGAGCTAACAATATACATTGCTTTTAACTAAAATGTTTTACTACATCAAATAGTTTGTTAATGGAATCTGCTAATGAGCTTACAGACTAGAAGACATTATATCAAATGAAACACATCAAGTACAGGAGCAAATAACAAATGTCAAGAGACTGCTCCTGTGTCAAGAATTGTTTTGTCAAAATGGGAGAAAGATTGTAAGTGTGAGAGATGGAGTTACTGAGAGATGTATTGTAATTGCCTGATGCCATCTACCATGAGAAAGAGGTTTGATTAGAAAAAAACAAATTTTCATAGGAAGTTGAATGAGTTGTATCATGTAAGTATTATATCACATATTCTATGCATTTTTTTGTTTTCCCATGGTGAGCACCAGAATTTTTCTGCCATTGACCAATTATACTTAGCCTTTCTTATTTATCTTGTATTACATGGTATCCCCTTCTCTACCTTGTTGTGGTAAAGTGGCTTGTGTACCTCAGTAAAGCTGTGAGCTATACCATGTAGGGTCACCCAAGATGGACATTATAACATTGTCCACATAATCATATAAAATACATGCCCTCATATGCTTAATATAATTGATATGGTAATTATGATATCAGAGATGGGTTGATTATTTTTGGTATGTTTTACAAATACTGTATATACTCGAGTAAAGGCCGAGTTTTTCAGCCCTTTTTTTAAGGCTAAAAAGGGCCCCCTCGGCTTATACTCGAGTCACTCTTCCCCCCGTGTCACGTCATTAGCATTGGCCGCGTCAAGACGCAGGAAGGAGCGTGGAGGAGCGGAGGAACAGGTGCAGATGGAGGTAAGTGAGGGGAAAGGGAGAAGGGGAGGAATTTAGAGGGGTAAAGTGAGGAGGGGGGTTTAGGATTAAGAAGGGTAAAGTGAGGAGGGGGTTTTAGGATGAGGATGGGGGGTTTAGGATGAGGGGGTTTAGGATGAGAATGGAGGGGTTAGGATGAGGATGTGTGGTTGAGGATGGGGGGGTTGAGGTTGAGGAAGGGGGTTGAGGAGGTGGTTTAGAATGAGGAGGGGGTTTGAGGATGGGGGTTGAGGATGAGGATGGGGGGCTTGAGGTTGAGGAGGGGGGTTGAGGAGGGAGGTTGAAGAGGGGGGTTGAGGATGAGGAGGGGGGTTGAGGAGGGAGATTGAGGATGAGGAGGGAGGATAAGGAGGGGGTTGAGGTTGAGGAGGGGGGTTGAGGAGGGGGTCAAAGAAGAGGAGGGGGGTTAAGGAGGGTGATAAGGGAGGGGGGGAAGAGACACAGGGAAGGGAGAGGGGGGAAAAGACACATGGAAGGAAGCGGGGGGATGAGACACAGGGGAGAGAGAGGGGGGACACAAGAAAAGAGCACACAAGAGGGGGACACAGAGGGCACAAGAGGGAAACAGGGGGCAGCACATTTCCCTTGGCTTATACTCGAGTCACTCATTTTTCCCAGTATTTTGTGGTAAAATAGGTGCCTCGGCTTATACTCGGGTCGGCTTATACTCACGTATATACGGTATCTATTTATACCATACCATTTTAGAATTATACAGGTTTTGCAGTCTTGTTATGATATTATCTGAAAAATTATGTACTAAATCAAAATATGTTAGATTGCTATAACATCTGATATTTATGATATTTATAAAATTAATCTGTAAATTGCATTTTGATTTACAAGTTACAAGATTATTGTTATATTGTACTAATCAGATTAATATTGATATATCAATCTACTTTATAGTAAATTAACAAAATATTTCACTAATTGTAATGTAAAGAATTATAGAGAAAATAAAAACTGATACAATACCCAATTCCAATGTCTTGTACTTCAATGGTTCCCTTTGTATACATTTTGATGTAATAATAGAGGTATATATCAAGTATATAGGCATTATATTAAAAAGTTAATTTACGATATCAAGAATTTGTTATTTTTTTTCTGTACATTAAGTATATGTAGAGTATGTAACACGATTTTAAGTAAAATAATGTAAGTTAATATTCAAATGAAAGTTTGAAGTAAGTCTGAAAGAAGTTAGAAAGTTAAGTCAGTAAGTAAGTCAGCAAGGAGAATCAGTCTATGTTTGCTTTATTTTTATATAAAAAAAAACAATTTTCTTATCTATTCTCATCTATTTTCCATCCAATTGTGTATTTCTATGGGTGTAGATATTTTTATTACCTTTCAATGTTTTCCATAATTTTCAATACAATCAGTAGGGGGTACAATACGATTATAGCATTATGTACCAAATTCACTTAATGATAAAGATTGATTTTACAATGTCACTGAGGTATAGTAGGATGTCTTGGTTATGTGCAGGCAACAGATTACATGTCTCTCTCTCTCTCTCTCTCTCTCTGTTATCTTGGTCATAAATCTGATTATCTACTCATAAATATGTCTATTCAACAAAAAGCTAGTACATATATTTTTTGCTTAAACATACCAGACTGTTAACGTCATGTGAAACAAAAATTTCACATGGAATCGTAATACAAAAATATGTGAAATAATTGCATTTAATTGATTAGTTTTATCCTTTAAAAATACATGATAGGAAGAAAGAGGTATTGATTGGCTGATACTTATTATTATTATTATTATTATTAATAATAATAATAATAATAATGTATCATTATTATGAAATAATACTTATTATTATTTATATAATATATTTATATAAATGTATAGAACTTGTATCTCAGAATGGACTCAAAATACTTGGTAGCTTATTGGAAGGCCTGGGTGAAGAGCCTGGTCTTCAGTCTCTTTTTGAAAATGTCTAAATTAGAGCCCTCTCTGAATGACCATGGTATAGAGATCTTAAATCTTGGTGCTACTTACATGAAAGCTTAAGAACCTGAGGCTTGTGTTGAAATCCTGGAGATGGTCAGTAGATTTTCAGCTACAGATCTCAGAGCACGAACATAAGGAATGAGGAGCTTCTTCCGATATCTGGGCCCTTCATATATTCAGTCTTTCGCAGGGAGGACTAGTGTTATGTGGCTGAATTGAGGCTGGCTTGTTAATAACATTGCTGCAGTGTTCTGTATCAGCTGTAGGCAATGTAGCTCTTTATTTGACAGTCCTGGATAAAGGCAGTTTCGGTATTCCAGTTGTGACAATATAAAAGCATGAACCAAATCGGGAGGTCTTCTTTGGTTATCAAGTATTTTATCATGGTTATGTTCTTCAAATGAGAAAACAAGGATTGGATCCCAGCTGGCACTTTATATTTTAGTGTTACACCACAATCTAGAACAACCTCAAGGTTGCTCATTTGTTCAGATTTTAACAGCATGATCTCTCTGGACAAAATTCTCCTTTCTTGCCTATAATAGTAGCGTGATATATTTTGAGATTGTCTGCTAGTTTTACCTTTTCCTCATGTTCTTGAATTCTCCTTCAAATCTGTTCAGTACAACATGCCTTACTTTTTAATCATCAGATCAGGGGGGAGATTTTGCACACTGTGAGGGGTCAAAGGAGACAGGGGTAAAGCTGTCCATTGCAATAGTCACAGCATTATTAAAATAGTGAACAAGAGCACAAGAATCATGGCAGACACTCATTACATCAGAGAGACCACATTTCTTCATTAAACCCTGGGATTAACTGACCTCTCAGTGGCTGATATCTTGTCATCTACACAGGAGAACACCTACATAAAGGAGCTGCAATTTCAAACCTGGGCCATCCATTGGGCAAATGTGATCTTGTGCACATTGTTATCAACCCAAGCATTAAAGTCTTCCAGGATAAACCACCTGGGAGATTCCAGATCTAAACTTCTATCACGATTTGTGATTTCTTGCTCAAAATTCTTTCCATCTCCAGGAGGATGATAAACTAAAAGGACTCTGAATACTCCTTCAAAAGGAATCCGAATGGATCCTTGTTTTGAATACTCTCCAAATGGTCTGAATGAAGGCTTTACATTTGCCCCATTCATATAAAAATATTTCTGTATTTATTAATATGTTTAAAAATTATTTTTATTTATTCAAGACTTCTCACAATATTAGGGTACCTTTGGAGTTACAACACAAGGCACCCTAAGGAGATAAATTAACATTCAACCGATTAGGGTTCTTTTTTCTTTTTTCTTCTTTATTCCTTAGGCACATTGCTTTATCCACTTGGATCGTACCATCAGTATGTTCTGGTTAATGTACCATATAACTTATCCCAGCAATAGTGTACTAATTTATTTCTTTAATTTTGCCATTGTTAAATTTATCTTAAAGAGCCTAACTTGGAGGTTTTTTAGTTTTTCTCATTGCACACATTTTAACTCCTACCCCTTTCTTCTTTATTTTAGGCAAATGATTTAGCTATAGATACATTTTAATGGATTACTTTGCATTTTAACTCCTACCCCTTTCTTCTTTATTTTAGGCAAATGATTTAGCTATAGATACATTTTGTATTATAGCTCATATTCACCATCAATAAATAGTGACACTTCATGTAATATCACAACTCACCACTGTGTGGAGGTGGCGCTGTTCAGCAAAGTAACACTCTGGCTGTCCAGACCCCACTCTACATCCTAATGATGTCATCAACAAGCGCGTCAGTAATAGGACGCAGAATGATGGCGTTTTCGGGACTCCCTATAAGAAGACAGAGGTTAAAGCCATATCCCATCATCTCCCCCTGAAGAATCAGTTCATGTGAACGGGGAAATGCGCGTAGGGCTCCCAGTAGCACTGACAGTGGAAATCGGGACGCTCCAGCACACTTCACTACCAGCAGGACCTCCTATCCACATACTTTCACACTCATCACCTCCCCTGACCTGAAGAATTCAGGGCATCAAATCGGCCATTAACTTTTTTATTTTATCTTTTCCATATGGTCATCTAGCTTGACATCTAGCTTGACAGGTCTTGAGGTAGGTGATGAATTATACATATCTGTGGATTTATCTATTTACCTTGGGTTACTAATAATCTATCTGTGCCTGGGATCATCTAATAATTTTTGCATTTATATTCATTTCTATATGCTTATTACGTATTTCAGTTTTAAAGGTACCTATGTAGGTGACATAGCCATAGGCTTGGCCTTTACTTGTTTTATATATATAATAAATATCTACTGTGCTCATTTTAGATAGGTTTTTACTTATTGCTTATCTCTTATTATTGCAACAGGATATCATAAATTACAGTGTCTATGCCAAATCATAAATTTTAGTGCCAATTCCAGATAGGTTTTTCATTTGCTACCTATCACGGTTTATAGCAGCAGTATACCACGACTATACATCTTTCATGGTAATGATATTACTGGCTGTCCCATAGACTAGCTAATTTAGCACTTTAACACTGTATATAGAACTATGTACGGAGGTTCCTCCATATATACCACTTGTCCAGCAATTACAACTTAGGACCCTTGCCCTATTAAGGACTTTACCCTATATCAATAAGATTTCTTTAGGGATCTATGGGTTCATCTTCTGCTTTTCAGTAGATGCCATACCATCTGTCAGCAGTCGTTTATCTGGTGTCTTAGGATCTTGTTACAGCACTGTCCTTGACCCTAATTTTCTACATAGCTTTTGCAGGCGAGTGGTAAGCTTCCACTAGACTGAGAGGAGTTTATTTATTTAGTAGCAAGGGTGTCCTTATTCACAAGTCAGTCTACTACCCATTTTATTGTATGGGTTTTGTTTCATTGATCATTTTTAAGTGTTTTTTGTCCTGTTGCTCTGTAGAAAACAGAGAAAGCACAATTTTATAATATTGAATAAAGGTTACATTTTAAAATAATAATTACCTCTGGTTCTATGGATTCATTGTAACTATACTGAAGTGCCAGTTTCTTTATCTCTTGGATATCTACCTTTGCATAGACTCTGAATACCTGCAGCAATTCACTCAAATAATTTGTGCCTACATAGACTGTTCTTAAGGTTTAAAAATGTCTTGAAGAATATTGTCACTCCTCCTCTCCTTTAGTCCTAGGGGTTTCAATGGGGAAGTTAGGGATTTCTCAATAGGTGCTTTACCCAGGATTTACCTTATGGCATATAAGAAACTGGAGGTATAGCAGTACATTTGTTTAGCAGTGAGAGAATTAATAGTTTGAACATCCTGCTGTGTACTTACTACTATATGTTTAAGTGATAATCCACAATCAATTTCCACACCAAGACTTCATACTTGTTCTGAATGATATACCTGCAGTCATTCATATGCCAGACCAGTCAACTTATGCTTCTTCAGTTTTGATATATTTACTTATATATGTATACATTTAGGCATAGGAAGAATGAGCATGCTATAAATATAGCTATTTCTGTGCAACATATAGCTTTTTGGCACTGCTCTAACGTATTGGGCCATACGTTCCACTTGACTAATAGTCCTTGAAGGCCTAGGCAAAACTATATCACTAAATCTGCAAAATTTCGTTTTGGAAATCATTAATGTTTACATTTTAGGTATATAAAGTATAAATAACTGATGTTCAGTAATTGTTTAAGAATGTTTGTCCTTCTATTCACAGGGATTAATGCAGTCCCATATTTACTGTACATATATTAACATAGTCCCATATTTACTAGACTTCATAATGGACTAAATGTTTTTATAAAAAGTAAAAAATAAAACAGACTTTTAGCATTTATTATGACTGTATAATTACTCTTTACTAGAAGCAGTCATTGAATTATTTGTTTAGCTGCTTTCTCCAAAAGGAGCTCACTAGACAGAATAAATTTCCTATCCCCAATGAAAGCAAATAAGGTGATTCAATAACAAAAGAAGTGTATTTTATTCCAATGGTAATATCTGTGGCAGTTATAGAAATGTTTGGATTAAATTCCTATTTTTGACCTATCATCTCTTGAATCTTCTCTGTTGGTCTAATATTTTTACACAGCCATTCTAGCTCCCTACGTCTGCCCTTATAGCCTCCATTCAAAGATATACCATGGACATACGATTTCCCATGTTCCCAGATATTGTTGCAACAGTAAAACAAAAGTTAATGATGGCCGCTCAACTTCTCATAATTCTATTCCTATTTTCTCTCCTGCAGGATAATGTCTCAATGACTTGTCACTTGCACTGTGAGATCTATTGGTAACTAATAGAAGAACCTTTTACAAAATGTTCATTCATGTCTTTTGTGGAGTTACTTCATTTAGAACATTACCCAGAGAAACTTACTGTCGCTGTATTTTCCTTCTCTTTTAATAGATGCAATTGTTCTCACTAGACAAATGTTACAAGAAATTCTGAATTAAAGTACATAAATTGGAGGGTCTTGGGGGGTTGTACATACCTTGTGCATGTTTGTGCCTGCCGCTCTAAATACTTATTCTGATAACATTTACTTTGCGATAGAGGTGGCTGCTTTCAGGATTGTCACAATTCCCTGGACAGATAGACATTTGTGCATTTATTTGCTATAATTGTTTATTGTGCTTATTCTTTGAAATATGGTTGATATAATGAAAATGGTGAAATGCAGCCTAAATGCCTTGTTCATGTACTTTCCAGGCCCCAGAGCCCATATTAGGCCTAATAGGCTCTAGTTGGGGTTAAATATGATTCACTGGTTGTTTCTTAAAGGTGGCAGAAATGGTGCCCCTGTGCCTGGCTATTCAGAAAGAACTTCCTTATATGGTCCTGAGGCTTTCCCCCCTCTAGTTTGAGTTAATTATGATTCTCCATTTGTTGCTTATAGGTAGCAGGAATGGTGTCCCTGTGTCTGGCTACCCGGAAGCATGGGTGTATGAACTGGGGGGATGAGAGGGACAAATCCTCCCCAAGAGTTTTCATTGTGTATATGTATGGGTATAGAATTTCTTAAGTGTTCTGTGCATCAAGTGAGCTGTATCCCCCCAGATCAATTTTGGTTCTTACACCCCTGTCTGGAAGAAACACATTCTGTGGATTATCTATCAGTTGGGGGTAACATTAACAGTTTTCTAGAAAGTATTCTAGAAAGTTTTAGCATACTCTGTTTCTGTATAGAAGATTGCATATTATCTGTCTTTAGCACAGTCCACTAGAATATAACTTGAGGTGATATGCTTTCCCTTTCAGTGGTATATGCAATAGGCAAAGAGGGGACGGAGGGGTATTACTTATTGTCAGAAGCAGCCACACTTCAAGCTGCTTCCCCTGCTCTGTACATGTCTCTTCATATAATGGAGGGATACTTTTCATCTAAACTAGAACAAAGTTTGCTAAAATTAAAACTTTTATACATATGACTTACACAGCTGTGTATATTATTATTAGCAGCTCCTCTTTGTCAATCAATCCACTGACTTCCCTTAGCCTCCAGAATACAATTTCAAATCTTGACCCTAATTTATAAAGAACTCTACAACAGCGCACCCCCATACATCTCTGCTCTCATCTCCAAATACTCCCCTACATGCCCTCTTCGTTCTGCTAACAACCTTTTTCTTTCTGCCACTCTTGTCACCTCCTCTCACTCCCACCTCCAGGACTTTTCTCGTGCTGCCCCTATTCTCTGGAACTCCTTGCCTCGCTTCACCAGACTATCCTCCTGCCTTAAATCCTTCAAAACTTCAATAAAAACGCACCTTTTTAAAGAAGCCTATAACCTTCCTCCCTAACATGCTCAGCACTACTCTCTCCCTACTGTACCACATACAAACTTCAACCTTTAGATTGTAAGTCTGTGAGTTTCAATACTGCAAGGTGCTTTAGGGAAAGCGCTATGGACACTGGATTCCAAGCTCAAAGACAGGGCCCTCAATTCATTGCAATGTGTGAATCTTGAACTTGTAATTGCCTGTAACTTAACTTATGTACAGCGCTACGGAATATGTTGGCGCGTTACAAATAAACGGTAATAATAATAATAACACAAGTATGTGAAGTTTTTCCTAAACTACAGTAGTCCTTTAAAAAAAAATCTCTAGTATACAGAGTCTTCTGTTTTTTTTTTTTTTTTTTTTTTATTTCATGCAGGGATATAAAACCTTACAATATTCCTTTTATAAACAAGTACAAAATCCACAGATCATAAAACAGAACTTCCTTATATGATGTCTGTAGAGATGAATTAGCATCACCAACAGTATCTGAATCATTATCCATGTGTAATGATATTACTTTAAAAAAAAAGCATGCTCCTTGGCTTCCCTCATTTTGACTGTGAATACCCACATGATTATGATCAATGAATTACAATTTTGTTTGCATGTTTTGCTTTTGGCATAAATTGGCCTACTGGAAGCTAGCCTAAATTCTGGTGAATGCATTCATTTCTTTACTTGCCAGCAGCCCAAGCTGTTATGACATCTCTTTTCTTTCCCATTACGGCTTAACTAGTATTTCCTTAAAATGACTCTGTATTGGTAAAAGAAGGCATAGCTCTTTAAGTGTAAATCATGCCTTAGCTCAGTGCATTACAAGCTGCGCCACATGGCCACATGGACCATGTGCATTAGAAGATGCAATGCAGACATTTATGGTTTACATGCAACTTACCTCACACAGTGAAAAACTGCTACAGGTGGGTGAAGGGAGAAAGGTCCACATGATAGCATCTGGAGGTGAGCAGAGGGAATTTAATGATTTATATTGTTATAACATATGGCTTATTAGGGAGTTCTTAATGCAAATTAAAACATATTTGCCCAGATACACTAAGCATCATAGTGGAAAATTGCCACTGCAGTATTAGTGAAGCACTTTGTGGCTCACAAGAGTTTTTTTTAATCTTTCTTTTAGTTTATCCCATTTATTTTCTTTTGATCTACAATAATTGAGCACACTTCAATTAATACATTTAAGTTAATGGAATAATAGACCTTTCTAATTAAATGTGTTCTACTGTTAATTTACCAGTAGATTCAAACATGGGTTAATGTTTTTAGTGCCAATAAGATTAACAACCTTGTGTATTCAGAGATTAAAAGTGAATTTTAAGTGCTCTATTGGCAATAGGAAATTTTTAGCAGCTGTCCATGTTATTTATAAATCTTAATTTTCTTTCAATAGCCCGCACAGCCTTTTATATTGCTCTATTTGTTATTTGAATGTTTAACTTCTCCTTGTGCTGATGAATTGGGCGCTTATTAAGACAAATATAATAAAATGCACTCTACATACTGTAAATATTTTGATGTGATTGGTTCAATGATGATTGTTTTATTAGTATGCCAAATGTAAGACTGAATACTGTAAAATGCCAAATTCATTTATTGTATGTGGCAAATTTTAATGGACCATCATAGTTAATACAGAAATGTTTGTCAATGATTTATATAATCTGATTTTGCATACATTTTTTAAGTGTTAATAATAAATAAATACATTTTTTTTAAAGAAAATTCTGCCACTGTATAGAGGCTGACATGTTGAATCCTCGCTGAGCTGTTGAGTGTGTGTGTAAATGTAAATCCATAATTTATTATGTAGTGCAGCTGCTCACATAAGAGAATGTGTGGTATAGGGGCACATAGCATGGAAATCAGGATCATCTCTATGTAGTCTAGCTGCTAAAATACCATTATTTCTGCGAGAGGAGTGGATTTAGCAAATGCTGAAAGCTGAAGTCACTTACCAATGAAGACACTAGTCACTCTCCTCCGCTACTGAATAACAGACAGTGCTGAAATTAAACTACATGGACACCTCTAAAAAGCCATTAAGAAGCAGGAACTGCTAAAATTAGCTATGACATACAGAGCTGTTTTTGCTGTTAGTTTATTCTACAATTCACAAACGTGACATTTTTCTTAATCTACAGTGTCCCTTTAAGTATTAAGAAACCTTCCAGTAGGTCCTCCTATAAATCAATGCACATTTTTCACATTACAGTGGAAAATATGTAATTCCACTCCTCCTTACAGAACTGTTTTTATTCGGAAACATTGGTAGGTTTTTGAGCATCAACTTCAGGTCCTACCACAACATTTCTATCGGGGTTAGGTCTTGACTTTGACTAGGCCACTCCAAATGTTTACATTTGCTACTTTTCAGTCATTCAGACTTGCCCTTGCTTTTGTGTTTTGGATCACTATCTTGCTTCATGATGCTACTACTCTTCAGTTCCAACTCACGGGTGCGTGACCAGACATTCTACGTAAGAATTTTCTAATACAGGGCAGAATTATTGTTTCTTCAATTATAGAATCAACTTATAAAAACAGGAACTTTATTGTAATCTTTAAAAATTGTCTATGCTCCACAAAAAAGGTGCTTAATACATTCCAGGTTGGACAATAACAAGGTCTCTGAAATGGTACACAGGAATTTTGTGGCATAGACGTTTACTTGATTTTGGAATATTTGGATTTGTATTGTCCAACCTGGAATGTATTGAGCACCTTTTTGTGTAGCATAGACAATTTTTAAATATTACAATAAAGTTCCTGTTTTTATAAGTTAATTCTATTGAATGCATAGTGTTAAGCACTGGAATGACAAGTACGGCTATACCTGTGATATTATTTGTCAATTGTAGCAAGTCATAAACAGCCGAGGCATAAAAAACATCCTCACACCATTACACTACCATATTTCACTGTATAATATTGTGGAATGCAGTCTTTGCTTTAAGCCAGACATAATGGGACTCTTGTTGTCAAAAAAGTTCTACTTTTGATTCATCTGTCTATAGAACATTCTCCCAAAAGCCTTGGGGATTATAAATGAGCTGTGGGGCAACAGAGTGGTTTCAGCATTGCTACCCTCCTATGAAGTCCATTTTTGCAAAGTCTCTTTATGATCATGCAGTCATAAACACTGACCTTAGCCAGTGCTGGATCTACCTTTTTTGAACCCCTAGGCAGTGAAGTGGAGGAGCCACTGCAAGTGAGTATTGATGCAAAACATTTTTGCCTTTTCTGTCCGTGTAAGTTCCTTTTCCTGTTGTAACGCTTGAAGCCAGTCCATGAACTGCAGCATTTCATTTACTTTTGCCAGGAACCATTTTTTTTAAAGCAGCGTCCCTCATAGGGAAGGTTGCTTAGTTGGCCTAATGGGTAATCCGGCCATGACCTTAGCGAAGGCAAGAGAAACATGCAGTTCTTTTTATGCTTTGTCAGATGCTTTTTTTATTTCCTGGATGATTTTGTTCTGCTCTGTTGGTAAAAAAAATTGGCAGAACAGCCACTACTGGAAATATGTATTGCTTTTTAACGAGTTTTCCTTTTTGAAATTTTGGTTCTCACCTTGGTTTGGTGGAGTCCAAGTGCCTTAAAATGTCTTCTCCAAAACATTTTCTGATCTTTTCAGCAATTTCCTTTGACTGTGGCATAAAGTTCTTGTTTAATCGTTGTGCTGGCAGTTTGATTCAGTTGGTTAGGGTTAAAATAAATTATGTTTATATTGAGCAGGACTAGCTTTACTCAAGCCTCTCTGTCGTCAGCCAACTAACTCTATCCTTTTACCTGGCTTGATTTAGCTAGGGATCAATTTTTTCACACAATGCTAGTTGGTGTTAGATAACTTTTTTTAATGAAATAAATTAAATAAGTAAAATAAAATAATATTTGTTCACTCAGGTTCCCTTTACCTAATATTAGATTTTGAATTATAATCTGAAAAATGTTTAGTGTGCCATAATAGAAGACATTAAGAGGGGGCAAGTACTTTTTCATGGTACTGTACAAATATGACTACTTTTTAATTCATGAGTTTATTTTAAATATAGGCACAGGAATTACAATATAGACTATTGGATAGCAGTTACCAAGTAAATTATGTAGATAAATCCTACCATATGGCAAGACATATGGATAGATGTGACATGCCTTCATGTAAAAAAGTAATGACGTTTAAAACAAACACCTATCACTCTTAGCTTTATATATCACAGGATCTACACTTCTTTTTTTGCCTTAAGACATGTCTTGTGAAAATGAAATAATTACCATTTGTCTACATTTTTGCTGTACCATTGTAAATAGTGATACGGAAATGTATATTACAATATAATAACATTATTGCTATTATCATTATTCATAATAATAATAGTAATAATAATATACATTTCTGTACCACTATTTACAATGGTACAGTAAAATGTAGACAAATGGTAATTAAAGAAAATACAAATGAAAAATACATAACATTCCACTGATTTAAATATTAATAATACTAAGAATGTTATTATATCATATTTCATTCATTCATTTCATATAATAATAGTAATAATAGTTCATTATTGATAGCAAACACTAATTTAATAATTTATATTATTATTATCCTTTATTTGTAACATGCTAACATAGGGCCTTATTCAATTGCGATTTGGCCAATTGAATAGGGTTCTAAATAAGCACATAACATATTCTTTTAAAGAAGTATTTAGTTAGCAAGCATCTATCCAAAAGCAAGTTTTTCACTTACTAAAAACTTCTTTAAAAAAAAAGATGTTATGTGCTTATTTAGAGCCCTATTCAATTGGCCAAATCGTAATTGAATGAGGCCCATATTCCGTAGCTCTGTACAAGGCAAAAACTAAATCAGCACATTGCAAAGAATGGAGGGCCTTGTCTACAAGCTTAAAATCAAACGTACACACTGCTTGTTTCCAAGGTAAATTACAAGATTGAAAACTCTCAAATGTACAATTTAGGACCATGATGTAATTTCAAACTGAAGTCATGTGACTTTATTTGTCTTTGTTTTTTATGTTTCATTTTTTTTTTACATGTGTTTTAATCTCATATTAACCAAAATGCAAATGGTTGTTAACAGGCTGTATTCTGCTAAGGTATCAGCCAAGCGGTTTGCACTGACTTGTTTTTTTTACTTGTCCCAAGAGTCTTGAACAGTGGATTTTATTTTTGTTGAATCTGTGATATCAGAATTGGAAACATGACTGTACTTCAGACTTCTGTAAACATATGTATTTTGTGGGAGTATTTGAAGAGCACCATTCCAAGAGCACCTCGTCAGTAGTATACAGCTGTATCGTTCATCAGCAATTAATTTTGACAGGTGGCCCCGCCCCTTTCGTCATCATGCCCCGCCCCTCCTCCCTAACCATGCCTCTTGCGTCATATTGTGACTCCGCCTACTGCGCATTCACTCACCCCCACCCAAAGCACCCCCATAGTCCTGAACCCCCATATTTATAGGGTTGAAATCATTTATAGAAATGTTTAATAAAATATAAATAATAGGCTACATTATTTACTGTAGCCTAACTATAGAAATGTTTAATATAGAAATGCTTAATAAAGGTTTCACATTATGCATTGTGAACTCATTAATAGATTAAAAACACAATCTACATTATGTACTGTAGACCGGTTATAGAAAACAGACGATAAACACATTAGGTGCGATTAATAACATTTTTTTATTTAAAAGCAAAAAAAAAAAAAGATATAATGATGAGAGTACACGTTACAACATTTTTAACAGCACAGGTACAAAAAAAAAAAAATATATATATATATATACACATATACAAAAGATAATAAAAAATATATACAAAACATTTATAAACTCAGCCACTGAGCCGGTTGAAAAAGTGTCTGTGTTTTTTTCCGAGGTAACAGTGATCCGTAAGGCGATGATTGCCGGGCGTACGGGTTTGTACGCAAACTGAACTCTTTCCGTTGTTGTGATAAACCTGGGGATAGGGTGCCAAATCCACTAAGTTGTATTTTTAAGCGTTCATACATTTCACGGTTTATAGAATTTCCAACAACTGTTGATGGTATGTTTAATTCGGCCATAGCCTTTAAAAAATCGCCCCAGCCCGGTGGTGTTTTATGCACTGTAACCTTATGGCTTTGTGTTACGCCGCGTACTAAATCTAGTATGTTAGAACCAGGCACCAACTGGTCTTTGTAAATAAACTCGCCTTTCATGTTCCAAGATGTTATGTTCTTGGAGTGTAACATTTTAGTTAAAAGTAGTTCAGCGTTTCTCTTAAAACGGTCATTTACATTACCAAGAACTTCACGAATTATACCATCACCTTTTTCAGAAGAATCCTGCTCCTGTGGACTTTCTGTATTAAATGAACCAACCTGAGGTGTTAAAAGCTTTAGAGAGATATTTTCACCAGTATTCTGTTTAACATACACCAAATATTTTTGCAGCACAGATGTGTATTTCTTTATCTTTACATCCTCTGGCAAATTTGGATTCTGCAGTATCTCAGCAATTTCTACATCCAGTCTATTTGTTACAGCTTTGCGTATGTCAGTATCAGGCGTCTGTGTGGGTCTTAAACGGTCTAAATCTTGTTTTGGAACCAGGTACATTTTCTCTGCATACTCCATTAGCGATTGGTCAATAGACCTGTCAGTAAAGGTATAGCGAAGCCTAGAAGAGACCCTATAAATCCTCCCGATTGCTTCACCAGGGCCTTCTTTTTACCAATGGAGTATTTTTTATTACTTAGTGTTTTAATAAGACGGCGCCACTTTTTAAACACTCCTTTCTGCCGCGGTGTTAAAGGTAATCTGCCCTTAAGAACATTCAGGGCTATATCACATATAGCGGCAATTAAATCATTAGATGAACCACACAAAATAGCTTTTCTATGACCTGGTTTTGCATTCTTTAATGCTTTTAAAAGGTCCCAATTGCGCTTCAGACGGTCAGACATGTTTACTGATGACCGGCGTGAAAGAGAATGAGATGTAAGTTAAAGTGTACGCTTTTTAGAATATGTCTTTTTAAAGATGTATACAGCAGGCATGTCGGGGGGAAAAATACCTGTTCTTAGACGATACTCATCGGGTGTTGTAGATCTTAAATCTACTAATAAATAACCATAAGGCTGCCGTGTAGCATCTTCAAATACTTCTAGAAAAAATTGTGATTTACCTGGGTACATCTGTCTTGCTAAAGTGCTGATTTGTAATTTATCTCTAGGATTTTTGAAAAGTACCATATATTTAGTATTTAAATTAATTGTTCGACTCTTTTTACCCTGGCAAAACACATTCTGTACAAGGTACATGATGCTCAGGTTCCTGTGATGCACATATTTGGTGAATGCTTTTTCAATTTCAGAATTCTGGCTCGCGGCTTCCATCAAGTCATCAATAACCGCCAGATTAATTTTATCAGTTGGAAACAGTTCATCATCCACAAAAGTATCTGGCAATCCTTTTATAAATCTGATGTGTGGAAAAAAGTTTGTCAATTCATCATACATTTTTTGCCAGCAAGCATAAAACCATACAACATTATCAGGCTTATGTGACAAGTGTGTTTCAGAGTGTTGTAATAATTGCTTAACAAAATAGCTTTTTCCTGAGCTGGATGGTCCTGCTAATATACAGGAGAAAGGATGCTGTAGTCGTGTGTCCATGGTATGTCCTGATCAATAACCAAATGGTAACGTCGTAAAATCGTCTGCTAACAGCCGTTTTGTGTATACACACTTCTGGGTCTTTCTCAAAGGACGCGTCTCTATCTGCCACAACTTCTTATTCCTCACAATGCCCGGTTGTTCTACGACAACCTTTTTTTGTGTTTCTATATTAGGGTTTAACGGGTAATCCAAAACCATGTCCTTTAAACTTTCAAAGTTAATGAGCTGGGTGTTAGCAGCGTTCAGGGTTATACCTTTTACTTTTAAGCATGTTTTACAGTTAGACAATTTGTACCCATAAGTCTTGGGGCCTGCAGAAACAAATTCTGTAATATGTGTCTCCTCGGGTAGCTCGCTAGTCAGCTCACCTAGATAATCACCAAGAGGCGGATTGTTGTCACCAGCTCTGCTGACAAAGATTACAGAATCAGTATCATGATAGAGACAGCGCTCTTTAAGTACGTCCATAAGTCTGTACAATTCAAGTCTGGCGTAAGCCGTAGTAAAACAGGCTATAAAAATATTGACATTCTTGTTCACAGTATAGCGCTCTTTAGCGTACTTCCAACTAAGCATCGCTGTTTCATCATCTATGAAGTCTAAAGCAGACACTTCATAGTACGGTAAAAAAGCATACTTGAACAACTCATCAGGATCAGTAACAATGGCTGTGTTTGGTAAATTACACCTTTGGCCGAATTTGCCCCACAAAGAATTTAGAAATAATTTTGAAATTTGCCTTTTTGCAGGGTTAATTTCTATTTGATTGGGTCGTAACTGCACGCCTTCTTTTTCAGCGTAATCACGTATATACTGTTGTTTTTTTTCATCATCTGTACACCAACCGGGATAACCTGAAGCCTCCTGTTTACCCCTAAGGTGTAGTTTTATGTAGGGTTCAAACAAATTTGAAGTGTATTTGTCGAAATGCCAAACTTCATAAATTTTAGAAACCTTATAACCCTTTTCAACGGCTAACTGAATTTCCATAGTGCACCATGTACCTGTCAGAGCACGCTCTTCATCACTATGGTAGCACTGTGTCTCCTGATTGGTTGTGGCACATTTGAGACACAGTGTAAACATGAGTTTACCGTTTAATTTTAAAGGCAGTACAGGGAAGAACAAAGCTCTTGGTGGATAAACCTTTACTTTGGCAATGCCAAAGTAGCCGTTTATATCCCTGAAGTTTTCATAAACGATTTTTGGATGTCCTACAGGGTATGTCTTGGTCTTGTTGACAAATGGGTATAAACTAGTAAAGTCGTAGTAGTGAATGGTTTCACCAGGTGCCGCTTTGTGGTACAATTTAATAGCATTTGTGCGACCGCCATAAAGAGCGTCTCTAGGATCCATGGGCTGTGGGAACTGATTTTTATGAAGAAAGGCCTTTAGCTCTTCATCTGAGTTTAACATGTTTAACCAGTCATGTTCCCAAAGCTCACGAACATCATAGCCCAATTTTAGCAAAAAATTTTTTTTGATTGTAGACTTGTAATACAATTGGCCATATGTTGATTTTGTGACATTGTTTGAATCATGCTCATTGTAACAAATAGGGCAACCGTGGTAAAAACATCCCTGAAATTCAAAAGCCGTATGTACACCATTTACCAGTGCATAACCGTCCAGATAGTAGTCACCGACTTTCTTTTCACCACCTCTCAAAGCGTGTTGTATGTTTATGTCCTCTTTGTGTGCTATGTACATCAACCATTGTATGGCGGGTGTAGAGTAACGTTTTTGTGTTTTGTGATAACTATCACAAGGTACAATGGCTATAGTGTTTTTTTGGTAAGAAGTTGTATCTGAACATAGCCATACACACCGAGGCTAATGTGGTGAGCTGAAATGGATCGATAAACACGACAGTCGCTACCATATTACCATCTGCATTACGCTTAAGTCTCTTTTTTAGTGTCAGTTCTTTAACATTGTTACTAAAGCGCTTACAAGCCTCCCTCAAAATTTCAACATCTTGCTGGCAATAGGTTTTAAGGGCGGTTTGAAAGTCAAATATTTGAAACTTATTCTCCTCATACCAGTTCATGAATTCATTTTTCTCGTCAGGCATCATGTAATCAACGCCGTAAAAATCTATAGTCGGTAGTGGTCCTACATAGTTCTGATTTTGAACTGTATTGAAAAAATGTGGAAAATGGCCCTTAGCACCGGCAAAACCCATGGCTTTTGGCAATTTACTGAGTTTCATGGGAAGAAAATTTAGAGAGTCTATAAACCTGATCTCAAGATCGTCGACGGTGACACAGAGTAATTTACCACCCTGGGCCAACAGACTTATTTTTAACTTCTCTTTAATCAATTGTCGGACCACAAAATAAGAGTCATAACGACCAGCATTGTGGGCTATGAATGTGTAAGTTACAAATTTAGTTTTTATGAAACAGTCTACAAAATTTTGTAGACAATTAACACCCTGAAATTCCCATGACTTTTCCCCATCTAAGGACATAGCGTAAATATAATTAGGTATGTGTACGCCTGTTTCCTGCATGCATTCAAAGTCATAAATGATGTATTTTGATGGTATTTCTGGTGGATTGTAAGGGCTCATGTAACAAAGATGTTTGTCAAAATCGTCAATGTGTGCATGGCAAATAGAACATTTTGGCGGGGGTGCAGTCATGGTCATCGTCTTTCTTAACATATCTGTAACACTTTTCACAATATTGTTTGGCAACGCACTCTATTTTACCAGACTGTGCTAACATAGAGTGGGTCTTCAAACAATCACTTGAACGGCAAAATACTCTACAACTTCTACACCTGATTATTTCAATCTTAACCTCCACACAATCCCTCCTGTGACAAGCTTTACAGAAATATTTGCAAGTGTGGTCATTCTTGTGATGGTAAACAGAGTGACAATACTGGCAAAAGTAATCTTGACCAATAAAGGCTTTCATATTCTTTATACCGTAATAATGATCATCATGGTGCAGTATAAACAATACTTTGTCTTTACAGGGCTCATCAGCATGAAAGTAACGCCAAGACCCCAGGTTGTGGTAGAGTATTTTAATCGTTACATTTAAGTGTTTTTCAAAAGTCTGAACGTCACTGAAACTAACCATATAGCCGTCAGGTATACAAAGTGTTTTGTGTATTTCTTTGGCCTGCGCAAGTAATACAGCATCACTAGTGTCAGTCTCTTGTAAAAGTGCTAACAGACTGGCGGCAAAGCATAAATAATTGTCATAGTTGTTGAAATTAAAGAGCCACTGTGCTTTTTTATGTATGATTGAGCTATATGTTATGGAGCGTAGTTTTCTACGCCGCACAGCCCCACCTGCTCTGTTTCTGACAATCATGACAACTAATTTTAAAGCTTCACTGCCAAGAAACTCTGTATTGCTTTGTAACAGGCCTGCTATATCATTTAGAAATACTTCAGCATTTATGTCATCCCTGTACCGCCTCACCGAGTATAAAGGATTATTCAGGCTACCACCTTCCAACCGCATTTGTATCAGGTCACCCTGCCTAGCACTCCGTAAAATCTGTTGTAATAGCGACTGTACCGCATTATGTATAGCCGTTATAGCTTCTGTAAATGATTGAATTTTGTCAAGATTTACAAATCTGAAATGTTCAAAAAACATAACACCACGAAAGTTATCAAAATGTCTTTGGTATCTGGCTATGTGCTCTAAGAACACCGGCTGTTCATCAATGTTATTATCTACATCCGGTACTACAACATTTTCTGCGGGCAGTTTCTACAATTGGTGCTGGCGGTGGTGACTGGTCTACAGGGGGTAGTGGTAATTCCTGTTGATTGGTACATACTCTCAAAAACCGCTAATCTCCGGTCTGTCTCCGCTAATCTCCGGTCTGTCTCCGCTAATCTTCTGTCTGTGTCTAAATTCTCCAGAGCAATTAAGCGATTGTCTGTGTTTAAACAATCATAGGCGTCTAATCTGTTAGCCGTGTCTAAACTTTCTATAGCGTCTAATCTGTCATTTGTCTCGTCTATCCTGTCGTCCAGTTCAGCCTGTCTGTTTAGCAGAACCTGTACGCTGTTGTGCACCAGCTTAACTTCACTTGAAGTTCGTTTAACAGAATTTTGCAGTGAATCTGTGATACCAAAATATCCTGGTCGCTTAGTGTTGATAACTCTATGTTGGTTAATAGCATTTGTAATATTTTGTAGGGGTTCAATGCGTCGTTTTCTGTAGTCTATAATAGGTACATCACATTTTCTTTTGACACTGTAATATTTTTGTGGTGTATCTGTCGGTGTGCCTGATAAGTGTAATGGTTTTTTACTCACATAGGCGTCTATTATTGGCGTCATCAGCGTTGACACATGCGATGTTTCATACGCATTTGGCATCTGCTTGTAGGGGTTACCGCATTTTGTTCTTGATGGTACTGTATGTGGCGCTACAGGGTCCAGATTCTCAAACTCTTGTGCTATAGATCTTGAAGCTGTTGAAAGTAGAACACTTATTAATAACTTAAACGTGTAAAAGGTCTATACATTTGAAGACTACATTATGTATATGCATTCACCTTTAGTTCTGGAGACCGGTCTAAGAGGCGTCTGTGTTTGAACCGCTGCTGTCATGGGGGCACAAGTCCTCGTAACAGCATAACCGGACGTGGAGGGTTGTTCATCGTCGTATGTTATTGTCGTAACTGTGCGTCGCTGTTTAATATTCTTGTTCTTTTGCGGTACTGTGAAATAAATGATATTTGTTATCAAAATATTAAAATAAACTGTTAAACATGACATTCTTATACAGTGTATAAATATATTACCAGTTTTAGAAGATGCTTTTTTACAGGTCTTGTGGTTATCTTGAGCTTTTATCGTGCCTGTAGGTTTTCCGGATTGTGTGTTACAGGCTGATTGTTTTTGAACAGTTTCTGATACGTCAGTCGTAATACCCAAAACTGAAAATGTAATCGAATATAAAAGACATATTTATGAAAACAATAATATACAAAACAGTTACATTTAGCAATACAAAACAATGATACAATTAGCAGATTTTAGACTAACCGGTTAATGGCTGTACAGAAGTCTTGTTATCTTGGTATGCTTCATTTTCTATTATATCCAACAACTCCAAATCGCCGCTATCCATGTAATCACCTATGTATATATGATTATCATATTAGCACATCATTTATTTAATTTTACACATATTTAGTTGTTTGTTATCACAAAAAAACAAAAATACATACTCTGCTGTGTTGTGTTATCTTGTTGTTGTTGCAGCAGTATAAACTCATCAATATATTCCTGGATATCTGTTTTCTAAAAAACAAGATTGGGGATATTGTAACAGTAATTTAAAATACAGAATGTTCTGCTTGTTTAAAAAACACACATTAAGCAGAAAACATAAAGTAATTATCGTTAAAATGATATAGATACATTATTTTTTATCAACTATATATAACTTTACAACAAACATACATAAGGACATAACTGTAAAAATAAAAATAAAATAAATAAATAAATAAAATCTTTAAAAATAACAGCTAGACATGTCAATGCACATTAAACGGACCTACGTTTTTGTTTTTAAATATATTTATGAATACAAACACAAACAGTTATCTTTTTAAAAAATATATTTATGCGTACAAATACACAATCAGTTATCTTTTTAAAAAATATATTTATGCGTACAAATACACAATCAGTTAGCTTTTTAAAAATATATATTTATGCGTACAAATACACAATCAGTTAGCTTTTTAAAAAATATATTTATGCGTACAAATACACAATCAGTTATCTTTTTAAAAAATATATTTATGCGTACAAATACACAATCAGTTAACTTTTTAAAAATATATTTATGGTTACAAAAACACAGTACACATATCACTCGCTTTTAAAATATATCTTTCAGAGTAGAAATATACCGTACACATATTGCAAGCTTTTAAAATTATATTTCTGCGTACAAATATACTGTACAAACTCTAAACATTTAAAAATATATTTATGAGTACAAATAGTGATAAACAATTTGTTCTAGCTATAATAACACATACGTTGTTAAACTCATTGAAAAAAAAGCTATTGTATCATATAAAACATACAAAACAGATTACATTAAATTAACTGAAAGATATACAAGCATACACACACACACGCAACAACATAACTTATATAAAACAATAAAAGAAGAGGCTTACCTTAGTATAACTAGACTCGTTCTCCATGGCTTTAATGTTGCTTTGTGGTGGCGATTCTATGTTTTGTAAAATGTGTTGTGGTCTTGTAAAGCAACCACAACCACTTTTTATTGGCCTGATCTACACCCCTTTTTTTATTTTTATTTTTAAACTGGACATGCCTGGGCAGCTTCTTAATCAACCAGTAACCTTTATGACCTTTAAAGTCTTTTACCACTGATAGACAACCCACAGATGTGGACCCCCACTTTAAACTGGACATGTCTGGGGAATATTCTCAATTAACCAGTAACCTTTATGACCTTTAAAGTCTTTTACCACTGATAGACACCCCACAGATGTGGACCCCCACTTTAAACTGGACATGTCTGGGCATATTTTCAATTAACCAGTAACCTTTATGACCTTTAAAGTCTATTACCACTGATAGACAACCCACAGATGTGGACCCCCACTTTAAACTGGACATGTCTGGGCATATTTTCAATTAACCAGTAACCTTTATGACCTTTAAAGTCTTTTATCACTGATATGATAAACTATTTTATAATGTATTTTATAAATGTATGAAATAAAGAAACATTTTATGAAATAGAAAATAATACGCTTTATTGAAAATATTAATATACACAGTATAGCTATGTTTTTAAAATATAAAAGCGGTATACATATTATTCAATGTAACACATACACAGTTGTTAACTTTGGCGTACTTTCTAATAAATTAGCTACTTTTACACATTTTTACAAGCTATGCATTTCTGTATATTGTCACTATACATATTTCTAATATTCAACTTATGTTTACATTTTCTTACAAAATGTGAAACTAACAAACCATTTCGTTTTAAATCTTTTGAAAAGTGGCTAAGAAATGTATGAAAAGTCATACCCTTAGACATACAGTGAATAAAAAAAATACAGAATTCGCCACACACAATTGAAAAGGTATCTTGTAATTGTCTGTTCTGAAATAGAATATGTTTCACATTTCTTTTTAGAAATTTTAAAATGTCTTTATGAAATACATCATTATCGGGTTGAATTCCGTAAGAGTCAAAGAAATAACCAGTATCCTTTTCATCAATAAAGATGGCTATCCAGTGTTCGCCAGGTAGATTGTGCGGATGTGTATTGATGATAAACCCGACGGGTCTTTTTAACAGTTTGTACTTTGGTAATAAATCACAGGGATATACGCCATTAAATATCGGTCCGGCGTATGTATCCCTATTTAAAATACTTAGTATTTGCAATGTATTCATGGCTTTATTCACAGGTAATCATACAGCACGTCTCTCCTTTGGTTGATCTCAATAACATTATCAAATACACTGTATACAAGCATATTAACAGTTCTGTCTAAAGCTCTTGAAAATCGTATTTCAGCTCTGAGATTTCCGCTACGAATCAGTGAGAAATGAGACCCGCACTCTTGATCAGCTGTCAGGTCAAAAGCAAACAGAGTATACCCGCTCACAAATTCTTCTCGATCTATGAGTACTCCTGTATCAGAACTTTGTTTTCCAGCCATTTGTACAAGGGCCATGTATTCTCTGATAGCATTTCCATTTTCAAAGTCTGGTTGAAAAGGTTTTGTTGGTATCTGCTCACCATCCAAATACAATGCTGCAAAATTTACATTGTTGTGTTTGAAGCATAGCGGATTTTTGTCGTATGCTCCTGAAAACGCATCATTGTCTACAAAGCCTATAACAACAAGTTTTGGCAGCTGGCCCAAGAATAGATTTTCCTGGTTGCATACACGGCTACCTGCAGCCACGGAGTAAATTTTAAGGCCTACTCTATCCAGAGCGTATTTTGCATTCCCTGTTAATAGACCCTGTGCGTGACCTATTCGCACCGCCGGTGATATTTGGACTCTTTTCACAAAGAGAGATGCGCTCAGAATTTGTACTTTATAAGGATCTGCTTCAGCAGACATTATACAGAATGTATCCTTATTTCTGGTAAGTTTTATTTTTAGATCTAAACCATTTAACATCAGTTTCTCTTGAAAAAACAAATCAGCATGTAGTTTACCAATCAGTTCTACAGTTTTTCCTCTCGCTGTCATATGGGACCTTTTTGTAAAACCGGCATTGTCACCGTCAAGGCCCCTGTCCTGATGGTGACCGGCTGTGTCTTTATAAAACAGGCCTGCTGTGAACTGTGTAGATAATGCATCAGAATTGTAATTGAGAATCGCTTCAATGTACGCACGGTACGCGTATAGGTTATTGGACTGTGAAATGAGACGATCACCTAATGTCACATCAAGTTGGTTAAACAGCGTACATACAGGGTAGTTGATCAGGCTTACGCGGGCCCCATCGGGCGCTGGTGTATTATCCTGTTTTACAATCTTACAGGTTACGTACAGTAGCGTATTGTTCAAATCAAAATAGTGATCACCGCTTCCTGAAATATAAAATTCTAGTGGCGCGTTCTCAGTAATCGCTGTTAGGGGCTGTACTTCAACATATAGGCATTTTTCTATACTGGTCTGTGTCGGCTGTATTTGGAAAATATCCAGTTCTGACTTGGCACACTCCATGGATCCGCTATGTATGAAGGCCATAATACTCTGTTATATGTTTCTTAGAAGATGTCGTCTGTTGCACGGTTTGTAAACCTCTGTCTCTTTTTTGTGTTGCGCCGGGTCTTTTTGTTTAAATGGTTGGGTGTTCTTGGCGGGTACGCTACTTCACGTTTCCTTTTATTACGCTTATTACTTATATAGACTATACCAGAGCCTTTCTGTTCATCGGTATTCATTTTATTCATGACAGCTGTTGAAACACGGCCCACAACATCCTTTGCTATATTACGAGCTGCTGATTTTACATGCGGTTTAACAATTTCTATACCGCGTCTAAACAAAGGCACCGCCATTCTAAACAGATTCCGAAAGACACCTCCTAGCCCCCGTCCATACATGTGGGGACTACCGTGAAAACCAGGTAATCCATTCCCAGCCTGTGCTCTATAATAATTACTGTATACAAGTGGATCTCCGTAAGCCTTCATAGCGACCATCTTAACCTTTAATACATAGACGTCTTGCGCGGTCTAAAGTGTAACTTGACGATCACCTTCCCGAACTTAAATGACACGTTTTTATTCTGATCATTCTTTATTTCAATAGTCAGAGTGTCAAAATGGTGTTTACACACAGGCATGTAATCCGGTTTTGTGTAACGTTGTGTGACAATTTCATTATTTTTACCCATTATCTCGACTGTTCTCAGTAAGGGTACAAAACTATCCCCCACACGCTGATGTTCAATGATGTCGGTGTAAACAAACATCGTATAGAAACCGGAGTTTATGTCGCAGGGTTGCTTCCCTCTTGGTGATACTTTTGTATCATTGGTATCCATACCTAATATTTTTGTTAATCTGTCACTTGTAATAAGTGAATATTGTGTGGGCTGAATGATGGATACAATCCTGTCTAAAGGATCGTATTTTAATCTTAAATCAATGCCCATCTTTTTTACATCTTCTATTTTGTCTAATCTTAAATCAGCCATAGGTATTCTCACCTTTTCTATCGTATTGTTTATCGCTTTAACCAGTTCTTCCATACTGCCATAAAAGCCGGCTTTCACATACAGTTGTGTGACAACTGAATAATTTTTAAATACAAATATGTTACCATCTGAGTTTTCAAAAGTGTTCCAGGTATGTGGATACTGTATCTCTGTTAGTGCAACTTCCCATTCGCCTTTCAGTGTTATAGGCTTGGCCAGTTTTGTTGTATAACATGCTATATCATTATCCGGAAAAGTATTGAAAGATGCGTTGCTCGGTAATGTCACATAAAATGCTGATTCCTCCATTCTTAAGAAACTTAAATATTGGTTAACTGTTGACTTTCTATCCAGCTATTAAATTTTTTGGGGTATCCAACCCACTTTACGTAATAATATAATTTACCTCTAACGTTTTTACTTTTCAAAAGCTTCTCAACTCTGTAAACGCGATTATAATCTTGTTTTATTTTCTGAAGCTCTTCAGGGTAAAATGAGCCTTCTATCGGCTCGTCATACAAATCTTTTAGTTGATAAACAGGCTTCACCCCCTTTGTATTTATACCATTCACGATAAATATCTCATCTGTGAAATTCTGTTCATAGCCTTTGCTGAAGATGCCTTTATGTTTTGATATTCTGACGTGGTCCCCTATTTTTAAGGTCGGCTTTAATTTTGTAGTTTTTAAATATACACCATACATTTTTTTCCAGATCTTTAGTGAATTTTCATGTGTTACCTCAACAGGTTTGCAACAAATAGTTCTGTGGTACGTATTATTATAACTTTTTATAAGATCTTGTAATACGTCTATATATCTAAAGGTATTGAAACGTGTAAAATAACGCCACATTTTTGATTTTAAAGTTCTGTTGAAGCGTTCAATAATTGCCGCTTTGACGCAGTTATTTGCACTAAAATGTTTTACTTTAAACTGTCTGAAAAGTTTTTGGACTGTTGCATTTAAAAATTCGCCCCCTTTGTCGGTCTGAATTTTCAATGGAACACGACCATCTTGAAATATGGTTTTAAAAGCCTTTGCAACAGCCGATCCCGTCTTATTTTGTAAACCGACAGCCCAAGCATACTTAGAGAGGACATCTATCACGGTCAAAATATATTTAATTCCATTATTGTATTTAGAATAGTCTACCAAGGATACAAGGTCCGCTTGAAATTGTGCATCTATATGCGGTACAATAATTTTATTCCTTTTAAAATTATGTCGTACCGGTCTGTGCAGCGTATAAGTATCTTGATCACTTAAAAAATCAGCAACTGTTGTTTTTTTTAAGTTATGTTTTTTTGCTTCATTATACAGATTTTGCAAACCACCAAAAGAGCTGGATTTTTTGGGTGTATAATAACAGTTCTTTAGTATCTCTTGTGAATTAATCCTTATTCTTTGATCCATTATAGGCTATTTCAACGGTGAATGCTCTCTGATTTAAAGCACAGCTGTTAAATGCCTCTTGTCACGCTATTAATGTTTCAAACTAATGATCCTGTGTATTGTTTTTTGTCTGTAAAGACATAGGCTGTTAATGAGTACAAACAGTTGTCCTGGCTTTAATCAATCAATGATAAACCGACATAACATCCAGAGAACTTTTTTTTTTTTTTTTTTTTTTTTTTTTTCTTAAAAATGTCTATCCTTTTGTTAACTCTGTTTTAGCATTTATTCTTTTTACATTGCACATGTATTCACACATTTTAACATTGTCTCTTTTTTCCTAAACATTATTACTGTTGAATATTTTTTCTGTTTTGCCATAAATACCATACATATAGCACAAAATGCATGTGATACTATACATTTTTCTCAATCACAATAATTTTTCTTTTAAATAAAAATTTTACTAGCTATTTTTTATTTTTTTTATTTATTTTTTTTTAAATAAAAAAAGTGATTAATCGCACCTAATGTGTTTATCGTCTGTTTTCTATAACCGGTCTACAGTACATAATGTAGATTGTGTTTTTAATCTATTAATGAGTTCACAATGCATAATGTGAAACCTTTATTAAGCATTTCTATATTAAACATTTCTATAGTTAGGCTACAGTAAATAATGTAGCCTATTATTTATATTTTATTAAACATTTCTATAAATGATTTCAACCCTATAAATATGGGGGTTCAGGACTATGGGGGTGCTTTGGGTGGGGGTGAGTGAATGCGCAGTAGGCGGAGTCACAATATGACGCAAGAGGCGTGGTTAGGGAGGAGGGGCGGGGCATGATGACGAAAGGGGCGGGGCCACCTGTCAAAATTAATTGCTGATGAACGATACAGCTGTATACTACTCTCGTCTATATATGGCGTTGCCTCTTAAACAAGCATTACATATGATACAGTTAAAGAATGGCTAGGTATTTGAATAATAATCTAAAATTAACTTATGTTGGACATTTAGGCCACTCAAAAGCAGTTACAGGCTATCTATTTCACTTGAAGGGCTGCATATACGGTTCATTAGTATATAAAAAGGCTGCACAATTGTTTTTAACTTTTTGTTTTACATAAAGCAAAAAGTGGATCATAGAGATACCTCCCTATCTATTTGGAAGCTTATTTGGAGTGACCTATATTAATCACCCCTTAGTAATTATTTTGCCAAGATAAGGTAATCTGTGGTGTGACCACTAAGGATTCTAGGAGAATATATGAGTAGAACTGTCTCTGAACGATATAATTAATACATTAACAGCCTTATTATATTGTTATTCAGCCAATTAAATAGGGCTCTATAAAAGCACAGAGCATATTTTTTTACCAAAGGTTTTAGTTAGTGAAGACCTTGCTTTAGGATAGAAGTTCACTAACTAAAAACTTCTGTAAAAAAAATATGCTGTGTGCTTATATCGAGCCTATTTAATTGGCAAAATCGCAATTTAATAAGGCTGATAGGTTCTACTACAATTTCTTACTAATAAGGACACTGATCCCACAGTGGATATGTTCATAATTTGGTTTTAATTGTTGTGGTTTATTGCACAAACATCATTTTAATACATTTAATAAAGAATTGTATTTTTACCGAAACTTGAGCTTACTCCTCACAAGGAAATGTATAATATATGAGACTATAGTCCACAATGCAAGCTGGGACATTATACCTATAATAGTGTCTCTTTGTGCTTTTCAAAATAGTTTTCGAAAAAAATCATCAGACCAAGCAAATGCAAAATAAATAAATAATCCCCCTTGTGAATATTCAGTCTAAGTAAAGAATATATTTAAGGGACTAGACATGGAAGATACAATGCCTGAAGGACTTTGGACTGAAGTTTGCAACATTATCCAGGAAACAGCAACAAAAAATATACCTAAAAGAAAGAAATCTAAGAAGGCAAACTGGCTATCTGATGATGCTTTGAAAATAGCCCAGGAAAAAAGGAAAGTGAAAGGTAGTGGGGATAGGAAAAAAATTGTCCAACTGAATGCAGAATTTCAGAAAATAGCAGGAAGAGACAAGGAGACATTGTACAACACTAGATGTAAAGAGATCAAAGAAGATAACAGAATGGGAAAGTGAAGAGATCTCTTCAAGAAAATTGGGGATCTAAAAGGCATTTTTCATGCCAAAGTGTGTATGATAAAAGACAAAAATGGAAGGGATTTAACAGAAGAAGATCAGATAAAGAAGAGGTGGAGGCAGTGATAGATATTATTTTCCTGGGATCCTGGATCTCTGCAGATGGTGACTTTAGTCATGAAATTAAAAGATTGTTTGCTTCTGGGGAGGGAAGCAATGGCAAGCTTGGAAAAGCTAATAAAAAGGTAAAGATATTAAACTATCAACAAAGGTCTGCATATTCATAACAATGGTATTTCCAGAAGTAACATATGTATGTGAAAGCTGGACCATAAAGAAGTCTGAGTGCCTTTGAATTGTGGTGTTGGGGAAAACTAATTAGACTCCAATAAATCAGTACTTCAGGAAAATAAGACAAATTGTTCACTAGAAGGTATGATCATGAGGCTGAAGCTCAAATATTTTGGCCATATCATGAGACGGCAAGATTCCCTAGAGAAGACTCTAATGCTGAAGCAATAAACATAAACTTGATGGAGCTCAGAGGGGCAGTAACTGAGAGATGCACCTGGCATGCTGTGGTCCATAACGTCACAGAGTCAAACTTTTTAATGTTGAGTGTAGTGATGTCGCGAACATCAAATTTTCAGTTCGCAAAAAGAGGACGCAAACTTCCATCAAATGTTCCTGAACGGGCGAACCCGGCGAACCGCCATAGACTTCAATGGGCAGGCGAATTTCAAAACCTACAGGGACTCTTTCTGGCCACAATAGTGATGGGAAAGTTTTTTCAAGGGGACTAACACCTGGACTGTGGCATGCCGGAGGGGGATCCATGTCAAAACTCCCATGGAAAATTACATAGTTGATGCAGAGTCTGGTTTTAAGCCAGAAAAAATGCATAAATCACCTAACATTCCTAAATTGTTTGGAATAACATGCTTTAAAACATTAGGTATTATGTTGTATCGATCAGGTAGTGTAAGGGTTACACCAGCTTCACAGTAACAGACCAATCTCCCCGTTTAATGCACCGCAAACAACAGCAAACAGTCCTTTTGCACAACCGCAAACTCCCCATTTGCACAAGGTTGGATACAAAGCTAGCCATGTCCCGTTCCTTGTCCTCACTGATGTCATTGAAGGTCTCTTCCTCCACCCAGCCACCAAGGGTCCCCGAAAGGTGACAACAAGCCCCCTGGGATGCCTGCTGTGTTTGGTCTTCCACCTCCTCAAAGCCACCTTCCTCCTCTGACTCCTCTTCTTCAGACTCCTCTCTCTGCGTTGCCCCTGTCTGCGTTATTATAAGGTGTGTACTGTTAAGTAGTACTATACCTATCGGTTTAATCCCTGTTACGTCCACTATTAGGGGATGTATATATGGCATGGATTTTTGGAACAGGGAGATGGAAAAAGATGCTTGGTCAGTCCTCCCACTTCAAATTTGGGGCACTGCGCGTGCAATCTACTGTAAGGTGCCACCAGATATGAGTGTCACTGTGCACTGCCAAAAGTTGGCAGAGTAGATGCAATCGGCTTCACACACAGGCCTGTAGGCAAGCACATGCAATTAGATTACACAGAAAAAAATAAAAAATAAATGATGTTGTAGCCCTAAAAAGGGCTTTTTGGGTTGCTGTCCTTGCAGCAGATCTCAGATGAGTCCTTCAGGTCTGTAGTGGAAGCTAAATACACAGCCTGGCTATCTATTTCCCTATTAAATCTCCAGCAGCTACACTATCTGTCCTCTCACAACGAATGCAGCTTCAGAATGATTCTAAAATGTATGCTGTCCTTCAGATGGAAGGCTCTGGAAGGGAGTGTATGCTGCTGAATGGCTGGAATGTGTCTGCTGACTGTGAGGTGCAGGGTCAAAGTTTCCTCAATGATAAAGTATAGGGGGCGAACAGAAAAGCGCATGTGTTCGCCGTCCGCTGCGAACATGCCAAAATCGCCGCGAGTAGTACACAAGTGAACAGTTGGCGACATCTCTATTGAGTGCAAGGTATTATGACATATTGTGTTACACATCAATTACTAGGATTTTCAGATTTTTATTATGAAATAATAACCAAAATACCCAGCATGGCAAAAATACTGCAGATTAGTTAACTGCATACACATCTCACCAGGTACTGATGATAAGCAAATACTTTTGTATTCAAAATTAACTTTTTAAACAATTTTTCTATATCCGTTTGAAGACATTTGATCACCAGTGTAGATATGCAGAGGCTGGGCAATGAACTATTTACAGCAGCAGGTTTATTGCAGTTATATCCTTGGCTCACAAAGCTCACTGTACCAAGTACTAATATGCAAGTGTAGGATTGTGTCATTTTTTGATCCCCAAAGGCATGTGTATTCTGCTTTTTATATATTCTTATTTCATGCATAATGCAATGCATAACACTGTAAATGTGCAGTATACAATTTGATCTGCAATCAGAAACATTTGAGTATGCAAAACAGTCTTTGCTGAGTTTAATATTGAATTTTTGCATGTATTACTGTTAGTTAACATTCAACTCTACTGACTTTAAAATGAAGGAATTCATCAGGTTTCGCATTTGTTCATTGAGTCCTGTGTACAGATTACATTACGCTATATATCTAAAACTCAGAACTGAACAGACATCACAGACTGTAATAGAGAAATGAAGCAAAAAGGTCGCAAAAGGTTATTTAACAATATCTCAGTATATGGTACACAATTGAATTAACACACAATCTGACATTTATTCCCTCCTTAGAGATATCTATCAGACACAAAGACATTGTTAATTCTGCAATGTTATAAGTACTCATATATTGCTGAATCAACCTATTTTGGCTGCTCTGTTTCCTGATTACGCTGTATATAGAGGAAATACTTCTCAACACAAAGCCAACAAACACCATTTAGCCTCTCAAATACATAATTTCAATGGTGTAATCAAACACCTTTTTCTTTTCTAATACAGTTCTTCCCATACAAAATTATAGGGGCATTTGAGGAACATAAAGAGTACTTATGAGAAATAGCCAATTTTGAACAGTGAAATAGCATTCGTTTAATGCAAACAACTTAATAATAATCCATTGATTTATGTTCAAGAGCTTGAAAGTAGACTTAAGGCAGCTGTGCAGCAAAATCTGAAATTGTCAATTTACTATTGTCAGAAAAAGACTCACAGATTAATGTAAATTAAACACTGTGTTTCACTCGTAATATAAAAGGAATGTCATAGGAAAATTGTAGGGTTTGAAATCAACCTTTTTGTATAAATCCCTCTTAAATAGAAAACTGCAGAAATATTGCCTAATAAGAAATGTGGAGTATTTGTGTTTGACAAAAGAAAGGAATGGGAATTCAGTGCCATGTACCAACACCGTGCTTGATCACCAAGAGATAGTGTAAGAATAAATGTCCCACTATGTGTTATTTTTTTAACAGGGCGTATTCATTTGGTCCAGGAAAAGTACTTATCTAGCGACTGCTTAGCAGGTGATCTACTGATACGAGTAGGGAATGATTACATTTAGGTAGTTTCAGCTTCATATTCATATTCCCTCTCAATTTTAAGCAATTTTATTTATCTAGTGCTTACACTGCCTTTAGCCCATTAATGACTGAGGTCAGTTCTTATTGGACAATTTATTTAACTCCGAGAACTCTGGTTACCTGCTCGGTATTGCTATGGAAATGCATTAAGTAGCCTGCTTTTTCTTATTGTGTAGTCGGTTATGTAGTGCATTAACTAAAATCTTATTTCACTAAAAATGAAACCTTACTATGTATCATTTTTGTATTATCTAGTCTACTTCTCAAGTAAGTATTTCATAACTGCTATGGTCATTATCTAAATGATTTAAGTCTTTGGTTCCTACAGGTTACAAATAGGTAGGTAGTTAAAAAAAGTTAACAGAAGAATCATGCTTATCTTTGTGCCAAGAATATTGTTTAGAAGGAGATTCTACTTTAAATGTGTAAACCAAACAATAATTAAATATTAGGGGAGAATGTAGTAGAACGAGCCCAGTAGCAAGTGGCACCAGTGTAACAACAAAGGAGTCAAGAAAATATGCCCTGGACTTGATCGCCACTCTGAATTGAGTTCTGCATAACCTGCACCTTCAAACCTTGAAACTGCTAACCTGATGCAAGGTTAGACTAAAAGGTAGCCACACGAGCTTAGCTTAGTGGCTGCAACCTCAGATGCTGTTCTAATAGTATAGAGCTGAGAGCCACAGGGTGGACTGCAGGAGGTAAGGAATTATGGCAGAGTGGGCTGTAAGAGAGACATTTTGACAGAAAGCCACATAGTGTACTGCAAAAACTAGAGGGTTATGACAGAAAGTCACAGAGGGGACTGCAGGACACAGGGGATTATTACATTCAATTCTGTAGATTCTAGTTTAACAAAGGAGCATACTTATCAAACATGGTTAAAAGTGGGTCTAATTTGGTATATATAGAGAGATGTAGATGTAAGTGAAGTTTAAAAGGGCAAAGCAAACATCGTAGATATAACAGAAATTAAAAGTACACATATGAATCACTATAATTGCAAAAGGTTGTTGTTGTTGTTTAAGATTGGTTATTTTAAGTATAAACTACATTTTATTGTAAAATTCCACTTATTCTCCCAATGACTTTGTCTCATATGATGAACTATAACTTACAATGGAGGGTAATAATAAAAATTGTTGATTTTCTTTCAAAGATACCATGCTAAATATGCTTATGAAGTATAAAGGAAAGTTACTGCAAAGCTTCATAAAATAGAATACATAGGGTTAGAGATTCCAGGCACCATGGCCCTCATTCAATTGCGATTTGGCCAATTGAATAGGGCTCTAAATAAGCAGATAGCATATATTTTTTAAAGAATTTTTCAGTTAGTTAAAAACCTTCCTTTTGAATAGATGCGTACTAACTAAAAACTTATTTTAAAAAAATGGTATGTGCTTATTTAGAGCCCTATTCAATTTCCCAAAATTGCAATTGAATGAGGGCCTATGATAGGCAGGGGGGAAATCAATAGTTTGATTTGGCTTCACTGTCCACTGATCCTGTTAAGCATGCCATAATAAATCTAAAAATAAAAATTATGGCATCAGCAGCTTAGCCACAGCCTGTGGCCACCCACCTCAGGGCTCACACAACAACCAAATAAAGGACACTTTCTTTTTTGAGATGGCCTTTTGCAGCATAGGGTACAATGGCAGTTCTGCAGGTAAAATAGCCTAGTAATTGTAATACTTACCACTTTGGTACAATGTTTAATTCAAGGAGGATTATGGAGTATAATGAGCACAATAGGCTATCCCTAGTCTAGAGTATCCAGAATAGAAAACTGCTCCCTGCATTATTTTATCTGCGCTTAAATCCTCACATTTCTTGGATCTAGTGATGGAGCTCAGTCGAGCTATTGAGTGGGTTCACCAGATGGGCATTTAGTTAGTTGTTTTTTTAGTTAGTAAACCTCTATCCAAAAGCTAGGTCTTCAATAACTAAAAACTTCTGTAAAAAATATGCTATGTGCTTATATAGAGCCCTATTAAATTGGCCATATAGCATTTGAATGAGACCCATACACTGCAATGAAGCAATTCAGTCATTCCTTTGTCACCTCAGATGTCCATTGTTATGACTGACTTATGTGGGCCAGGATGGGGGACCCATGAACTCCACCATCAAGGGCCTGTATGGCCCAATATCAAACTGTCACCACCCTGAACTCAAGAACTATTTTGTTATTAATGTAATAACCTGTATAATGTTAGGCCTCAGGCTCTGATCTGGTACCCGGGTCCAAAAGAAGCATGGCCTGTGCGTATTTAGTCCTAATAACGATTGTTTATAATGTTTAGTGTTCAGGTTGTGGCTAGTCCCTTTTCAAAGTACCATTTAAATTTAATAATGTATTTGTGCTAGAAGTAGGCCCTAGGATATGCTTATATTATATAAAATTACTTCAGTCACGTATGAGACAAAGGGTTAAGTTTCTACAAGAATTTATGTGGATATACAACTACTGAGAGCGGCCAGGAATGCATCATGTGATAGTTCAATGCAAGCAACAATAAACTGATCAGTCTGCTTTGTACTAAACAGCTGTGCATGTATTCTTATTGTGTCCTAACCAACGGGATAGAACAGAATTATTAATTCTAATAAGCAATAACTTTTGGGCTGAGTTTGCAACCTGGAAGGTCTCCTAAGCTGTGTTTTTGCTGGGTGCTGAGATCTTGAACTCAAAATACATGACCTAGATGGAGAACATTGAGGTGCATGTGGTTTCCCTAAATTCTGTGTCGTAACATCCCTCCTGTGGAGGTCTTTGGAACATGCAAGCTGAGGGGCAGTAGTGTGTGCAACCACTTCCGACCTACTCCAGTATCTCTACCCTTGAAAAATAAGAAAGCTCTCTAGATTGTGAGTAAAATGGTGCTTCTCAAAGGCACACTGCCTGCCAGCTTAATAGACACAATGAGACTCTTGTACAGCCCTGCAGTCATAGAATCATATTAACTACATCATATAGTTATCAAGCAAAATAGACGTGCATGAATAGGAGGAAAGATAAACTGAAGAAAATCCAGTACCAGCATAACTGACTTAAAGGATTTGACCTCCCATTTACAGAACCCTAAAGTTTTCCATCACAGGATGTGAAATTCATATTTTATACAGTGCCTGTCTTCTGTTCCAACCCTATCAGTGGACAGTTGCTTAGTAATTGTCTGCAAATTATTATTATATTTTATTTGTAATGCGCCAACATATTCCATATACAGTGGTTAAAAATAGGGCAAAATACAGTAATAACAAATTAAAAGAATTGAGGGCTCTGTTTTGAGCTTAGAATCTTATGTAGAAAGTGTTTTTTTCCCAAAGCACCCTACAAGATTGTAAACTCTCCACTTACAATGTAAAGGGAATGGAAAAGGCATAAACCTAGACAAGAAAACAGATCAGAGAGAAAATGAGAATTTACTTAGGTAGGAGAGGGGACGTAGAGATCAGTTAGGAAGTCATAGCATAGGAAAAGGCTCAAGGATGTGATCTTCACCTAGTGATCAAATAATATAACCTGCAGATGGGAATGTCAGGTGATAGTAATTTGACTATTATAAAGATGCAACAATTATGGGTGGGAGGGGATTGGTATCTTGTACCAGCAGGGTATTAGGTGATCCACAGGCCTGGAAAGATGGGAAATGAAAAGACAAACAGAGTTTGAGACCAAACTATTTAAGGAAAAGGAGCAGGGACAAGGAGAAGTGGAGGGTCATGGAAAAGACCTGTAGGTCAGTGTAAAACAAAGCAAACTAATGAACTCAAGCACATGTTTTTTACACAGGTTAAGTAAATTGCGTCCTTTCCTCTTATGGTAGCGCAGGACAAGGCAGCAGCAGTGGTGGTGAGCATGCCAATATTCCTTTGCCATATCATAGAGTCAAAGCTTAGGTACAATGTTAGGGTGAGGGCTAGGATTAGGATTGGGTTTAGGGTTAGTTCAAGGATTCAGCTAAGTGTTAGGGAAATATCCTGCAGGAAAGAACATAGCAAACAAAGTTTTATTTTTACTTGGCACCAAGGAGAGAAATTAAATACACACACACACAGTTTGAATGTACAAAAGATCTCTGTTAAATACACCATTTTCTGGACCTTTTATGCAAGAAAATGTATAGATGTCACACCATCTGATCTCAAAATCAATAACTGAAAAGGTCCTTGTGGTCAGGGCATAAAGTCTAGCCAGTTCCTGTCATGAAAGCTCCATGTACAGAAAAGTCTGTGAAACACATGACCCCTGCAGGATCCATTAACCCTCAGTACAGCATAACCTTAACAGTGTAACCCACTAAAATAAAGAGGCAGACAACAATATGGGGAAAAACACGGGCCACAGCTTTATTGACTAACACCTTTTACATTACCCAATGGAAGAGGAAGGAGCCCGGCCAGCGGCAGTAACCTCCTGCCCCTGGACCCGCGTCCATGGGGCCCACTTATTCATCACTTTACCACGCCCCTGAGGTAGGGGGAATGACCCCTTTTGTTACCTACTGAGCCGGGCAACTCCCCATCCGCTGCTGCGCCAACAACAAACACATGTAGTTAAACTTATTACCAAATACACCCAGAAATAAAGTTGACAACATACAGAGCAAATATAGAACCATAGCATACAATATCAACCAAATCCTATAACATTACAATAATCATTTATTTTAATTTTTTTCATACTTTCTTTTCCATATATATATGTATATTTTATTTATTTATTTTTATTTTTTTATAGTACAAACCACAGCCAAACCATAAACTTCCCAAACCTAACATACTGGGAGGTTGGCTGGGGATAATTAAGCTGGAGGGCCGCTGAGTGAGGAAAATGGCGCAAACGTGATGCGCCCGCCTCCCACATCACTGCGCAGGCCCCCCAGCGCCATGGAGGAAGCGCGCCCAGTACAGCATAACCTTAACAGTGTAACCCACTAAAATAAAAAAGCAGACAACAATATGGGGAAAAACACGGGCCACAGCTTTATTGACTAACACCTTTTACATTACCCAATGAAAGAGGGAGGAGCCCGGCCAGCGGAAGTAACCTCCTGCCCCTGGACCTGCGTCCATGGAGCCCACTTATTCATCACTGTACCACGCCCCTGAGGTAGTGGGCACGACACCTTTTGTTACCTACTGAGCCGGGCAACTCCCCCATTCGCCACCGAGCACCTACGCAACCTCCCCCAACAAAGCTCTGGCCCGCTTGATCCCTTCCCTAAATTCGAGCATCATCAACTCGAGCCCGATTTCAGTTAAATGAACACCATCGGGCCCGAACCAAACATCCTCGGATTTTTCCTCAAACTCCGCATAGCGCAGAGCCAGGAATCCCAACCTCTGGACAAAAGTAATTACCAACTTATTTACCTTAACTCGTGCCCTATCAAGGCCGATGGGATCCCTGGCGGAGCTCCAAACCCTTCTCCTAATGATCTCCGACCAAATAATAACCACTCCCTGGAATCTATCCCTCCAGCTAACCATATCCCTCTTGATGTCCCTGACCAACCGCTTCATAGGTATCACACCTAAATCGTTGCCCCCTGCGTGCACTAATATAATTGCCGGGTTACCACCACACTGAGACAAATGATACAACAGCCCATTCATTTCTGCCCACCGCAGGCCACGTCTACCCTCCCAGTGCACTTCCATAACATCTTCAGGAACGCCCAGTTACAGGCCACTCGTCGAAACTGCTGCGAACCTCTGAGCCCAATAAATATAGGATTGACCGACAACCCAGAGCTGTCGTTTGGCACCTGCAACAGATATAAAACTCTTAGTATGCAGCTGCGGTGGGTCTCACATACCTCTGATAGCATCTAGATTCCCACCTCCCAATTCTCCTCACCACTCCCTCAGGCAGCCCCAAGCCTGCAGCTACCGTGGCTGCACCTATTCGGAATGAGTGCGTGCCAAATTCGGCCCTATCAAAACCCAGGCGCTGTAAACAGCCTTTTAGGACCTGAGAGAATTGGAAGTGGGAGAGAGCAAGCCCATCCTCATGTATCAGCAGAGTGCCCAGGTTCTGTGGCCTGTGCCTAAGGTATTTACTAATACAATCCATGGGGCAACATTCCGAACCCACCCTGTGAAACATAATTTCCTTCCCTCTGCCTTCCTGGTCTATTTTTGACCGCCGGAGCAAAATTGCCACACTGTTCTGGTATAGGCAGACGTCTACTAGCTATCAGCCCCCGGCACACCGCTTGCTAGCCGATACCAGTTCCCCTACTCGGAATGCACCGAAAAAGACCAGAGAACAGGCAGTACGGAAAAGCAGGGTTTCGAAGGGAGAGCTACACACGTCACCCAGCGTAGAACTGATCCGAAGTAACAGAGCAAACGTGATGGGGCACCTCTTGTCCCGCACTACTTCACCTTTAAACATACCACCAATCACGCGCTTCACCAGGAACACCTTTGTCAGGTCTGCCATACCAGCGAACTTAAACATGAAGGCTTATGCCGCCACCTGCTGCCCTACTGCGGCCCTTGAGCAGCCCTCACTCATACTGCGGAGTAAGTACCATAGCAAGATGCCTGTCATCTTGTCCTCCGAACCTGTACCACCTGCCAGCTCCACCAAGTATTGCCACTTTTCCCAGACCCTTTTGTAAGTCGTCCACGTGGCTGGAGCTACGACTGCCGTACCAGCGCCGCTATTTCTGCGCTCCAAGCTCCCAAAGCTCCGGCGGTACGCTGCAGCCCTCCTGTTCCGCATACGGTGCCAGGCGCCTGAACCCCTTCTACTGAAAACGAGAAAGGGCATCAGCTATCCCATTCTTACTGCCGGGGACATGCCTAGCCCTGACCCACGTGTTTAACCGAAGACAAATCAAGACCAGGTGCCTAATCAGCCTCACCACTGGGGTCGATTTCGCTGTATTCCTATTAATGGCATTCACCACTGACATATTGTCAGAGAAAAAGACGACTTTCTGATCTCTTAGCCTACTGCCCCAGATGTGCAGTGCAACCAATATAGGGAACATCTCCAGGAATGCCAGGTTCTTTGTCAACCTGGCCTCCACCCAATCAGCAGGCCACCTGCCCATGCACCAGCTGCCATTGAAATACGCCCCGAAACCGCAACCCCCTGATGCATCTGTATAGAGCTGTAAATTGTCGTTAGACAACTCCCTACTTTGAATGAGTGTCTTTCCGTTAAACCCGCTTAGGAATGCCAGCCAAATCCGAACGTCCTCCCTCATTGCCGCCGACACGACAACGAAATGGTATGGTTGCTTTATGCCAGCCGTCGCCATGGCCATCCACCGGCCAAATGCCCTGCCCATGGGCATAATACGGCACGCAAAGTTCAGTTTCCCCAGTATGGACTGCAGCCTCCGCAGAGTCACCCTCCTAGCTTGGGCCAAAGCTCTGCCTGGACGTCTGCCACCTTATCATTTGGCAGGCTACATTCCATTTTCACTGAGTCAATCTGAATGCCGAGAAACGTTAGCGTTGTTAGTGTTGTGCCCGGGCCCTCAGTTTTCTCGTGAGCCAATGGAACGCCAAACTCCACCGCCATCGCTTGAAACGTTCTAAGCTGTAACTGACAGGTGTCATACCCCGCCGGACCCACAAACAAGAAATCGTCCAGGTAATCCACCATACTTTTAAACCCAGATCTCTCGCACGTGACAGACAGCAAAAACGTGCTAAACGCCTTGAAGAATGCGTAAGATATGGAGCACCCCATCAGTAAGCAGAGATCCACATAATACCCATTCTGGACCCGAAGAAGGCGAAAAGCCGACTGAATGTCAGCCTTTGCCATCCACGCCCCGCTACCGGCCTGTCTGACGATTTCCGTAGCCGTGTCGAAGGAGGCATATGACACAGACGACAGCTCCCTGTCAATCCCATCATTAACCGAAGCGCCGCGAGGGTAGGAAAGGTGATGTATGAGCCGGAACTTCCCCGGCTCCTTCTTTGGCACCACCCCCAGGGGAGAAATCCTCAGGTGCGGCTATAGGGGTGACCCAAATGGCCTGCCACCCTGCCAAAACCAATTTCCTTGCCTACCTTCTCCCTAACCACCCCTGGGTACTCCCGCACCGATTTTAGGTTCAGTGGATGACCGCCGGCGAAACCCGTATTACATGGGATCGCAAAGCCATCCCGGAACCCAACCCTCAGCAGCTGCGCTGCCAAGGTCTTCCCCTTCTGCTCACCGTAACGTTCTAGCCAAGGGAGCATTGCGCTTAGCAACACTGGCGTCCAGACCTTTTGCAACCTGCTCCCCGGGCTTCCCTGCGTCCTTTGGCCTGAAGCATTTTGCCAATGCATGTTCCCCCCAATAGTTGAAGCAGACATGTCGAAAACCACAGTTGGGCGCCCATCTGCATATGCCTTCATTGAATGAATAGCAGATTTGCCTGCCACCTGCCCTGGGTGCGGGTGGCCGTCCCCCGCTTGCCCCGTCCGAAAGGGCGGCCCGGCTCTCAAGGGCGTCATTACGTTCAACCAATACGCAATAGCTTTTTCATTTCAAGCTATTTTCGGCTTGAACGCCATGCATTGGTGGAAATTCTCATCGTATTTCCACCATGCCATACAGACGAAAAGGGAGAAGCACTGATGAGGGAATTTTTCCCCTATGACACACTCCATTATAGAAAAAGCCTGAAGCCAGTTGTCAAATGTGCGCGGAATCCTGGCAACTCAGCACCTATCGCTTATATCCCCGTGAATAGAGGAATCAGCCGGGTCAACAAAACGCGACAGAGGGAGAAGGGAAAATATTTCTACAAACTCCTTACGCCAGATACGCTTCCGCATATCCTGAGTTAGATGGGCCCCCAAATTTATCCAATGAGCATACTGCTGTCGCTCTTCTGGACACATCCGATACCCTAACCATTTCTGGAGACGTTGCAACCCTGTCCGCAGGCCTATCACCCATAACCTGGTTATCTGCGGTAACAACCGTCCGCCCTACCGTCGCAGGTGAAGCCAGACCCTCCGCCCAACCTTTGGCTGCCAACCCTGCGACCCAATCTGCAAACTCCTTGTCAGAGAGTGTTACCTTGTGCTCACCTAGCACGCCCTTAAGACTCGCTAGTAATGTGTCCTGACCCCCCAACCTTGTGTCAGTGTAAGATGTGTTTAACTGCTGGCCAAACTCCATCTCACCTGCGTCACAGGGGGCTGCCATCAACGGCTAAGCTTGACTGGATCACTATGTAGGCAGCCGTTGTGAGCTCGGTCTTTTTGCCTCACGCTCAGAACCGGAACATGCACAACTGCAAGTGCACGACCTCCGGCTACGGGATCTGGACCGATCCCTAAATCTCCTAGGAAGGCAAGAGAACTGTCACTAGCCAGTCTGTGCCTGCCTGCGGTGGGCCGTGGGGGGCGGTCATTATCCTGAGAGGTGTCACTCTCGTCAGCCCCGCCCCGGTGGCCCCCGGAAACCTCCAAAATTCAGTCCTTCTAAGGGTGGGCTGTCAACTGGGGAGACTACTGTCAGTGCCTGCCTGTTAGCCATGTCAACTACGGGTTCAATCGCCCTTGGGCAAGGCGGAGCATGTGGGACCTTGTGCACATTTTTGTAATTTATCCGGCACCTTAAAAGAGAGCAGACTGTACCTGGAAGTGGCTTTCCTGGTCCTTGATGGGCGTGCCGCCCTTGGAACTTGGACCGCAACCACTGGGCTCACCACTTTGCCGTCCTTTAACATCTCTTGCTCTATCTCCATGCGCCTTTTACGAAGCGCAGCTGCACTCACGGCTGGTCCAGTAATGACTTGCTGCTGGCCTTTTAAGACAGTAGCATTAGTACCAGCCAAGGACTCATCCGCACACACAAACTCCCTCGGTGGGACCGCTGGGTTCATGTTATCACACCTATTTTTATTGTGACCCTTCCCGCCCCTATTGCGAGACTGCAGTCTGGGGGGTGTAGGAGTGTCGGAGATTACCTGGCTTAGTGGTGGTCCTAAAGGCGCAGTATGGTCGCTATGACCTACACCTCTCACACCCTTAAGCCTAACTCCCCTGTTGCTCTGCGGTGATGGTTGCCGTATAACCAAACCATCTCCGGCGGGTGCGAGCAGCGGCCTAACCCTTTCCTCTGTGGGACTGCATGCTCTAGGCCCACGCTGCCATGCAGTTCCTCCAGAGATGCTAGCCTCCATCAAATCCCCCAGGCCACTAGCCACTGAAGGCTGCACCTGAGGGACCGCAGGGGATAGGGTTGACTCGCCCTCTGGAGCGCCTAGGTGGTCCTACAGCCATTTTACCCCATGGCATAAAGCCTTGGAGCGCACTAAATCAAGGAAGCGGTCCAGCTCACTGGTGTCACTTGCCTCCATGTTAACTGGCCCCCAACTCCCCTAAGTACTAGCCCACTAGGGACACACAGAAGGAAAACGTCAAACAGCAACAGACACAGGGAAAGAAACAAAACATGGAAGGGAGGGGAGGGAAGGGGATGTAACTGTGCCTGCAGCAGGGACAGAATAGCCCAGGGTGTTAACCCTTTATAATGAGGCCAAATGGATGGACCCTTTATTGCAGGGCCACCAAACCCAAAGCCAGTGAGAGGTGAAAAAATTCCCCAAAAACACACACCTTATGCCCAGAACACACACACACCTTATGCCCAGAACACACACACCTTATGCCCAGCATATATAACACTACCCCCAGAGCTGACACACAGACAAGACAAGACAACAAGCAATAATACGATCAATTGCAGGACCTCAGCCAGGTCCCTCCGATCAGCGCGCTGCAGGGCCGCCGAGTGAGGTAAAACGGCGCGAACATGACGCACTCGCCTCCCACGTCACTACGCCGACCCCCCAGCGCGCCCAGGGCCGCCCTCCGTGTCCACAAAGTAGCATGTAACAGACAGGGCAGAGGGTCAAAAGGGGAACTTGACCCAGTGGTATAGAGTTCAAGATGAAATATCTAATAGCAGAAAAAATGTTAACCCCTTATGGTGATCCCTTCAAGCCAAGTATTAGATTTTCCTTGCGCTAAACATTATAAGCTTAGAACTTCTCTCACATAACGGCAGTGCTGCAAAATATCGGCATCTTAATCTAGCGGTTGGAGGCAGCTCTGCAGCAGCGGACCTGTCCCAACACCATAACAGGATAGATCCGTAAATTGCAGAAAAAGAACATCAGATTATCCATGTTGATTGTAGCAATATACCTTGGTCAGATAATGGTGTATCTGGTACCAGCAGGGTATTAGGTGATCCACATCCTTTGGTCAGATAGTGGTGTATCTGGTACCAGCATGGTATTAAATGCGCTGCAAATCAGTAGTTTCAACATATCATACAGCACCTCCTGCAGAGCTGTGCTAATCTCCATCTTGATGCACTATAATCACTGTTAAAGCAAATGACAGCAATGATTCCTGTTCACTAAACAGAAGCAGATTTTTTTGTATGATCTGAGATAATTATTTATCCCAAGATATACAAGAACCTACTAGAAAATGAGACTATTTAAAACCATCACAGATAGTACTGATATAATATCAAATGTTGAGGCAAGGTAAAACTTGGGGAAAAGTGAACATAACAGTCTCATTTGAAGTTTCACAAACAAAGTTATACAGGGCTAGTCTATACACATGGGCGTAGGAGCCTAAAAAAATCTCGGGGCGAAACTCAACTGTACTCCCAGGACAGGATGCAGGGGCTCTGTGGGGGCCCCATTGCTGCAGTGCTCAAAAACTTTTTTATTTTATTACTTTGTTAGAATTCTCATTCCCCCAATATATATATACTGTACCTCCACCATACAGTAGTACAGTACATTTTTTGTATTCCGAACAATTCTTCTGGCAGTTGTGGCTGAAATCTTTCTTGGTCAACCTGACCATGGCCTGGTATCAAGAGATCCCCAAATTTTCCTCTTCTTTATAAGTGATTGAACAGTACTGACTGGCATCTTCAAGGCTTTGGATATATTTTTATATCCTTTTCCATCTTTATGAAGTTCCATTATCTTGTTACGCAGTTCTTTTGACAGTTCTTTTCTGCTCCCCATGGCTCAGTATCTAGCCTGTGAAGTGCATCCACGTGAGAGCTAACAAACTCATTGGCTATTTATACACAGACATTAATTGCAATTTAAAAAGCCACAGGTGTGGGAAATTAACCTTTAATTGCCATTTTAATCTCTGTGTGTCTGTAACAAGGCCTAAAATTCAAGGGTATGTTAACTTTTGATCAAGGCCATTTGGGTGATTTCTGTTATCATGACGATTTAAAAAGGAGCCAAACAACTATGTCATAATAATTGGCTTCACATGATCACTATCCTTCAATAAAATACTTTTTTTTTTGCATGATCAATCATATTTTCAAAATAAATGCCAAAATGTCAACATTTCTGCTAGAGTATGCAAACTTTTGAGCACAACTGTACATTATTTATATTACGTAATCTATCTGGCACTATATAGCATCATTATGTACATTAGCTGGCACTATACAGCAGTAAGGGGTGGCTCAGTGGATATGATGCAGGTGCTTTCACCACAGCATCCTGGGTTTGATTTCACACTGGTCAGTACTCTGATGGGAGACCAGCTGGGGATACCAGGAACTGTATGCTGTGGCCCACGGGGGAAGGAACTGGCAACACACTCCAGTATCTCTGCCATGAAAACCAAGTGGATCAGCATGGTGTGTTGTTCATGAGGTCACAGAGAGTCAGACACAACTGAGCAGCACCATTTTAATATAGCAGTATTGTACATTTTTGTTATATTATGTAACACTGTATACCAATATTTATACCTTATTTTAATCATATAGTGATATATATATATATATATATATATATATATATATATATCTGACACTGTATACAGCAGCATTACATGCTATATAAGTAATCTGGTAGTATATAGCAGTATTATTCTTTCAATTCTCTTGCACTGTATAGCAGTGTGATACATTATAATGTCTGGCACTATATAGCATTATTATTATTAATTACTAGTAACTTGCCCATCATAAATGACGGTATCATATGTTATGTTCAAAATTTCACAATTTCTGCCAGTATATGCAAACGTTTGAGCAAAACTATAAATATACATCCTGTAACCCATTCTATGTTAACCACTGTGGCCGGGTGCCCCCCAGAGGTCGGTGTAAGCAGGAAAGCTGGCTGGCCGGACACAGTGAGTTCTGTGGGAGGAGTGGAAACTGCAATCTGCATGAGAGTCCATGGGACTAGAAGAGAGAGACAGACAGTTTGCCTGGGGGGAACTTTAAAGAGACAGACAGTTGCAGAAGTACTGCAAGTCACATGGAGAAGCCTAACTTTAAAAAAGACAGTTGAACACAGGAAGTGTTGGGGTGAGGAGACACCAGTACAGAGAGAAGCTGCATCTAGATTATGCATCAGGACCATGGTGAACAGGGAAGTTCACCTTCAGAGTTGCCTTAAGGAAACCACCACTGAGTTCTACAGGCTGCTGAAGACAAGGTTTCAAACCCTCTGATTTATTTGATACACCACCAGGGACGGGACTATATATTGAATCATATTGCTTACTGAGGCACTACTTATCAAGGGTCCCTGGGGAGAGCTCTTGGAGTGAGGGTGGGCCGGAGCTGTATCCGCTATATTGGGCTGTGATAGTGGCACAGTGTCCTGAAGAAAACAGAGACTGAAAGAGTGTATGCAGAGAATATACTTCTTTATTGTTTTTGTCTGACTTTTCCCCTGAGGCAAACAAGCTGCCCAAGCATAGAGAGGGCATTTCTGAAAGTAAGTAAGGACATAAATGTAGATGTTTATTAATCAATTATTTTGTTTATTTTGTTTGCTTGTTTTGACACATTAAATACTGTCTCCTGTACTACACCTTTGTTGCCTCTGGGCGGTTGTTTCAAAGCTGTAAACAATAGCCAAACTGACGTCTGAAGAGTCGCCGTGCCACACCACTCATACCTAAAACATTGCGAGAGAACTGCTACTAGTCCCTTCTCTATTGATTTTTGACACTGTCTATAGATAACGAGTTACTTTCAAGCCCAAACCTTTACTAGTAAGATTTTACAGATCACTCGCAAATCAGACCAGTGTCGTAACAGCGAACAAATGAAGAAATTATTATGGGTACCAAAGACGACTCGCAGTGGCTTTTTAGAATGATGGAGGGCTGCTGCAGCAACTCTTACAGCGATAGGAAATCAATAGAAAACAATAGAAAAACATGCTAAATCATCACAAATTAAGGATTTATATTGCTATTGGCACATATGTGCAATCTAAAACTATTTAATTGTCACGTGTGACTTATCAGAAACAGGAAATAAACCAGCAGAGAACTCCATTATGAATAATATACTGTATTACAGTCACAGACACAAATGTGAAAAATTCAAATCGCATATTATAATTGGCAAACTGCGATTAGTTGTCACTCTTTGCAACAAATTGCAGTTTGACAACTATGATTGATCGCAAACTCACCGGCTGGGTCTTAATCACTACCAGCCTCCTCCATCCCTGCAAGAACATGCCCATCTGCCAGACCTCAGCAGGGACATGATCGGGAGCCATTGCAGGGGTCCTGTGTGTATGTTCATGAGACACACACTCTCTCTCCTAAGCACTCTCTCTCTCTCCTCAGCACTCTCTCCTCTGTAGTCAGCTCGGTGCAGGTCTGTCTCGGCACCAGCGCTGCTCCCTGTACTGAGGTGTCAGTGATGTCTGAGCTCAGTGCTCTGTGTGTGATTTACATTCATGTAAACTAACGAATTAACAAGTTTCGCCAATTTGCCTTTTCAGATTGATCTAAAATAACAAATTTAGGCAATTTTTCGTTTCACATTCATGTAAACTAACGAATTAACAAGTTTTTGTCAATTTGTCGTTTCAGATTGATGTAAAATAAAGAATTCAGATAATTTAACAAGTTTTACCAGTTTGCCGTTTCAGATTGATGTAAAATAACAAATTTAGCCAATTTTTCATTTCACATTCATGTAAACTAACGAATTAACAAGTTTCTTCAATTTAATTTATATAAAATTATGAATTCAGACAAACTAATAAGCCTCACCAATTCGCTGTTTCAGATTAATGTAAAATAACGCATTAAGGCAATTTTTGGGTTTCACATTCATATAAAGCGAGATGAGCAGTTGAGGCATGCAGTGATCGCTGTTAGAGCCGTAACTGTAAGCCTTGCAAAGCGAGCCGTTGCCTCGCAAAGCAAGGTGACATGCAGGACTTAGGGTGCAAAGTGAGGCAAACAGTTGAGGCACACAGTAGACTCCCATTGTGTGGCAAAGAGCATTTTCACACTTTTTTATTGACCTGTCATTTTTGACGGGCAAGTCGCTAGTTATATATATACATCAATATATTTGACCTTGTTTGACCACACATGTCCTGGAAATCCCACGCCATTGCTGCTGTGCATGTTGCAACATGTATACCAATAATGAGCATGTGACAAATAGTGAATGTCTTAATGTATCAATTAATCATTAATTACACATGTCAGATGGTTAACAATTCATTGGAATGGTGAGGACCATCAGTGTCACAATCTATATGTATCAAATTATTAACTTACAATTATCAGTAATGATCTTTTTTACCCATGCTTTACAAATAGGAATGAGAACATTTAAAGAAGCATGTGAACACATATTGGATATATTAAGATGTGATCTCTTATAGCCTATACTTGTGTCACTGGAATGTTCTGAGTGATACATAGCATGTACTTGGGTTACAAGTAGTCATTACACCACAGTAACCACAATCAGATGAAAAAAACATTCACCCTTAAAATCACCATAAAATAGAAATAACCAGTAATGCGCAAAGCTCATACCTTACATAGTATTATTACATAGTTATACAGTATTTGAGGTTGAAAAAAGACTTTTAGTCAATAAAGTTCAACCTTTTTAGATATCTTCTGATCCTTTTAATATGTGGATTATTTGTTAATATTTGTTAATTGATCCACAGGAAGGCAAACAGAAAAAAAAAAATTGAAACTTTGCCAATTGTCTCATAAGGGGAAAAAAGCAAAATTCCTTCCTGACCCCAGATACTACCAATCAAACTTCTCCCTGGATCAATATACCTTCACTGGTTATCTAGGATAACCTTGAATGCCTTCTTTATGCAAAAATATATCTAACCCCTTTTTAAAGTTATCTATCGAATTTGCTGCCACCACCTCCTTTGGCAGAGAATTCCAAAGATTAACCACCCTTACTATGAAGAACCCTTTTCTTCCTTTAAGGTGAAATATTTTTTCTCTAACGTCAAGGGATGTCCTCTTGTTAGTTGAAAACCTCTTGGCACAAAAATTCACTTGACAAAGCCTTATATTGACCCTGGATGTATTTAAATAAGGTAATCATATCCCCTTGTAGATGCCTTTTTTCTAAGGAAAATACATTTAATTTGGTTAGTCTTTCCTTATAACTTAGCCCCTCCATTCCCCTTATTAGTTTTGTTGCCCTTCTCTGTACTTTTTACAGCTCTAAAATGTTCCTTTTATGTAGTGGTGCCCAAAATTGTACTTCCAAATGAGGGCGTACTAGAGATCTGTATTGTGGCAGAATTATATTTGCTTCCCTTGCTTCTATACAATTCTTAATACATGATAATATTTTATTTGCCTTTGCAGCTCCTGCTTGGCATTGAGCACTATTAACTAGGTGGTTGTCCACAAGCACTCCCAAATCCCTTTCAATATCTGATACCCTTATATTTGCTCCATTAAGATTATAAATTGCATGGCTATTTGTCTATCCCCGATGCATAACTTTACATTTATTCATATTAAATTTCACCTGCCATTTAGTTGCCCATTTCTCTAATTTATGCAGATCCCTTTGGAGGGGAAGTATATCATTATCTGATTTAATTACCTTGCAGAACTTTGTGTCATCATCGAAAATGGAGACACCACACTCCAATCCCACCTCTAAGTCATTAATAAATATGTTAAAAAGGAGAGGACCTAATACTGAACCCTGAAGAACCCCACTTACCACATTAGTCCAGTCGGGGTATGTTCCATTTACCGCAAAACTTTGCATCCTGTCTTTTAGCCAGCTCTCGATTCATGAACAGATATTTACTGCAATTCCTGTATCCCTTAGTTTGCACAATAGGCTTCCATGTGGCACTGTATAAAAAGCCTTTGTAAAATCCCAAAAGACTTCATCCACTGAGTTGCCTTGATCAAAGTATCTACTACTCTACTCATTCCTTTCTAAAAACCCTTCTAAAAGTTTCCCAACTACAGATGTGAGGCTTACAGGTCTATACTTCCCCAGATTTGCTCTTGCTCCCTTTTTAAATATAGGTATCACATCTGCTTTTCTCCAGTCATCTCGTAGCGACCCTGTGGTGAATAAATCTTGAAAAATTAGGTATAATGGTTTGGCTTTTACAGAACCCAGTTTCCTCAGTACCCTTGGATGTTTTCCATGTCAGGACCTGGGGCTTTATTAACATTTATTTTTTCCTTACCTCTTTTGGATTTCTTCCTGCATTATCCAATTATTTAGTGTAGGTAGTGTAGCCCCCTTATGTTGCAGTGTCCCAACCACTGGTACCTCCCTTGTGTATACCGAAGAATAGTGATGTCGCGAACATAACATTTTCGGTTCGCGAACCGCGATCGCGAACCGCCGCAAATGTTCGCGAACATCGGCGAACCGCCATAGACTTCAATGGGCAGGCGAATTTTAAAACCCACAGGGACTCTTTCTGGCCACAATAGTGATGGGAAAGTTGTTTCAACGGGACTAACACCTGGACTGTGGCATGCCGGAGGGGGATCCATGGCAAAACTCCCATGGAAAGTTACATAGTTGATGCAGAGTCTGGTTTTAAGCCATAAAGGGCATAAATTACCTAACATTCCTAAATTGTTTGGAATAACGTGCTTTAAAACATCAGGTATGATGTTGTATCGATCAGGTAGTGTAAGGGTTAGGCCTGCTTCACAGTGACAGACCAAACTCCCCGTTTAACGCACAGCAAACAACCACAAACAGTCCATTTGCACAACCGCAAACTCCCCATTTGCACAAGGTTGGATACCAAGCTAGCCATGTCCCGTTCTTTGTCCTCACTGATGTCATTGAAGGTCTCTTCCTCCACTCAGCCACCAAGGGTCCCCGAAAGGTGACAGCAAGCCCCCTGGGACGCCTGCTGTGTTTGGTCTTCCACCTCCTCAAAGGCACCTTCTCCTGTGACTCCTCTTCTTCAGACTCCTATCACTGCGTTGCATCTCTCTGCATTATTATAAGGTGTGTTAAGTAGTACTACTCTTATCAGTTTAATACCTGTTACAGCACCTATCAGGGGGCGTGTATAAGGCCTGGATTTTTAGAACCAGGAGATGGAAAAAGATGCTTTGTTGGTCGTATCACTTCAATTTTGGGGCACTTTGTGACATTAGCTTCTTACGCTCAAACATGTCCTTTACAGGCACCTGACTATGGGCAGATGAGCAGGAACTGCTCAAGGCGAGAGACGGAGTGGCGGATGGTTGAGAGGGGGCAAGGAGGACAGCAGTGGTTGATGTGGCTTATGATGCTGCTCCAGGAGGAGGATGGCGGCTTTGAGTTTGTGTGCTGCTTGTACTCATGTGTTGGTCTGGAGTCACCCAAACATTAGGTCTCAACCTGTAGAGGATAAGGGAACCAGGCTACTCTAGACCTCATTCATCATTACAGGTTTTGACAGATCGGTACTATGCGTGCAAGCTACTGTGACAACAGATATGAGTGGCACTGTACATTTGCAGAAGTTGGTAGAGTAGACGCTGTAGGTCTGACACACACGCTTGCAGACAACTAACTGCTATGCAATCTATTACAGTACAATTTTTTTGCTTGTTTTAAATGTACACTACTGTTACACCACATATGAGTGGTGTGTTAAGTAGTACTACTCCTATCAGTTTAATCCCTGTTATGTGCCTTTTTTGGGGGTTTGGTTGTTGAAGCCACAGTGCAGCACCAGAGGCCAGAAAAATTAGGCATGTACACATGCCTGAAAAATTAGGTATTGTTGATCTTGCAGCGAGCAGAGAAGAAGGTAGGCCTGATTCAACGCCCCATCCCTGCATATCCACACTCAGAGATTGAGGGGGCGACCCTTACAAGGCCACGGGCTGGAGATATAAAGTGGGGCCATCCCAAATAAGCACACAAGCTGGGACAAAGGTAGTGAAGGGGACATAGAGGCCCATGGACTGACAATCGCCATCTTGGCAGGAAAAGGGCCCAGCAATTTTAGCCAAACTGACCCAGCACAGGCAGCTACTTGAGTCAAACGCTGTACAATTACACCTTAATAAAGCTGAAACATGCAGCAGCAGGGATTCTAAACGGCCACACAGGGACAAGGAGGCTAACAGCCCCCACAGTCTCTGCACCACTCTTTTTATCAGATAACCCAAGGGGCTAACCAGGGACCTTGCCCACATAAAAAAACAGAATTTTATTGGAGGAATTATTAGTGTCTTAACCCCCAAAGAGAGGACATAATATACGGTATCTTTAGACTACCTGATGGCCAAACCTCCTTTAGCCCCAATGCTATCCAAGAAACATTTCAAAACTTTATCTGACTGGGAGTCTATAGAGTGACATTAGTACTGACCTTTATATGACTGGGGGTCTATAGAGGGACATTAGTACTGACCTTTATATGACTGGGGGTCTATAGAGGGACATTAGTACTGACCTTTATATGACTGGGGGTCTATAGAGGGACATTAGTACTGACCTTTATATGACTGGGGGTCTACAGAGGGACATTAGTACTGACCTTTATATGACTGGGGGTCTATAGATGGACATTAGTACTGACCTTTATCTGACTGGGTGTCTATAGAGGGACATTAGTACTGACCTTTATCTGACTGGGTGTCTATAGAGGGACATTAGTACTGACCTTTATCTGACTGGGTGTCTATAGAGGGACATTAGTACTGACCTTTATCTGACTGGGTGTCTATAGAGGGACATTAGTACTGACCTTTATCTGACTGGGGGTCTATAGAGGGACATTAGTACTGACCTTTATATGACTGGGGGTCTATAGAGGGACATTAGTAATGACCTTTATCTGACTGGGGGTCTATAGAGGGACATTAGTACTGACCTCTATCTGTCTGGGGGTCTATAGATGACATTAGTCCTGACCTTCTGCTGCAGTATTATTACTCCCAGTACTCCTACTATTAGATATAATAACCTCAGTTTCGTTTCCTTATCTGTTGGTAACATCAAAATATGATTATTAACTATTTCATATTTGTTTGTTTTTTCTCCCAAAGTGAACCCCTTTGTGTGTGTCCCACAGATGTGGCGTTTCCGCTCTGCGTATGTTGGATTTGCACCGCTCAAAAAGTATGAAAAGCCATCCCCCCCCCCCCCCTTGAAGCCCATTAATGACATCATCAGTAAATTGTATGTAACAGATTCCAGTGTTTAGGGTTTATGACCCAATACTGCGATCATATCATTTATGACAAAAATCCGTATTTGTCGTATTATTCAGACGCGCGTGCATCTTTGTGTTACATTTCCTGATACTTTTATTATCTTGATCTTTATATATTTACTAGCGACTTGCCCGTCAAAAAATGTCGGCAATAAGATTGTAAGGCAGGTAATGGTGTTTGGACGAGACATTCATTTTGTTGGCGGTCGGAGATACTTCGGCGCTCATTGCGAGGCTGTTGGTTGTATTTTATTTCTGATAGGTGCTTTTGCTGTTATTCTTTGGTCGGCGGTGATGTGTTTTTTGCGCTTATTGCAAGGCTTTGTGTGCTATGAGCAGCGTTGGCGCTCGTTGTGAGGCGCGCAGTGAATGGCTTTTATGTTTAATGTGATAATGTTTTTTTTGTGTATATGTATTTTTGTATGCTAATGAAATAATTACTAAATGAATATACTTTACCTATTTGTAAGTAATATATGCAGGAAGCATTGTGCTGAAGAGCTGACAATCTGTTTTCATGTTCCTGCAGCATACAATGTAGGTTTTCAGTGCTGTGGAGCTGCTGTGTAAGTGTCAGCAATGTGCGCAGTGTGTAGTGTAAATAGGCTGCGTGCGCGTGGGGAAGCCGTTAGGGTAGCTGGGTACTTCCGCATTGTGTAAGTTAGTGTTGTAAAATGGCGGGGAATGTGTATGTGGTACGCGGGTGTGGATGATTTAGCGTCCTTGTTAATAGTGTATCTTTACCTCGTACGGCTTTTTAGGAAAATCCGTATGTGTTTCGCGTGTTTAGGTTCCTGTACCCTCGTTTTCTTTTTTTCAACGGCCATTTTTTCTCTCACTTAGGTGATTTTCGGGTGTCTAAACTCATGAATTTGGACTTAAATGGAGGTGTAACTTCACTTGCAGAGGTCCTCGGTGCCCGCCTTGCTGTGGGTAAGCTTTTTATGTGTTTGTTGTGTGTATCTATTGTGTTTTTAATGTTTTTAAGCGCGTGCGGTTCGGGCGTTAAGGTCGTATTTTTGTGAGCTCGTAATGTTTTTTTTTCTAAGTCCCGTATTTTTGGATGGTAAGTCCGTAAATTTGATGGTGCCTGCGGCTCATTGCAGCGGGAGCCTTCGGCGCTCCTTGCCAGCAACTCTGGCCCTCGCTTCGCAAGCCTGCAGCATTAGCAACAACCCGCCTGCTCACAACTATATATGTGATATCTGCAACGTCTTCCCCAGTTGGCACTTGTAAATCGGCTAAGCGACAAAAAAAATGGCGTCCGGAAAAAATGAAAACGAGGCTACACGACCCCAAACCGCGCAAAACATCGCCAGCCATGTACGACTTTTACCTAGGAACAGACGAGGTACAAAATACACTATTAGAAATAATGGAAACTGCTGGCGAGCCGCGTAACACATACACAATCACCGCCATTTTACAACACTAACTTTCAACTAATAACATTACAAATCTAAAATGGTTACACGACTATACAAGCGGTTTCCCCTCGTGCACTGCGCATATTGCTGATACTTACACCTCAGGTCACCAACAGTCCAAATGTACACTGTAAGCTGCAGGAAAATCAAAATTGATTGTTAGCTCTTCATGATATTGATCGCTGGATATATTAATTACAAGTAGGTAAAGTATTTTAGTAATTAATTAATTATTATTAAAAAAAATATCTACAAAAAAAATACGCTTAATAGCATATTTTACACTGCCGTTACTTTACATACATTAACGCTTCGCACTTCCGAATACATTTGTTCATTCACAATAGTTATTATCGTGCATTCATTTAATAAGTATTAATTAGTAATGGAAAATAAAAATGTAGACTTTACACTACACTAAAATGTTTTACTTTTTACTCTGCAGTTATATATCTGGATTACTGCTCATTGGCTGCCAGCGATAGCACTCTCAAAGCAGTTACAAATCTAAATCACTTTATTATGCTCTCAGACCTGAATACATTTTTTTATTTACACTGCACAAAAAATTATATATTTAACACTGTACTTATATATCTGTCTTTGCGATGAGCGGCGAAGATTGATCGTTGCAAAGCACGAAACATGAAGGACACGAGGGAAGAGGCTCACAATGAGCGCCGAAGGTCCTCAGAGTACAAAAAGCATCACATTGTGTGGCAAACAGCATTGCCATGGCTTCAAACTTTATTGCCCGTCATTTGTGCCAGGCAAGGCACTAGTGATATAATATAACATAATGCAATACAATATTATACAGTACACATGGGTGTTGGAACTGGGGGGGTAACCCCCCCCCCCCCCCCAGATTTCTTATCGTATGTATGTATGCGTATAGAAGCTAACAGGGAAGGGGAGAGGGGGAGGAAACACAGGGGAGAGGGAGAGGAAGACACAGGAGAGGGGAGAGAGGGAGGAAGACACAGTGGAGAGGGGGAGGAAGACACGGGGCAGAGGGGGGAAGAGAAACAGGGTAGGGGAGAGGTGAGGGGAAGAGACACATGGGAGGGGGGAGAGACACAGGAGAGAGTGGGGGATAGAGACACAGGGGAGAGGGGGGAAGAGACTAATGGGAGGGAGTGGTGAGGAGACACCGGGGAGAGGAAAGGGGGTAAAGACACAGAGGAGGGGGAAGAAACACAGGGGAAGGAAGAGGGGGTAGAGACACAGGGGAGAGGGGGTAGAGACATAGGAGAGAGGGGGTAGAGACACAGGGGAGAAGGGGGAAGAGACACAGAGGAGGGGGGAGAGACACAGGGGAGAGGGAAGGGGGGAAAGACAGGGGACGGAGGAAAGAAACACTGGAAGGGAGAGGGGGTAGAGACACAGGGGAGGGGGAGTGACACAGGGAAGAGGGAAGGAGGAAAAGACACAGGAGAGGGGGGAAAGAAACACTGGAGAAGGGAGAGGGGGTAGAGACACAGGGAAGGGTGGGAGAGACACTGGGGAGAGGGGGGAGAGAGACACATGGGAGGGAGTGGGGGGGAGACACAGGGGAGAGGGGGGAGAGAGATACATGGAGGGGAGACACAGGGGAGGTCTTGTGCTTTATTATTATTATTATTATTATTATTATTATTATTACTATATAATGTGTAGATGTACCGGCTGGGCATGCTCTTGTGCATTATTATTATTATTATTATTATTATTATTAGTATATAATGTGTATATGTACCGGCTGGGCATGCTCTTGTGCATTATTATTATTATTATTATTATTATTACTATATAATGTGTAGATGTACCGGCTGGGCATGCTCTTCTACATTATTATTATTATTATTATTACTTTATAATGTGTAGATGTACCGGCTGGGCATGCTCTTGTGTATTATTATTATTATTATTACTATATAATGTGTAGATGTACTGGCTGGGCATGCTCTTGTGCATTATTATTATTATTAGTAGTATTTTACTAATAATAATAATAATAATGCACAAGAGCATGCCCAGCCAGTACAGCTACACATTATATTATAATAATAATAATAATAATAATAATAATAATAATAATAATGCACAAGAGCATGCCCAGCTGGTACATCTACACATTATACAGTAGTAATATTAATAATAATAATAAGGCACAAGAGTCCTTCAGCACTGCACTGGACACTGAATAAACTTGCCTAGCTATGGTTTTCCCTATTGATGCAGTATCACCTACACTCTCCCTCCTCTCAGTAAGACTGCAAGTTAGTTATGATTCCAAAATGGCTGCTGTCCATGAGGTTAAAGGGTCTGGAAGGGAGTGTATGCTGCTGATTGGCTGGAATGTTTCTGCTGACTGTGACATGCAGGGTCAAAGTTCGCTCAATGATAAAGTATTGGGGGCGGGTCGAATATTGCATATGTTCGCAGTTCGCCGCGAACATGCTATGTTCGCCGGGAACAGTCCGCCGGCGAACTATTCGCGACATCTCTACCGAAGAAAATAACCTATTTAGCTCATCTGCCTTTTCTTGGTCACTAATTAATTATCAGACGGCCTGTGTCACATTGTAATGTTCCTATAGCTTCCTTCCTCGCCTTCTTCCCAGTAATATATTTAAAAAAACATTTTAGGTTTTGTCTTACTTTCCTTTACAACTGACTTCTCCTTTTCTATTTTAGCCAGTCTAATAGCTCTTTTACAAGCCTTGTTGATTTCCTTATATTCACATAAAGCTGTCTCTGTTCCCTCCTTCTTGTATAATTTAAGTGCATGTTTTTCTTCCTTATCATGATCTTTAAGTCATTGTTAAGCCACATTGGATGTTATTTAATCCTATTTATTTTATTTTCACATGGTACATGCTGATGAGTATGTTTATTTAGTAAGGATTTGAATGTTGTACATTTATTTTCAGTATTTTTCCCTGTAAGTTCTTTATCCCAGTCTATATGTTGTATTGCAGCCCTTAGCCCATCTGCTCGATTACACAGATGCTGAAAATCATTGATTATGTAATCCAATTCAATTACATACGTTCATACATACAGTGTACTCAGAAAATCAAAAATGAAAAAGGTGGTCATAGGCTTAAAGAGAAAAATATGTGTTCTATTGTAAAGAATTTCATATGGTGTATAAATGCTGTGGTTAATCTCTGGTAAAAGCTTCTTGTGTCCTGATATTGTGTTTTAATATTGCAAACTTGAAGGGGGGGGGGGGGAATATCTTAAATGTCTTTTTACAGGTTGCACAAATATTTTGGGATTTTTTCCTGGGATCCAGATTTTGCAAAAACAGCCCTGATGCTACATTGCTAAATTGAAGAGATGTAGCTTTGACAATCTGTACAATAGGCCATTTGTTGACTACACTACTAAAATCAGTTGAAATATTGCACACATTAAAGGAATACTTTGGAACGACAAAGCATCACATTAACTTTCTCTTCTTAAATAGTTGCAACTGTTACTTAGCAAATGTGATAATGTAGTAATAACCTATGCTAATCTCGACAATAGAAATTACAAGTACCATAGTAGCAAAGAAAATACTACCAAGCTATGCTATTCCACCATCTTGAAAACAATGCGAGAGAACTGCTATGAGTGACTGCTGCACTACAAACCCAAAAAGCATGGCAAAAATAGGCAATAATTTTTGCAGGGTTAAAACATTACAAGATTTTTACACCAAAATCCTATGCTAATACAATTTTACGGATCACTCACAAACCAGGGCAGTGCCGTAACTACAAAAAAATATGTGTACCAAAGATCACTTACAGAGGCTTTTAAAGCCTTTGCTGAGTATCTCAGCAGCAATTAGAGACAGTATAGTACCAAAAATCACTTAAAGGATGATATTTTTTGACTACTAACAGTCTATTTATTAGACAACATCTCGAGTAACACACAAGACAGTATTCATGGGGTTAATACACGTCAGGAAACCATGTTGCCTAGGAACAAATGATCTAATACAATGCTTATATACAGTGCCTTGTAAAAGTATTCACCCCCCTTGGCATTTTTCGTGTTTTGTTGCCCCACAACCTGGAGTTAACATGGATTGTTTGAGGATTTGCATCATTTAATTTACAAAACATGCCCAAAACTTTGAAGATGTTTTTTTTATTATGAAGCAAACAACCAATAGGACAAAAAAATATAAAAAGTCAATGTGCATAACTATTCACCCCCCTAAAGTCAATACTTTTGCGGCAATAACAGCTCTAAGTCGCTTTGGTTAAGTCTCTATGAGCTTGCCACATCTTGCCACTGGTATTCTTGCCCATTCCTCCTTTCAAAACTGCTCCAGCTCCTTCAAGTTGGATGGTTTCCGCTTGTGAACAGCAATCTTTAATTCTGACAACAGATTTTCTATTGATTGAGTTCTGGGCTTTGACTAGGCCATTCCAACACATTTACATGTTTCCCCTTAAACCACTCAAGTGTTGCTTTAGCAGTGTGTTTGGGGTCATTGTCCTGCTGGAAGGTGAACCTTTGTCCTAGCATCAAATCATGCACAGAGTGGTACAGGTTTTGCTCAAGAATATCCCTGAATTTAACACCATCCATCTTTCCCTCAACTCTGACCAGTTTCCCAGTCCTGGCTGCTGAAAAATGGTGTTCTTTGAGTAATGTGATGTGTTGGGTTTGCGCCAGACATAGCGTTTTTTTTGATGGCCGAAAAAATCCATTTTAGTCTCATCAGACCAGAGCACCTTCCTCCATTTATTTTGGGAGTCTCCCACATGCCTTTTTGCAAAATCAAAACGTGCCATTTAGTTTTTTGCTGAAAGTAATGGATTTCTTCTGGCCACTCTGCCATGAAGCCCAACTCTATGGAGCATATGGCTTATTGTCGTCCTATGTACAGATACTCCAGTCTCTGCTGTGAAACTCTGCAGCTCCTCCAGGCTTACCTTAGGTCTCTCTGCTGCCTCTGCCCCGTGAGATGGGGGAGCTAAACAGTAACAAAAGGGGCGAACATGGGGAAAAAAGCTCCCACAGCCAATTAACGGGTATATCGCATTTTACACCGCCGGATTAACGTAGGACCCATAATTTGCTGCAGACAGCGAATGTTATATTAATTCATATAGCTATTCCCATTATCACACCTAAAAGCTTAATTTATATGCATATAGCAGTGCGTATAAAGCCATATAAAATGTGAATGGGTTAATTTCTTTGATTTCTTGTACAATGTTCAACTGTTTTTTATGTAATTTGTCATGATTTAATTGTTTAAGGACTCATATTGTCAGCAATTTAGGAATATGTCCAAGGGAGCATGACATTGTTACATTGGGATTATGTGTTATTGTGTGGTTATATGTTGCCTGTACATGGTTATTATGTAGCCTAGTTATAATATATTATATTATTATATTATTATTATAAGGGAAAATGTTATATAGAACATATGTGGAATTGGTAGAAATGCTCTGCATAGAAGTTAGCTGCAGATTATTGCACACTCACACATACAGACCTTGGGTCAAGACAATTGCATGTACTTCAAGTAGTCCTAAGCAAACACTTGAGTTTAACATAAAGGTTTGATCACTAAATATCTGGTGAATTTGATCTCAAGAGCTTTGATAGCCCAAGGTTGCAAGCCAGATGGTCTGACATCACGCATACACACATGTACACAAGTGTGAGGAATTGACTCTGCTGGGTTTTGAACCCTGGTCCCCAGGCTGCTATACCTCTTCCCTACCACTGCGCCAGCCTGCCTCTTGCAGATTTGCCTGAGATCTGATACCTTGACTCTAAAAGCAATGCAATCAGTGACAACTCTCTTTAGCTGTGTCTGGTCAGCTGTCTGGTTCTTGGCCTATATAAGGCACTTCCTGTCTCTGTATCCTTGCCAGATTATTGTGTGGTTTCTGATCACTTCAATAAAGCTTGTTCTTGTTTCACCTACAAATTGCTGAACTGGATTATTGCTGACCTTGGCTGCTGGTCTCCACAACCTTGTGATTCCATATCATTACAACAAGGGTGTGGTATTGGAGAGTATAAATATGTTGTTTTGATCATTCAATAAAGGTTGAGAGATAGTTTTCACATAAACAAGGTGTGAGTCCATTTCTGTGTGTTGTATCCTGACTTGGGGAGTGGTCTTGCCATGGGCCACTAAGTAAGCTGGATCCAGTAATCTCTGCCTGTACCTTTTGGGCCTTGCCCTCTTCAGAAGCCATCTTTTGTGCCACAGAGAACAGGAACTACACGATTCTGCTGGGGTAGGTTTGAACTAGGTTCATATCAAGCCCCCAGAAGAAGCAGATTGTGACATGATTAAGTTGCATTTTTTTTGTTTTTGATTTTAATAACATTGTGAATTTTTTTGTATAATCACTGCTTTAGGTCATCATTAGCAAATAAATATTTACCAAGTTCTATTCAAATGTGAGCACTGTAATGCAGTTTATGAGATGTAGCATTTTTTGAATGTACACATCTGGTAAGGTGGTCCCCTAATGAATGAACGTGAACTGGTTCTCTTTTTCGGATTCAGCATGATTTATAACTATTAGCATATAATGTGCAAATATGCTGAATATTTGCTTCAGTACAATACTCCATTTAATGAATACTGTATTTGTTCTCTTTGAAAGTGGTAAATGTTTATATGAGCTTACCTTATGGACTGTCTCAATAACAGACAGCCACACACATGTTGAGCACTCTAATTTATAGCAGGTTTTCTCTGAAGTCAGGAATTCAGTGAACAGTTATTCTATAACTGACCTGTTTAGGTTATTCCAGCATGCCAAAATCTGCACAGATAGATAAGGTAAGGGTTAATCTCTGTTTTTATCCTCATTACACTTAGCTGGTGTCTGGCTAAGGGCATGTCAACCATTTTAATTTATTTGATGTCTTAGTCGAAAATGAACGTATTTCAAAATTTTAAAAAGTATTTCAACGTGCTTTTAGGAGATCTTTAATGTAACGTGGTCCAAATTGTACTGAATTAAGTGGCCCTTTCAGATTAAAGAGTGTTCCCTGTTTTTATATATTAGAATAAACAACTTAAGTGTCATTTTCCATATTTCAACACATTTTTATTGATGAGTGCTACCGGCACTGGGGAGCTAAAGTTCATTAAGGGAACCATGAATGCCAAGATGTACTGTGGCATACTGAAGCAGGCCATGATCCTCTCCCACCAGAGACAGGGCCGCAGGACAGTATTCCAACATGATAACGACCCCAAACACACCTCCAAGACGACCACTGCCTTGCTAAAAAAGCTAAAGGTAAAGGTGATGGGCTGACCAAGCATGTCACCGGATCTAAACCCTATTGAGCATCTGTGGGACATGCTCAAATGGAAGTTGGGGGGAGTGCAAGGTCTCTAACATCCACCAGCTCTGTGATGTCAACATGGAGTAGTGAAGAGGACTCCCATGGCAACCTGTGAAGCTCTGGTGAACTCCATACCCTCGAGGGTAAAGGCAGTGCTGGAAAATAATGATGGCCACACAAAATATTGGCACTTTGGACCCAATTTGGACATTGCCACTTATGGGTTTTACTCACTTTTGTTGCCAACATTTTAGACAGTAATGGCTGTGTGTTTAGTTATTTTGAGGGGACAGCAAATGTACACTGTTATAGAGGCTGTACACTTACTACCTTACATTGGAGCAGATTGTCATTTCTTCAGTGTTGTCACATGAAAATATATAATAAAATATTTACAAAAATGTGAGGGTTGTGAGATATTGTATATGTGTAGCACAATAAGAAGCTATAAAATACACATCTATATGCACACAAGCAATGTAATGCAATGTAATTAGAAACCAATGTATTTCTAATAGGTGTGTGTGGCATGGGTGTGTTGCTTGTATCCATAGAAATGTGTATTTTATCGCTACTTATTGTGTTACACATATATTTAAGGGCACTTTCTGTCATGATTTTCACTGATTTCCATTCCAGCTCAATATCCCTGCACATCACGAGTGAGTAATAAGTGATGTGATCACAGGGATATTGATAATGAAAATCAGTGAAAATCATGACAGAAAGTGCCCTTAAATATATGTGTCACAAAATAAAAAGTTATAAAATATACATTTGCAAATTTAATTATTTTTTAATTTTGGGCTCCAAAAATAGGGGGTTCGTCTTGTACATGGGGTCATCTAATAGTCGGAAAAATACAGTATATTAGCTTACAAGGACACACCCTCTAAGAAAGTAAAAGACTTCAGCAGGCAAAAAACAAAATGAACGTCTGCAGCAAAGAATAAATACTGCTAATTGTAAAGGTTACGCTTAGGTAAATTTTTTTGTTTCTAGTAACAATTTGCCCATTATTAAGTTTAAAGGCATATGTAAGTGAGCTGGGTTATTAATGCATCTGATAGAGGAGAATTAGTAGTGTAGGGATACATTTATTTGCATGAAAATGTTATTATTTTTATTGCATTTAAAAAAAATTTTTGTTGGGGGTGATGTTTGCACCCGCAGGATTGAGGGCTGTGCTTGAGGTTTTTGTTTTGTAAAAACGAACCCTTGCTGTGAGCGCATGCGCGAGCTGATCCGCAATGAGCGATGACATCAGCCATTATTGTAGTGTAGTGTAGGGTAGGAGAGGGGAGGGGGGAGGAGGAAGTCGGACCTCGCTCGTATGTCTTTGAGTGTGTATGTCTGTGTGTCTGTCTCTGTGTGGGAGCTCTGCTTCAAGGTCCCGCTTTGATGACGGCATTTGTTTGTTCATTCCCGGTCCCATTGACTGCCATGCTTGGTCGACTGCCGTTGTTGAGGATATGTAATTGCCTATGTTGATGTGTCCTTGTGTTCTTTGTTTATAGACATTTCACATTTTGTATGATTTATGTTTGTGTGCTTAAATTATGTATGTTATTTCTATGCATTATACTGTATAGATTATAGGAGGTGAGAGTAGATTTAGACAATCTGTATAGAAAATGGAATAAGTGGGAGATCCCCACCAGCCACTGTGAGATCTAGGGTGTTATAGCTTCATAATAGGAAAATAGTATAGATAGTATTACGAGTAAGTGAGTAAACAGTGGGCTCCACAGGCTGTTGCAATTGTATATCTTTGGCTCTTTAATGACAGGTTGATGGTTTATGTATTTGTCACTCTATGGTATGATTGATATTTTATTTGCACTAGTCACTTTAATTATATGAATTTGCAGTATTTTTCATTTACAGAATCATATTTTTAATGCACTGTGCACTTTATATAATACCACAGAAGATCATAAAATAGTGTGTATAATAGACATAGATCGGTAGGATTTTTTTTGTGATCAGCAGGCATCTATATTGGCAAAAACGATATGATTAATTTATGTCCGTTGTTTTGGGTAGTAAAATAATTTTTATCAATTTAGGAATGTATGATATCTACCATTGCACTTTTTTGCATCAGCACTTTAATCTTGCTATATGACCTTTATTCCTATTGAGATTGTTTGTTTGTAATCTGCAGTGGGATCTTTGTGTTTTTAAGATCCTTTTGTAATATTTTTTTTTCCTATTATTTTAATATTGTATGAATAAAAAATAATGTTTATGTACTGACACTCTTTGTGCTATGTTGGAGACTGACTCTATGAGGTTACCTGATGAGTTTATTTGGTGTCATTTTCTTATAATTTGTTCTCTGTGTGTGAGTGTCTGTGTGAGTGTCTGCCTCTGTGTTAGTGTCTCTGTCTGAGTGTCTGTGTGAGTGAGCAGGCAAAACGCATTTATTTTATTTCTTATGGGATTCATATTCAACTGATAACAAGATGGCACAATCATAAAACAAAACATCAGCGATCAAAAGTTTGCATACCCTTAGTTCAAAAGTTTGCATACCCTTAGTTCCTCATACTGTGTATTGCCTCCTTGAGGATCAGTGACAATGTGCAGTCTTTTATAATAGTTGTCTATGAGGCCCTAATTCTTGCAGGTGCTATAGCTGGCCATTTGTCTTTGCGAAATGCCTCCAGGTCATGAAAAGTCTTTGGTCGTCTTGCATGAACCGCACGTTTGAGATCTCCCTAGAGTGACTCAATGATCTTAAGGTCAGGAGACTGTGATGGCCACTCCATAACTTCACCTTTTTCTGCTGTAAACACTGGATGGTCAACTTGGCCTTGTGCCTAGGGTCATTGTCATTCTGGAAAGTCCAACAGTGTCCCATGCTCAGCTTTCGTGCAGAAGAATTCAAATTGTCTGGCAGTATTTTCCAATAACATGCTGCGTTCATTTTGCCATCAATTTTCACAAGATTCCCTGGGCCTTTAGAGAGCCCCCCCCCCCGCCAAAAAAAAAACATCAGTAAGCCACCACCATGCTTCACAGTGGGGATGGTATTTTTTTTACTATAGGCCTTGTTGACCCCTTCCAAACATAGCGCTTATGATTGTGACCATAAAGCTCTATTATGGTCTCGTCACTCCAAATTACAGTGTGAGGCGTGTCAAGGTTTTGTTGGGCATATTGTAACCAGGCTTTTTTTGTGGCATTGGAGCAGTAAAGGCTTCTTTCTGGCAACTCGACCATGAAGCTAATTTTTGTTCAAGTATCGTCGTATTGTGCTCCTTGAAACAATCACACCGTCTTTTTTCAGAGCAGTCTGTATTTCTCCTGATTTTACATGTGGGTTTTTCTTTCTATTCTGATTGAAATGTTCAAGGCTTTGGATATCTTTTAATATTCTTTTCCATCTTTATGAAGTTCCATTATCTTGTTACGCAGTTCTTTTGACAGTCCTTTTCTGCTCCCCATGGCTCTGTATCTAGCCTGCTCAGTGCATCCACGTGAGAGCTAACAATCTCATTGACTATTTATACACAGAAACTAATTGCAATTTAAAAAGCCATTGATGTGTGAAATTAATTAAATGCAATTTAACCTGTGTATATCACCTTCTGTGTCTGTAACAAGGCCAAACATTCAAAGTTATGTAAACTTTTGATCAGGGCCATTTGAGTAATTTCTGTTTTCATTATGATTTAAAAAGGAGCTAAACAGCTATGTGATAATAGATAGCTTCATATGATCAGTATCCTTAGCAATATTAGCAGTAAATGGGAAATGGGATTTAATAGGTATTACTGAAACATGGTTGGATGAATCTCATGACTGGTCTGTTAATCAGGATGGTTGTAACCTGTCACAACCTACAATGATGTTGGAGTATAGAGGATCCTAGTCCTCTTATCTCCTGTAGGTTTTAGACCTAAGTTTGGGCTGACTCTAGACCAATGGACCTTCTTTGCGGATGCAAGAGCATAAGTCCCAGCTTTTGGTAGTGTGCCTGGGAAACCTGGAAGGAAGTCAGAAACGATCTCCTCTACCAGCATATGCCCCTGGGTCAATAATACACCTGCACACAAAGTCTTGATGAAAATTATGAACAACTTCTTTATTTTTACACAAGTATTTAAACAACTCACAAAACCAGTACAGGGAGTGGCTACCCCTTTGTCCAACCCTTATCTTCCTCTTGGCCAATGGGGTAATCTCCAGAGTAACTTGATTACCTCTAGCCAATGGACTAGAGGTAAGCTCTGGGAACTTCCAGACCCCTCCCCTGGGCCGCCCACTAGGTGTGGCTACCTAATTTATTTGGTCTCTGGCTCTCAAGGGAGAAACATCTTCCTGCCCTCTGGACTTTGCCCTGATTCTCTGAGTAGGAATCCCTGTAGACCCCCTGGGGTTATGGTGCCTGCCTGTCTGCTCTCCAGCTGTGAGCTTCCCATTGTTGGTTCTCTGGTGGACACTTAGCTAATGGGATTAACAGGCCTTTGGGAACAAAGGAGGTTTTGGCTGTATTCAATGGGCTTCCCCTCTACAATATAATAACATACTAATATAATAACATACATTCATATTTACAAATACAACACACAATGTTTCACACACATACAACCAACACATCCCACCAGCTCCCTCACATGACACCCATTACAATCAGCCTAAACATGGAAGGGATGGGAATATGCTAAGGGATAAACTTATAATACTTTATCCCCTAGACCACAACATAACAATATATCCATAACAAGTGGGCCGCAAACCTTTTCTTCCACAGCAGGAGCCATGCACTTTGTCCAACCCCAGTATGGCCACTGGCTGATTCATGACATAACCTATTTAGGAAAGATATGGGCAATGGTAAAAGAGGAGGAGGGATTTGCTGTATGTTAAGCCTGAATTTAAACCTATAGTCAGAGAAGATATTTATGCTGGAACTAGCAATAATGTTGAATGTTTGTGGGTACATTTAAACAGTGGAGCAGCAAATTCCAAAAGAATATTGGTAGGAGTATGCTATAAACCTCCAAATATAATTAAAAGCAATTATTATTACAGATTAGAAATGCTGTTAAGCATGGGCAAGTTCTAATAATGGGAGATTTTAACTACCCGTAAGAAACTGGATGCTTGAAACCAGCAGTACAGATAAAGGGAGCAGGTTCTTGAGTACACTTAGGGATCATTATCTGGCCCAGGTTATACAAGAGCCTACTAGAAATTAGGCTATCTTCTATTTAGTCATCACAAATAATATGGATATGGTATCAAATGTTGAAATAGGTCAACCTTCGGGAATCAGTGATCACAACACAGTCTCATCTGATATTTAATTAAAAATACAAAACTGTAAGGGGCCAACAAAAACTCTTAATTTTAAAGGGCAGATTTTGAGGGTCTAAGGGTAGCAATGCAAAGTATAGACTGGGACAAAGAACTGGTAAAAATACTGAACATAAATGGACAACATTTAAATCCGTACTAAATATACATACACATCGGCATATACCATGTGGGAATAAAAGTAAAATTAGTAATTTACATCCAACGTGGCTTAACGATGATTTAAAAATCAAGATACAGAGTAAAAAAACTGGCATTTAAATTATACAAACAAGTAGGGACAGAGACTGCTTTACGTGAGTTCAAGGAAATCAACAAGGCTTGCAAAAGCGCTATTAGACTGGCTAAAATAGAAAATGAGTTGCAAAGGAGAGTAAGACTAACCCTAAAATATTTTTTAAGTTTATAAATGGGAAGAAGGCCAGAAAGGAAGCTTTAGGAGCATTACAATGTGAAACAGGCCGTCTGACAATTAGTGACCAGGAAAAGGCAGTTGAGCGAAATAGGTTCTTTTCTTCGGTATATACTAGGGAGGTACCAGTGGTTAGGACACTGCAACATAATGGGGCTACACTACCATCACCAAATAATTGGTTAACGCAGGAAGAAATCCGAAAGAGGTTGGAAAAATAAATGTTAATAAAGCCAGGTCTTGATGGAATACATCCACGGGTACTGAAGGAACTGGGCTCTGTAATAGCCAAACCATTATATCTATTTTTTTCAATATTTACTCAACACTGGGTTGCTACCAGATGGAGAAAAATGGAGGTGATACCTATATTTAAGAAGGGAGCAGGAGCAAATATGGGGAATTATAGACCTGTAAGCCTCACATCTGTAGTGGGAAAGCTTTTAGAAGGGTTAATAAGGGATAATGTACAAGAATATGTCTATTCAAACAGGATTATAAGTAGGAGCCAACATTAATTTATGAGGGATATGTCATGTCAAACCAATACATTAGTTCCAAAGGAGGTTAGTAGGTACTTGGCTCAATGCAACTCAGTGGATGTAGTCTTTATAGATTTTGCAAAGGCTTTTGATACAGTGCCACATGGTGGACCATGTGGAATACAGGAATTGCAGTAAATATATGCACATTGATTGAGAGCTGGCTAAAAGACAGGAAGCAAAGGGTAGTTGCAAATGGAACATGCTCAGATTGGACTAATGTTGTAAGTGGGCTTCCTCAGGGCTCAGTATTAGGTACTCTCCTTTTTAACATATTTATTAACTAATTAGAAGTAGGACTGGAAAGCATTGTCTTCATTTTTGCAGATGACACGTTGTGCAAGGTAATTACATCCGAAAATAATGTACTTTCCCTCCAAAGAGATTTGCATAAATTAGAGAAATGGGCAATTAAATGGCTGATGAGATTTAATACGAATAAATGTAAGGTTATGCATCTGGCAAGGAAGAATAACCATGCAATTTATAAACTTAATGAAGCAAATATAGGGGTATCAAATATTAAAAAAGGGATTTGGGAGTGCTTGTGGATAACCACCTACGTAACAGTTCTCAATGCCAAGCAGCAGCTGCAAAGCAAATACACTATTAGCATGTATAGAAGCAAGGGAAGCAAATATAATTCTACCACTAGGCAAATCCCTAGTAAGCCCTCATTTGGAATATGGAGTACAGTTTTGGGCACCAATTCGTGAGAAGGGCGTTTTAGAACTGGAAAAATTACAGAGAAGGATAACAAAACTAATAAGGGAGATGGAGGGGCTAAGTTGTGAAGAAAGACTAACCAAATTAAACGTATTTTGTCTAGAAAAAAAGGCGTCTAAGAGGGGATATGATTACCCTCTATAAATACATCCAGTGCCAGTATAAAGATTTGTCAAGGGAGCATTTTGTGCCAAGAGGTTTTTCAACTGAGAAGACGACATCCTTTGAGGTTAGAAGTAAAAAGATTCCACCTTAAAGAAAGAAAAGGGTTCTACACAGTAAGGGTTGTTAATCTGGGGAATTCTCTACCAAGGGAGGTGGTGACAGCGGATTTAATAGATAACTTTAAAAAGGGATTAGATATATTTTTAAATAAAAAGGGCATTCAGGGTTATCCTGGTTAATTAGAGAGGGAGTATTAATCCAGGGAGGAATGCGATCACCAGTATCTGGGGTCAGGAAGGAAATTTGACATTTTTGAGGAAAATCTGAATTTTTGTGTTTGTTACATCACATCATGAGTGCTGAATCATGAGGGTGTATTTTTTGACGATTTGAAGATTGAGGGAGGATTGAGGAAGGAGGGAACAGAAGCATTTCTTAATTGGTAAAGATTGAAATTGGCTCCACATCCCTTCCCCCTCACTGGCTCTGAAGCAGCCTTCTTGCTCAGGAAATGCAACTATATCTCTCCAGAATGTAAATCCCCCTCTCACATATACAACTCTTACCTACTGTATGTATCATGGATTTTTCATGGCACAGCAGAGGCATCAACATTTATTTTTTCTAATAACTAACTGTATGACTTTTTTCTTGATTAATTATACTCCTAGTTAGACTAAATGTTTTGTTAAAAAGGCAAGACGAGGGGAGAGGGAGAGAGGCTTGCATCATTCATTGCCAGCCATGCAATGAGCGCCGAAGGGAATCTTTGCAAAGCACGAAAGTTGCGTGTTGCCAAGGTTTGCAATAAGTGGCGAAGCCGCTCTTTGCTGATATCGCAATGAGTGCCGAAGGTGCTCAGAGGGGGAAGAGCTTTGCATTGTGTAGCAAACAGAGTAGACGGGAGGAGAGGCTCTCAGCGCTCAGAGCGGGGCTCATGATGAGCACCGAAGGTGCTCAGAGGGGGCAGAGCCTCGCATTGTGTGGCAAACTGCATTGCCAGGATTAAAATTGTATTGCTGTCATTTTTGACCGTCAAGTAGCTAGTAATTAATAGTTTTGTGTGTTATTATGGCCCACTGGCAAAAGCATTTAATAACCAAATAATTGTGTATTTAAGTAGCTATGTTGTAAACGTGGCTGTTATGGGGAAATGTCTGTGATTTGCTCATACATCCAATAAAGGCAATGGAGAGAATGATATACACACACAGAAAAGGCAAAAATGGGTGCATGCATACCTTGCATACTCACTCGCAGAGGCTCCTCCACTTCACTGCCTAGGAGCTCCAAAAAGGTAGATCCAACCCTGATCATATGAATAAATGCATATTGTACAAAAATAGTATAATTTGCAGTTTATCACCTTCATGCATAAATGGTGCTGAAATTACTAAACAAGGATTGTAATGGCTCTATCTGACATATGCAAACATGAACCTTATATATCATAAATTATATATCTACATGGGGATATTTGTTTTCCTGAGAGTACTAAAAATAAGGTTGAGCTGTCAAACAGAAATATATGTCTGCTCCTGTTAAAGCCAGGCAGAGATTATATCAGTATAACATTTGACGCACTTTATCAACCGTTTCCTCTTATACAATAGTTAATTGAGCATTTAATTTAAAACTATATTATCTTGACTTGTTTCCTACCTGCCACTGCCAAAAAATACTGTTTTGGAAAGTTATGCATTGCATTAACACTAATTAGGCACATATTTCTTGGAACACAGTGACCGTGCTATTAAAAGGAAGGTAGGTGGAAAGCTGCTTATCTGGGGAATATGAAACCTCTTCATTCTATTGTGAAGTGGATCATAATAACAAAATGAGAAATTACTGTCATGTTATTAGTTTGCTTCATAATCATTCATTCCAAACCGATATATGACTGATGTGAAACAATAAAAAATGATTAAAATAAATATTCTTGCATATAACAAAATAATATCAATACAGCTGGTAATAAAAATAGAATTTCTATTATAAAATGCAATTATGTGTAAGTAAAATTATTACCGTGATATCATTAAAGCCAGCTTGAACTCACTGCATTTGCCAGGAAATCATTTCAAATCCCAGACATCCTTTTAAATATACAGATTTTTAAAATCTTATCAAAATCCATATCAGAATAACCTCATAAGAGATAAATTCTATGAAGAGATAAAATTATAGCTTTTTGAAATACCCTTGGATTAATTAAATGAGAGCCTTTATAAAATTTATACTACATGTACCAACAAAATTATGTTTTGTTTCACTGCTGTACTTTATATATATAAAAACTGGAATCAAAATTATTAATGGGTCATATCAAAGTTTCCAAATATGTTATCATTTATTAATACCCTCATATATAATACAGAGTAATCCCTCCACTCCTCCAATCAGCAATCAAACAGCACTCCTGGTGTTCCTATAGTCAAGCTAATAAACTAGCTACAAATCGGAGAAATAAATTTAACATTTGTCTGTGTACATTTGATTGCAAGGAAAGTGAAATAATTAAAACTTCATCTTTATTCTCAGTTAAGATTTAAAAATAAAAATATTCAGATACAAAGATGTTGCAGAGGTAAATCATCTTTACATTCAAAAACTTTACAGAATTCCTTATACAGTGGTACCTTGGTACTCATGCGTAATCCGTTCCTTTCGTTCCAAAAATGGTAAGTACCAAACAAGCATTCCCTATAGTGATCGATGTAAATTGAAATAATCTGTTCTGAACACCTGAAATGTCACATTTTAGTTTAAACTTGTTTCTTGATACAAAACCTTAAAACTAAACAGTCATAAATAAAAAATAATAATTAGATCAAATAAACTACAATTAAACTTCACTTTAACTGTCCTAAGAGGATTTGAGGGCCCAATCGGATGGTGTCAATGTAGAGGAGAAGAAGGCTACACTTACTTTGGTTCTTGTAAGCACAAGTTACACTTTGGTTCATGAGAGCTCAGGCTACACTTTGGTTCTTATAGGTACAGGCTGCACTCTGCTTCTTATAGGCACAGGCTACACTTTGGTTCTTACAGACACAGGCAGCACTTTTATTCTTATAGGCCTAGGCAGGACTTTGTTTCTTATAGGCACAGGCTGAACTTTGATTTTTTTTATAGGCACAGGCTGCTATTGGGCTCGTGTCGGCACAGATGCTGTTGTAGGCACAACTACACTATGCCACAGGATGTGGGGTGATTGGTGGCACAAGAGCGATGAGTACCGAGCAAGCATTGAGTTCCAAACCAATTTTTATTCATTCAGACTCATCGAGTACCAAAATTGACAAATTCTGAGGGTGTCGGGTCCACTGTATTTACTATATACCCAATAAGTCTGAGCTTTATTTTTTTTTCAGACTTCATTACACCACCGAAGCCAGTATGATTACTTATAAGATTTTGGTGGAATATCTTTTTATTGGAAGTGAATTACAGTTAGTCTCTGATTTAATTAAATATGATTGTGCTTCTTCTCCATCTTTTTTTTTGAATATTATTATTTTTTAATGTTAACTTAGAATAAAGGTTGGGTTCCCTGGTGTTCCAGTGGTTAGGATTTGATGCTTTCACCACTGTCGACCTGGGTTCGATTCCAGTCAGGGAACCAATAGGTAACACCACCCACGAGCCATGCAGGGTTGGTCCTGGTAAGTATGTACATGGGAGACCACCTAGGAATACCAGGAGCTGTGCTGTGGCCCACTGGATAAGGAACTGGCAACCCACTCCAGTATCTCTGACATGAATACAAAGTGGATCAGCATGACCATGGACATAAAGATGTGCATGGTGAGTTACAGACCATGAGGTCACAGAGATTCAGAAACAACTGAATGATACAAAAAAAGAATAAAGGTTAAGTTTTACAATCAGGTGTGCACCAATACATGACCAATTTCCCTATACTCTTTCTCCAATATGTATATCATTCATTAATAACAGGTTATTCATTAACTGAATGAATGCATTTCCTTAAACTAAACTTAAATGTAAATCTGTAATTAGTGTCTGTTAATCAGCCTTTGTTATCCACCTCCTTTATCTATCTAAAACGTAGTGTTTGATAATCATTTGTGTATATTGCCTCAGGGTCGGCATGTGCTCAGATTACTAACAGGAATTGCTTTTGTGCTTTTTTAGCATAATTAGCACCAATTAACGACCATTACATTACATCACAGGAACATCCAGCCTTTTAATATGAGGGACCATATTCACACAAATGAATGTATAAAGGATCATTGGAACATTTACCTATTTAAGGCTATAATTGCTTTATTTTCCCACACATATTGCTTAGTATAGGGGCTGCCATGCTGCCCATCACATTCTCCCTCACTCATATTCTCCTCCATCTTGTGTAGTCTCATGTTTGCAATTGTATATATACATTTGTTATCTCTGGTCGAGTCATGGACAGAGCCATCCACACTGCTGGTAGGCTCCACTTGATACATAACAGGAAGAACCTTTCTACAGTCAGCTGTTAGTGTGATTTATACACATAGCAGAAAAGGCACACTTAATTAATTAAACAAAAAAGTGTAATGAGAAGTATTGTACAGCACACAAAACTCTTCCATAAAAAAATGATACAAAATAGTAATACAAAATTAAAATAAATATAGATGTGTGGGTGCTAAATGGTATCAATATATAATACTGTACGGTGGAGGGCTTCTATCATTCTTTTGCCCACCATATATTTGTATATATGATATTGTTGTGATTGTTGTGGTGAACTACCTACTCATAAGATCCACAACACAAGCTGAGATCCCGCTCCATGCTGATGATAGCCAGTAAGCTTGAAACAGCTGTTCATGGATAAGATTCTCTTGTGTAGAATCCAGTCTTGGCGTTGCATTAAAGCTTTGTAATACAGCAGGCATCAGTTTAAAGGAAGCCATGTTTGGAAATGGCTATGTATTGAAATGCAAGGCATTTGTGAGAACATTTGCATGTTCCAGCTCAGCTTCCCAGAATGCAGTGTTATAACTGTTTTTCTCAGAATTCTGAGCTGGAAGCAGGTTTTTTAACTTGCTCTAGACATTCAAATGTGAACACAGATGTACTGTTTATTTATATACTTGCGACTTGCCCGTCAAAAATGACTCGGCAATAAAATTTAAAGCCATGGGAATGCTGTTTGACACACAATATAAACCGTTTTGTACTGTGAAGACCTTCAGTGCTCATTGTGAGGCTTGCGCTGAGCGCCTTCGACGCTCATCGAATGCTTTGCAATAAGCCCCTTCAGCGCTCATTGTGAGCCTCTCCAGTCATGTACTTTTGGTCCTCTGAGCACCTTCATGAGTCATGATAAAGAGAGATATATATTTTTATATATATGTAGTTAAGTAATAATGAATTATTTATTAAATAAATTAATATACTTTAAGTATTTATAATCAATATATGCAGCGAGCAATAGGCTGAAGAGCTAACATTCTGTTTGTATTTTCAGACAGCATAGAATATAAATTTTGAGAGTTGGTGCCCTGCTTATAGAGTGTAATGAATGTTCCAAGTGTGCATTATAAATAGGCTGCGTGCGCGAGCTAAAGCCATTGGTTTATTGTGTATAGCAGTATTGTATATTCATAATGTTATTAATGTGTTACGCGTCTCGTGAGCATTTTCCAGCTTTTGTAATAGTGTATTTTGTAGTTAGTAGTTTGGAGTGTAAAGTGCAACGCGTTTGTCAGTGATTTGCGTGGTCCGGGATCGTGTAGCCTCATTTTAATTTTTTTTGGCTGCCATTTTTTTCCTCACTTAGGCGATTTTCGATTGACGAAAATCATCTAAATCGAGTTAAATTCGCATTCCACCTCACTCACAGACGTCCTGGCTGTTGCCCCATGCGGTCTGTGATGTTTTTGTAATCTTTTTAGGTGTATTTAGTGTGTTTTTATTATATTTTCGTTTTTGTTGTTCGTCCGTTAATCTCGTAATTTTTTTTTCTAAGTCCCGTGTCTCGTGTGTCGTAATTTTTTTGTTTCTAAGTCCCGCATTTGTTTCCCTTTAAACCACTCAAGTGTTGCTTTAGCAGTGTGTTTGGGGTCATTGTCCTGCTGGAAGGTGAACCTCCATCCTAGTCTCAAATCACGCACAGAGAGGTACAGGTTTTGCTCAAGAATATCCCTGTATTTAGCACCATCCATCTTTCCCTCAACTCTGACCAGTTTCCCAGTCCCGGCTTCTGAAAAACCTCCCCACAGCATGATGCTGCCACCACCATGTTTCACTGTGGGGATGGTGTTCTTTGGGTGATGTGTTGGGTTTGAGCCAGACATAGCATTTTGTTTGAGGCCCGAAAAGTTCAATTTTAGTCTCATCAGACCAGAGCACCTTCCTCCATACATTTTGGGAGTCTCCCACATGCCTTTTCACAAACTCAAAATGTACCATTTTGTTTTTTGCTGAAAGTAATTGCCTTCTTCTGTCCACTCTGCCATGAAGCCCATCTCTATGGAGCGTATGGCTTATTGTCATCCTATGCACAGATACTCCAGTCCCTGCTGTGGAACTCTGCAGCTCCTCCAGGGTTACCTTAGGTCTCTGTGTCTGCCTCTCTGATTAATGCCCTTCTTGTGAGTTTTGGTGGGTGGCCGTCTCTTGGCCGGTTTGCTGTTGTGCCATGTTTTTTCCATTTGGTTATGATAGATTTGATGGTGCTCCTGGGGATCATCAAAGATTTGGATATTTTTATAACCTAACCCTGATTTTTTCTTCTCAACAACAGTGTCCCTTACTTGTTTGGAGACTTCCTTGGTCTTCATGGCAGTGTTTGGTTAGTGGTGCCTCTTGCTTAGGTGTTGCAGCCTCTGGGGCCTTTCAAAAAAGGTGTGTATATGTAATGACAGATCATGTGAAACTTAGATTGCACACAGGTGGACATAATTTCACTAGTTATGTGACTTCTGGAGGTAATTGGTTGCATCAGAGCTTTTTATGGGCTTCATAACAAAGGGGGTGAATACATATGCACATGCCAATTTTCTGTTTTATATTTCTAAAAAATAGTTTTATATATATATTTTTCTCATTTCACTTCACCAACTTAGGCTATTGTGTTCTGATCCATCACATAAAATTCAGATTAACAAAACATAGAACTTAAGGCTGTAATGTAACAAAATAGGTAAAAAGTCAAGGGGGGTAAATACTTTTGCAAGGAACTGTATATACTGGTGTGTGTGTGTGTGTATATATATATATATATATATATATATATATATATATATATATATATATATATATATATATATATACACATATATATATATATATAATGTAATATTAAGGCTATACTGCCTCTGTAACTCCACCCTCCACAATGGGTTTAAAACCATTTGTGAGTGGTCTTGGCACCCGTAATATTCTCTACAGTCTTTTGTAGTTATGACACGGCCCTATTTTGGGAGTGATCTGTAACATTTTTAGTATAGGGTTTTTGGTGTAAAAGTAACTAGTAATCTTTTGCCAGTGCAAAAATCAATGGAGAAGTTTGTCGTAATTGAGCCATATGCTAATCTGGTGCTCTATTTTAGGGGAACGCAGTTAGAGCGGGAACTTTTTCCCCCTAAGTTCTACACTAATTCAAACTATTCACTCCCCCAGATTAGAGCACTCAGCCCACAGCCGTAAATCCTGATCTCTAGCCGCAACAAATTTATGTGCAGGGAGCAGCCAAATGAAACTTTATGGAAGAGATGGTTCTAGGAGCCAATAGGAAGTGAGAAGGAGGAAAAGAGAGAGAAGGAAGGGGGTGGAGAGAGGGAGAAAGAGAAGGGGAGGGATGGAGAGAGAGAGGGACAGAGGGAGAGAGAAGGAGGGAGGGGGAGAAGGAAAGAAAGAGGGAGAGAGGAAGAGAGAGAAAAGGGGAGAGAGAGAGAAGAAGAGAGAGAGGAAGGGAGCGAGAGAAGGAGGGAGAGAGAGAAAAGCAAGGGGAGTGAGAGAGAGAGGAGGAGAGAGAGACTAGGAGGGAGAGAAAGAGAAGCAGAGGGAGAGAGAGTGAGATGTAGAGAGAGTGAGAAGGAGAGGGAGAGGGTGAGAAGGAAAGAGAAAGAGACAGAGGAAGAGAGATGGAGCAAGAGAAAGAAGGAGGAGAAGGAGGGGGAGAGAGAGGAAGAGAGAGAAAAGGGAAGAGAGAAGAAGAGAAAGAGGAAGGGAGAGAGAGAAGGAGGGAGAGAGAGAGAAAAGGAGGGAGAGAAAGAGGAGCAGAGGGAGAGAGTAGAAGGAGAGAGAGAGCACACAGAGAGAGAGCAAGCAAAGAAAGAGGGACAATTTATAAATATATTTTAAATAATAAAGATGTGTTTATTTTGTGTTAAAATATGATATATTTATAGACAATGCATTAGAGTGTTTGTTCCTAGGCAGCGTGGTTTTGTGATGTGTATTAACCTCTTGAGTACTAGGTTGTTTTGTACTGTGGATTTTGTATCATAAAACAGGCTTAATACCAACATCCACAGGCGTATAAATGCATAGAATGAGCTAATGAATGATTGCTGCATTATGTTTCTTACATTCTAAAAATGTGCTGCATATTTACATATTTAAGGGTAATTCTTCAAAACAATAATTTTAAACGTATGATCACAGTGGTCCTTTAAATGAAAACATTGAGGCCGATTCCATAAGAAGTCCGCATCTTGCGGTATATAGCCCGTATGTCTGCAGCCCTGCTGTGGGCTTGCAGTCTGCTACAATTCTGGTGCAATTCATTTGAACCAACCTGCAAATTATGGGCCAAAACCGTAAACCATTCACTCGTCCGTAGCAATTCAGGGCGGGAACATGATCAATTAAGCAAGATCGTAACCACACATTGCAAAGCAGCCAATAGAAAATGAGACCATCATCATGATGTCAGTAAAACATGAAGATTACATGTCAATCAATTAGCGTTTAGGGGTCCAATATGTGATCAGACTCGCAAAACCGCAAAATTCAAAGTAATAAAAGTGATCTTAATGACATACGTTAAAAAAAGAAATACTCCGACAATGTTTATCTCCCTAGACGCCGTAAAAGGCTTTTGATAGGGTAAATTGGCTATATATTGAAGCAGTATTGGATAAATTTGGTTTCGAAGAATTCGGAGTAGTGTGATTATGGCTCTATATAGAAATCCTAGTGCAGTAGTTACAGGCATGGATTTTAGATCAAATAGGTTTAATTTGTTAAAAGGGACAAGACCAGGATGTCCCTTGTCCCCATTGATTTTTATTCTATCACTAGAACCCCTAGCAGAATTAATACGTACAACAGAATCAATTAAAGGGATCAAAATTGGAAATAACCACAACAAACTGTTAATGTTTGCGAACGATATGGTACTAACACTATCAGAACCGGTTACGTCCTTGGTATCTTTATTTGATATATTAGTAAAGTATAATAAAATTTCTTACTTGAAAATCAATGAATCAGAGACTTTAACAATGGCTTTAAGACAGCGTGAGCTTAATATACTCAAGAGTAAATTTAATCTAAATTGGGAAAGTATGGGTATTACACACTTAGGTATTCGTTTTCAGTCACAAGTTAAAAATACATTAAGAGATAATATTTTAATAGTTCATGAACAAATAAAACAACATATTGCAGAATGGAAACCAGATTTCTTGTCGTGGTCAGGTCGGATGGCCCTAATTAAAATGATAATTATCCCAAAGATAATGTATGTCTTCAGAAGTATTCCTCAAGTAATCCCCAGATATGTCATCAAGTTATTGCAAAGTACAGTGAATAAATATATAAATAATAATAAAAAAACACGACTTAGTCTAAATATTATAAAACGACAACCAGAAAGAGGAGGCTTAGCCGCCCCCTCTATATCAAATACAAGTATAACGGTTTTGCTAAAACACATATTGGGGTGGAATTTAGCCTCTAAAGAGTCAAAATGGCTTAAAATAGAAAGAGAACTTGTAAGTAATTTTCCCATTGAATTATTACTCTGGCTTCCAAAAATGGAAAATTCAATAGTGGCAAATTGTTTTGTCGGAATAAGAACAATGGTTAAAAGGTGGTATAGACAAAGAGACAAATGGTATTTGACTAAATATCCAGCATTGGTCGCTCCTCTGAGTCTATTACAATATAAGTATAAATATAGTGAAGTATAACACTGGGAGTCTGTCGGTGTTACGATAATTGGGGATCTATTTGATAAGGGAGTGTTTTTATCTCATACAAATCTTCAGGAGAAATTCCCTAGCCTTAAATTGACATGGCTGGGCTATGAGAATATGAAGCGTATTCTGGAAAGATGTGGCTTCCAAGTGGAAGGCCATAGAGAGAACTTACCTCTGGAAAATCTTATTGTTATAAAGAATAGTATACATAATATCTCTAAATGTAATGACATCTTTAGTATAAGAGAAGAACATTTTAAAACAAATAAAATGATAAAATGGGAGCAGGACCTTGAAACTACCTGGTCGGAAGAAAAATGGTTTAGAGCTTGTAAATTTGTTAAGGAAAATTCTATCTGCATGTCGTATAGGGAACAATATATTAAATTAATTCAGAGATGGTACTTAGCGCCAACCATTATGAATAAGATTAACTCAATAAATTTGGATGAATGCTGGAAAAAATGTGGAGAGACTGGTTCCCTGACACATATGTGGTGGAAATGTCCTAAGATCCAATCCTTCTGGTTTCAATGTATCAACCACATTAGGACAATTACAAAAATACAGTTATAACTGAACCCAGAAATAAGTTTATTTCATATCTTACCCATAATGCCCTCTATCCAATCTGCCATGTTAATAACACATATACTAATGGTATGTAAAATGGCAGTTAGTTACATTATGGAGGTCTAATAAAATACCACTATGGTCAGACATTGAAGTTAGATTAGAATCAGATAAATTGATGGAGAAAGGTCTTATAATGTGTCAGATTAAGAAACGGAAGAAACTTTTAGCAAAATGGTCGATATGGGATGACCACTTTAAGGTAAAAGAGCATGCAAGAGACCCTCCTCTATAGATAAACAACGTTGGCTTACCCTCTGTTTTAGTTAATTAAACTCTGGAAATTTATTGAAAACCCTATACTGGAAGATCAGTTATTCTGGGTTAAAATTCTTGTATTCCCCATTGTGACAACTATTCGTATGTATTGTATGTAAGTTGTGTATGTATTTTATGTTTTTTTTATGTCTTGTACATGTAATTTTGTAATAAAAAAAAAAAAAGAGAAAAAATACAATTATTTTTGATTAAAACAAATGTTATGGATTCCAGGTAAACAATTAATTAAAGTGCAATTGACATAAAAAAAATATATATATATAACCTTGAAATGACACATGATAAAATACATTTTTCATTGACGAATTTGCGAGCTTGGGACTATTGTGCAATTAATTCTAATGTATTTCATCGCTTTCCCCATTATTTACAGTGAAGTATTGATTTTTTATTTGCATTTACAGTTCTACGGACACGGGTTAAACCCCCTTGCGAGTCCTCTCTAGCACTCATAGGATTTTCTCCTACATTTGCCGTTTCTGGGTGTGAAAACCTTTGCGGGCTTGGGGAATTGTAGCAATTGAATAGCTATTTGCCAGTTTAGCAATCATAACTCTTGCAGATAGGAAAGATCAAAGGCTTTGGGAGGCTGTAAGTTCCGGGTTTAACAACCGCAAAGTTTTCAAGCCCATAACACGTAAAACGTTCGGAGCCCGTGAAAACACGCCAATTGAATAGCAAATTCACTGACGGCCTCACTTGCAATCTCCAGTAACTTACGATTGCTCAATTGAATCAGGCTCACTGTTTCATGAATTAACTTTAAATGTGTATTATCATGCAAAGAAAGTTTAAATTCATCCAAGTGCATTACACATTACAAAAATGAACATTTCACTGTTACACATTTAAGACTAAGGCTCTCATTAAATTCCAAGTCCGCAGTTGCCTTCATACAGCCCGTAAGTCTGCTTGAAATTTGCAGCAGTTACAGAGCGATTACATTGAAAATGCCCGCAACTACATGGCCAAAATCCCAAACTGTAAACCATGAGACTGTCATCATTACGTCTGTAAAACATGGCATTTAAACCACAATCAATTAGTGTTTAGACGTCTGATTGGCGATCGTACTCGCAATCCAGAAATGTTGCAATCTAAAAAAAATCAATAAATCTACTATTCTATCCCATTGATTGCCGGATCAATATAACACAGAAATTACACATTAAAAAAATATATATTTTATTGCAGATTTGTGAACTTGAGATTGTTGTGCAATTAATTAATTTAAATGTCTTTCATAGCTTTGCTCGCATTATAAAGTACAGTGGTTTGTTTCATATAATTTTTGGTTACATTTGCCATTTACAGGTTTGAAGGCAATTGCGGGCTTGTTCTATCGTTGCAATTTAATAGTGATTTGCGATTTTAGCGATTGTGACAAAGGCTTTGATGGGTCGGTGTTATGATTTTGACAGCCCGTAGCTCGCAAATTGATTGCGGATAGCTGGAAGAGGCCAATTTAATGGTAGTAATGTTTGCGGGTTACATTACCGGCTTCAGTAACTACAATTTGGACAATTTAATGAGGCCCTAAGTATAGTAAACTGAAAGCTCATATGGTGTCAGTTATATCTGATAACGACTTACAAACTCAACATCTTTTGATGGTGTCAACATGTCTTACTATTTTCATTTGACACATTTTATATTCCTTTGTGGTTTGACCCAATTCTTTCTGAATGCAAATAAGGTGATCTTTCATAAAAAAATATTTTGGCAAACAAAGCACGTACAAAAAATATAGCAGAGACGCACAACAATGCCATGTCATCACTGACACCTTGTACTTTGACTGTGTAAGTTGGATGTAGAAAAATGATTACTGAGAAAACATGTTTTTCAGTCAAAATCTAACCTAGTTAGAGGACTATTGTACACTGGGGAAAAAAAATAATGTTTGTGAAGTATGTAACAAACTAATAACATTAGCAATGGCATAACTCACAAGCATAAAATAGTTTTTGAGAAAAACAAACATTGCTTGTATCTAGTGGCTTGTAAATTGGAGCTAACTAGAGCCTAACTTACTAGCCAAGGGAATTGTCTGCCAATATTTTTTCTATTCAGAAATGGAATGAGGTAGGAGGGGTATTTGTGCTTTCATTGCTGAGTAAGTTCAGCTTTCAGCATTTGACACTTCTCACCTACACATCCTCAGAAGAAGACAAGTACATTAAACAAAAACAAGGCTCGGGGGGGGGGGGGGGGGGAGAGCACAATCTCCTGGTATAGATCAGCTTTGGTCTCAGTAGAGTCATGACATCATCAATTTATGGATTGGACCCTCACCTTAATAAACCTCACGTTCATGAGTTATTATAATCGCATTTGTCAGATAAACATCTGGTCAGGCTGGGTCTCAATCATGTTGGGTCCTCAAGAGTGTTTCTCGGATGAAACTACCAATGTATAACCTCACATGGAAGTCCAATATATAAGATGTGGGCAGGAGATATTACTGACTGCTAATTGCTGGGGGTAAACAAGTCCACAGACATCATAATCTATTTAAAAATGTCCATTTATTCAAATAAAAATAAAATGTATCATATAAATAAATCCATTCAAATTATTTAAATCAATGTAGATTAGACGCATTTCTCCTCTATTTTTGCTGCATTCCCATTGATAGGTGGCACATCCTTTGCACGCAGCTGAATAGTGTGCCGTCATCAGGGCGCAGAGAACTGCGCTCTGATGACGCTCTGCAAGGCAAGTAGGGTTTGCTTCTCATGAGCGCAGGACGGGGTGCCAGATTAAACACTTCTGCCTGGACCTCTATATCATGCACCCCTTATCTAAACCATCCAGGGTATATAACAAATGATAGAATCTCAGTTGCCCAGTGAGAAATAGCCGGAATATGAGCACCAGACAGGGGCAGCTCACACAGCACTCCAGCCTGGTGCTGCGTGATCTGCCCCTGTCTGGTGCTGTGTGAGCTGTCCATGTCTGATGCTGTGTGAGCCACCCCTGTCTGGTGCTGTGTGAGCTACCCCTGTCTGGTGCAGTGTAAGCTGCCCCTGGATGGTATAGTTAAGGGGTGCATGATATAGGGGTCAGTCCAGGCAGAAGTCTCTAATCTGGCACCCCGACCTTCGCACATGAGAAGCAGACCCTGCTTGCCTTGCAGAGCATCATCACAGCACAGTTCTCGGCGCGCTAATGACGGCGCGCTATTGAGCTGCGCGCGAGGGTCGGTGCCCCAATGATGAAGTACCTTATACGAAGACACAAATACACCCATACATTGCTTAGCGACAATTTCACAGTAATCCTACTAAGTGAGTCTACCCGGAACAGTGTGATGTCACATTGCATTGGCATTATAACTTATCAATGTGTGTCCATTTAACATCCAAACTGAGCTAAATTATCAAAGTCTGAAGAGTATCATATCCAAGTTCATTTTTTGGCTGTTAACTTTTTCCTACATGAGAGCTTTCCACTGGTGTACAACCGGGCTGGGTACTATCTAATGGTCCAAACTTTAGAATACCATCTACAGGACACTGAGTGTCAGAGCTCCTCTCTGCTACTGGATACATTGGTGATCCAAGTCCTTTGGCCAACACTGTACATATACACCAAGGGTCTGCAAAGAAAAGTCCCTTAGATAATAACAATAGGAGCAATTTAAATTCCCTGCAAATTCATTCAAATGTTGTAGCGGAACCCATCACTGTTTTACCCTGTTTTATGATTATTTAATTCTTGGTTAAAATATGATCACATTGCTGTACTGTAGATATGTTGTTTTATGTTCTACAGAGTATATTGGCTCAGAATATTAGCCAGACTTTTGCAGACCTAGGCTAATAGATAATCCTGTTACAGAGATTCAAGAGATAAGAAAGTTGTAAAGGATCCTTGCATTTTCCAAAGTGTTTTCATTCTCTGATAAGAACAAAGAAGTGTAATTGAATCAATGTCTGATTGTATCCAAGTTGCCAGGGAGGTGTGACCCACCTATTGTCCTATATGTGTATTGTGTGGGGGATATGTGCAATGTCTGTGTGTTCTGTGTAAAAACATACTTTTACTAACTTTTGAACCCCTGGTCTGATTCATGCCATTTTTGTATATGTTGTTCCCCTGGGTGAGAGATATTGAATGGTGCGGGACTTAAAGGTGTACCCCCTGTATTTGGGGTACATCCAGAATGTGGTTAAAATTGTGTCTGTTTTAATTGTGTTACCTGTTATCTGAGGGGAGGAGACGTGGGGGTTGAACCATGTAGATAATTGGCTGTTGTGATAATTATGTGGGTGTAGCCCTTCAGAGAGCACCATTGCATAAAAGGAGATTCCCTGTCATTAATAAAGAGTTCTACTTGACCCTTCAAAACGTAGCCTTGTCTCGTTATTGAAGGGATCGCTATATCATACTGGGGATTGCTATGCTTTTGCATATTCCCTTGAGCTGTAACTACTGAACGCTTGTTCCTGTCGTACTATCCTTGGAGTCTGTGGTGGTTTTGGTGTCCGGTGCAGTGCTTGTAGGCCTCGACGCAAGCTAGGACGCATCCATCAACGGAGGTACCCGGTCGGGGTGCCAGTAGATCCGTTACAAATGTGTATAAATAGAATTAGATATAATAAAAAAAGATTACTTTAATCAAATATTGGAATTAAAATATAACCTTTATTAAGTACTTACTAAAATTGCATACAGTCTTACAGTTTCTGATCAGTAATAATAAACATCATCAATGAAATTAGCACACAAGTGGCAGACTCAAATATAAAAGGATTGAGACACAGCCTGACCAGACATTAATCTGACAAATGTGATTATAATACCGCATGGACATGAGGTTTATTAGGGTGAGGGTTTAATCAATAAAATGATGTTGTCGTGTCTGTATTGAGACTAAAAGTGACCTGATAAAATGATGTTGTCGTGTCTGTATTGAGACTAAAAGTGACCTGAACCAGGAGATTGTGCGCTCTATCTCCCCCCTCTTTTTCTTTATTCACATATGCTGAAGACACCACAGTGTCACCTACTGCACATCACCTACTATTGAATCACATTTCTGTCACTATTAATCTGGGTCTGATATTCAAGGGGAAACAACTCAGATCATAGACTTTCATCTCAGACCATCAGCACTCCAACACACACAACACCACTAGAAAGTGGCATAGTTCTCTCCTCCAGGAGTTCCCAATTGCTATAGCTGCAATACTGGGACTTACTAATTCCAGTACCACACATACAGTGGTGGGAATAAGTATTTGATCCCCTGCGGATTATGAACGTTTGCCCACTGACAAAGAAATAACCAGTATATAATTGTAATAGTAGGTATATTTTAACAGTGAGAGACAGAATACCCAAAAAAAGAAAATTGCATGTCAAAAAAGTTATAAATTGATTTGCAGGTCAGTGAGGGAAATAAGTATTTGATCCCCTATCAATCAGTAAGAATTCTGGCTCCCAGAAGTCTTTTATACAGATAACGAGCTGAGATTAGGACCACTCTCTTAAAGGGAGTGCTCCTAATCTCAGCTTTTTACCTGTATAAAAGACACCTGTCCACAAAAGCAATCAATCAATCAGATTCCAAACTCTCCACCATGGCCAAGACCAAAGAGCTGTCCAAGGATGTCAGGGACAAGATTGTAGACCAACACAAGGCTGGAATGGGCTACAAGACCATCGCCAAGCAGCTTGGTGAAAAGGTGACAACAGTTGGTACGATTATTCGCAAATGGAAGAAACACAAAATAACTGTCAGTTTCCCCCACGATCTGGTGCTCCATGCAAGATCTCACCTTGTGGAGTTTCAATGATCATGAGAACGGTGAGGAGTCAGCCCAGAACTACACGGGAGGATCTTTTTAATGATCTCAAGGCAGCTTGGACCATAGTCACCAAGAAAACAATTGGTAACACACTATCCCATGAAGTACTGAAATCCTGCAGCCCCCGCAAGGTCCCCCTGCTCAAGAAAGCACATGTACAGGCCCGTCTGATGTTCGCCAATGAACATATGAATGATTCAGAGGACAACTGGGTGAAAGTGTTGTGGTCAGATGAGACCAAAATCGAGCTCTTTGGCATCAACTCAACTCACTGTGTTTGGAGGAGCAGGAATGCTGCCTATAACCCCAAGAACACCTTCCCCTAACATGGAGGTGGAAACATGATGCTTTGGGGGTGTTTTTCTTCTAAGGGGACAGGACAATTGCAACGCATCAAAGGCACGACATGCAATTTTATTGTTCTTTTTTTTTTGTCATTCTGTCTCTCACTGGTAAAATACACCTACTACCTAGCTATTCTATTCACCCCTCTCAACATGATTGCCAGCATGCTACTTGCAAAGATTTCAAATAACTCCTACTAGCAATATCACACCGGCTTCAACCATTGATTTTCTCACATCAGCAATATTACAAGTTTTGCACAAAATCAATATCCAATTGCAACTTTCTCATAATTACTTATTACTCATAACTTATATTTCCTGATTTTGGCTAAAAATAATATGAGTACTAAATAACACCCCTTTCCCACTCACATTCGATCACCACGTTACCTGATCACCCCAATCCCCGGTCTACATAATCATGGGGGTCTATTGAGACTCCATGGCACCTAAAATATTAACACAGTGTCTCAGTGGCTCCTAAAGATTAAACCCCATCACAGCGTTCCTTCTAGGACCTCATAGATTTGGGGTTTTACTATTTGTGCCATGGGGGTCCGTTAGGGATCCCCATGACACTGAATTAATATTTTAAATGCCATGGAGATCTCAATGGGCCTCTATGGTTATGTAGATCAAGTGTGAGTGGGGAAGGGGCGATCAGGTGTGAGCAGGGAAGGGGATCTCCGGGGATTCCCTTAAGTGCGTGCATGGATAGCGGTAATTCCCATGTTCTCATTGGTGGCAGTGGAGTTTGAGTAACGTAATATTGCTCAATCTCCGCATTTAGCGTAATCCTATGCCTTGTGCTTTAGTAACAAGACATGGGTTTACGAGTTGCTGTGGAATTAGTAATATTACGTCTGAGGAGCATTGGATATATGTGCAACATTACTGACAAAAGCACTTGCAATTAAAAATTGGTATTTTTGTGAGTTACAAATCTCAAATTTAATGAGGTTCATCTTTTGTTTTCCTAAATTAGTAGTTATCTGATGATTTTAACCTAGTGGTGTTAATTTCCAATTTTGATAAGAGAAAAACAAAAATAAGTTGCCAGTCTTATAGGGCAAAACAATTAAAAATGCAGAGAGGCAATAATATGGGGCATCTGTATAGTTTTTGCTTGCTATCCACCACTAACAAAAGAACTTAAACAAGCAAGATCCCTGTGGAAGAGGCAGTAATATTAGAGTTATCAATAGAGAATACTGTGTTTCCCTGACAACCTGGGCATCCAAGTGCACTTCTTAGTTTTATGGAAAGCATATCCCATTGGTAATTGTTATGGACCAGGTGTGAAAGCCTTTGATAGATGACCTTTTCTATCTTGAAGCATTTGAAACACTGTACAGTTAATAAATATTGGATGATTGCCAAAGATGGGAAGATTGTTTTATTCATGTTTTAAAACAGAATTCAAGCGAGAAAAAAATGTTGCGCAAATACCAAAACACTCAGTGCAATGTCCTCATCTATCATTGTTTTGATACCCTGCATTAATTCTACCAAATTGTTATATTTATAAATGCTCACATTGCATGTAAATCATCACTTTACAGTGTTCAATGTTCCTAAGTATATTAAAGGGCCACTGCAATTATAAAACTTTTTATAATGCTTTCTAATATACATTATTTTGCATAACACAAATATTATTTTACCAAGAAAATTACTGAGTATCACAGAAACACAGAAAACAATGTATTTGATATGCCTTAATTACAAGAGAATTGAGAAGATGTGTAAACAAGGACTAATATGGAGCCTGCTTATTGTGTTTGCTTACATGATCTACATGCAGTTGAATGGGAATACAGGCATAATTTGTTGCCATGTATATACCCATAAATCTCTCTATTCCTCTGATTTTTTTTAAAGCTGCCAAGGGAGAAGAAAGCAATCCCTGCGTGTCTCAATTCAATGCAAATTTTCTGCATTATAGAGCACTTATTTGTCATACATAAAATGCCCTTTTTCATATTCAAAATACGATATTTTAAATTATCGATAGACATTTTTGCACTATAGTGACCCTTTAATTGATGGTATTACCAATACTCGTTTGGCATTAAATACCCACTGCAGTTCAAGAAAAATAACACTTGCTTGTTGAGTATGTTCCAAACTAATAATAGAAGCAGGTGTGTAGGCCATAACATATTTTTTTTTAAATCTGAAATTTTTAAAACTTTGTTTATGATGTAAGGAATTAATTTTGTGTTTGTTACATCACACTCTGAGAGCTGCATCATGAGGGTGTGTATTTGTAGTTATCAATGGAGGGAGAGGTGAAGGAGAAAGAAACTTACAGAAGTTCAGATTTTTTATTTGATAACTAAATAAGACTGAAACTGACACATTTACCTTACCTCTCACTGACCCAGATGCAGGATGTTACCTCAAAGGATGTAACCATAGCTCTATAGAAATGTAAACACTCCTCTCACAAACACAACCTCCACCATTGTACCATAGATCTCTCCAGCGTCCTGCTTAACTATAAGCCCTAAGTAAATCTACCTATTCCCCCATCGCAGCATATTTGCGAGAGCACTAACCAGCCAGTCGCAAAATACAGCAAACTTTCCCATTGATTTTCCTACATCAAGTATTTTACAAGTTGTTTGAACTCCAAAACTCTGTTCAATTCCAAATAGCATTAAATTACTTTGCTCTTGCAATTCCTAAAATCCCTGATTTTTTTTTTAGTACTAATGTGGCTACTATTGTGCATTCACAAAGGCATAAAAATGCCTTTGTGACTGGTTACTCCTCCCTGCTCACTCCCCGATCACCTTCTTCCCCACTCAAAAACTACCCCCTCACCCCATCTACATAACTATGGGTCCATAGGCACCTAAACTGTTGAAGGACCCCCGTTGCACCTAAAATGAACCCCTATGCTACTGAGGACCTCTGCGGCATATATATAGTTAACCCTTGCTGCAGGGGATCAACACAACAGTCTATACAGACCCCCATGGTAACCAAATTAACCCTCTATCTCCCAAGGGATTCTACCTCGATCTGCATTTTATACTAAATGAACCCCTACTTACCATGGGGGTCTATGCGGCCCCCCATTCTAACCTTATTTATCACATGAAGTGTCACTATTAAAATTACCCCCAAATAAACAAAAAATATCTAAATTACAAAAACTATAAAAAAATCATAAATCACAAAAAATAATAAACCCTCTATATTACCAATATATATCATATTTACCATAAATAATAAAATATAAAAAAAATTAAATAATTAAAATAAAAAAAATGCAATTAAAATAAAATAAATGATAATCAAATAAAAAAGAAAATAACCTTTAAAATAAAACAAATTAATAATACTTACCTAGGCCTCATGATCATCCAGCAATGATCATCGAGGCCCTTGTCCTCAATCTTCTGCCCTGGTCCTCATCTTCTGGGCCATAAAAAACATCCTGCCTCTCTAAAAAAAAACTAAACTAAACTAATGAAGCTCCTTTTAGGAGGACCTCTCCTGCCACAGATAGCGGTTGCCGCATGTTTACATGTGTCACCCTCTTCAAGTTCAATTTTGAATGAATTGCAGCACTTAGATTGTTCAAATTTTAGATCCCTCAATCTGAGATCTAAATGATGCAGTAAACACATTAATCAACTATCTTAGAAAACCAACCACTTGGCCTGGGTGTCTGGCTTCCAGAATTTACAGGCATCTAAGCTGCTTTTGATATCACCACTAGAGATGTCCCGAATAGTTCGCCGGCGGACTGTTCAGGGCGAACATAGCATGTTCGCGGCAAACTGTGAACATATGCGATATTCGACCCGCCCCCTATACTTTTATCATTGAGCAAACTTTGACCCTGCATGTCTTAGTCAGCAGACACATTCCAGCCAATCAGCAGCATACACTCCCTTCCAGAGCCTTCTGACTCATGGACAGCAGCCATTTTGGAATCATAACTAACTTGCAGTCTTACTGAGAGGAGGCTGAGTGTAGGTGATACTGCATCAATAGGGAAAACCATAGCTAGGCTACTGTACACAGTGTGCAATACAGTCCTAAAGGACTCTTTTGAACTCTGCTGCAAGGACACCCCCGGATTTTCTGGTTCAGAGACCAGAGAGGCCGGATGGTGAAATCATCCCTCCAGCAGATACTAAATAGTCATTGCTTTGCCAGAGAAAAAGAAGGAAATAAAAGGATGATGAGGGAGGGGTAAAGAGATACAGGGTAAGGTTGATGAGGAAGGGGGAAAGAGACACAGGGCAGGATGATGAGGGAGGGGGGAAGAGACACAGGGGAAGATGATGAGGGAGGGGGAAAAGAGACACAGGGGAGGATGATGATGGAGGGGGGAAGAGACACAGGGGAGGATGATGAGGGAGGGGGTAAAGAGGTACAGGGGAGGATGATGAGGGAGGTGGGAGGATGATGAGGGAGGGGGGGTGAGACACAGGGGAGGGTGATGAGGAAGGGGGCAAAGAGACACAGGGCAGAATGATGAGGGAGGGGGGAAGAGACACAGGGGAAGATGATGAGGGAGGGGGAAAAGAGACACAGGGTAGGATGATGAGGGAGGGGGGAAAAGAGACACAGGGGAGGATGATGAGGGAGGGGGGGAAGAGACACAGGGGAGCATGATGAGGGAGGGGGGAAAGAGACACAGGGGAGGATGATGATGGAGGGGGCAAAGAGACACAGGGGAGGATGATGAGGGAGGGGGTAAAGAGATACAGGGGAGGATGATGAGGGAGGTGGGAGGATGATGAGGGAGGGGGGATGAGACACAGGGGAGGGTGATGATGGAGGAGGGAAGAAACACAGGGGAGGATGATGATGGAGGGGGAAGAGACACAGGGGAGGATGATGAGGGAGGGGGAAGAGACACAGGGAAGGATGATGAGGGAGGGGGTAAAGAGATACAGGAGAGGATGATGAGGGAGGGGTAAAGAGATACAGGGGAAGGTGATGAGGAAGGGGGAAAGAGACACAGGGCAGGATGATGAGGGAGGGGGGGAAGAGACACAGGGAAAGATGATGAGGGAGGGGGAAAAAGAGACAAATGGGAGGATGATGAGGGAGGGGGGAAAGAGACACAAGGGAGGATGATGAGGGAGGGGGGAAAGAGACACAGGGAAGTATGATGATGATGGAGGGGGGAAGAGACACAGGGGGGATGATGAGGGAGGGGGTAAAGAGATACAGGGGAGGAGGATGAGGGAGGTGGGAGGATGATGAGGGAGGGGGGATGAGACACAGGGGAGGGTGATGAGGAAGGGGGCAAAGATACACAGGGGAGGCTCTTATCCCTAACACCCCTCAACCTAACCCTAACACCCCTCACACTTATCCCTAACACCTAACACCTAAACCTAACACCCCTTACACTTATCCCTAGCACCCCTCACCCTAACCCTAACACCCCTCACACTTATCCCTAACACCCCTCACCCTTATCCCTAACACTCCTTACCCTAACACCCCTCACACTTATCCCTGTCTCTCTCCCCGCCCCCTTATCATCAAGGGAGGGGGAGGATGATGAGGGAGTGGGGGAGAGACACATGGGAAGATGATGAGGGAGGGGGTAAAGAGATACAGGGGAGGATGATGAGGGAGGGGGTAAAGAGATACAGGGGAGGATGATGAGGGAGTTGGGAGGATGATGAGGGAGGGGGGATGAGACACAGGGGAGGGTGATGAGGAAGGGGGCAAAGAGACACAGGGGAGGATGATGAGGGAGGGGGTAAAGAGATACAAGGGAGGATGATGAGAGAGGTGGGAGGATGATGAGGGAGGGGGGATGAGACACAGAGGAGGATGATGAGGGAGGGGTAAAGAGATACAGGGGAGGGTGATGAGGAAGGGGGAAAGAGACACAGGGCAGGATGATGAGGGAGGGGGGGAAGAGACACAGGGGAAGATGATGAGGGAGGGGGAAAAAGAGACAAAGGGGAGGATGATGAGGGAGGGGGGAAAGAGACACAAGGGAGGATGATGAGGGAGGGGGGAAAGAGACACAGGGGAGTATGATGATGATGGAGGGGGAAGAGACACAGGGGAGGATGATGAGGGAGGGGGTAAAGAGATACAGGGGAGGATGATGAGGGAGGGGTAAAAAGATACAGGTGAGGGTGATGAGGAAGGGGGGAAAGAGACACAGGGCAGGATGATGAGGGAGGGGGGAAGAGACACAGGGGAAGATGATGAGGGAGGGGGAAAAGAGTCACAGGGGAGGATGATGAGGGAGGGGGGAAAGAGACACAAGGGGGGGGATGATGAGGGAGGGGGGAGAGACACAGGGGAGCATGATGAGGGAGGGGGGAAAGAGACACAGGGGAGGATGATGATGGAGGGGGCAAAGAGACACAGGGGAGGATGATGAGGGAGGGGGTAAAGAGATACAGGGGAGGATGATGAGGGAGGTAGGGGGATGATGAGGGAGGGGGGATGAGACACAGGGGAGGATGATGATGGAGGGGGGAAGAGACACAGGGGAGGATGATGATGGAGGAGGAAGAGACACAGGAGGATGATGAGGGAGGGGGAAGAGACACAGGGGAGGATGATGAGGGAGGGGGTAAAGAGATACAGGGGAGGATGATGAGGTAGGGGTAAAGAGATACAGGGGAGGGTGATGAGGAAGGGGGAAAGAGACACAGGACAGGATGATGAGGGAGGGGGGAAATAGACACAGGGGAGGATGATGAGGGAGGGGGGAAAGAGACACAGGGGAGGATGATGATGGAGGGGGGAAGAGACACAGGGGAGGATGATGAGGGAGGGGTTAAAGAGATACAGGTGAGGATGATGAGGGAGGTGGGAGGATGATGAGGGAGGGGGGATGAGACACAGGGGAGGGTGATGAGGAAGGGGACTAAGAAACACAGGGGAGGATGATGAGGGAGGGGGTAAAGCGATACAAGGGAGGATGATGAGGGAGGTGGGAGGATGATGAGGGAGGGGGATGAGACACAGGGGAGGATGATGATGGAGGGGGGAAGAGGCACAGGGGAGGATGATGATGGAGGGGGAAGAGACACAGGGGAGGATGATGAGGGAGGGGGTAAAGAGTTACAGGGGAGGATGATGAGGGAGGGGGTAAAGAGATACAGGGGAGGATGATGAGGGAGGGGGTAAAGAGATACAGGGAAGGATGATGAGGGAGGTGGGAGGATGATGAGGGAGGGGGGATGAGACACAGGGGAGGGTGATGAACAAGGGGGCAAAGAGACACAGGGCAGGATGATGAGGGTGGGGGGAAGAGACACAGGGGAAGATGATGAGGGAGGGGGAAAAGAGACACAGGGGAGGATGATGAGGGAGGGGGGAAAGAGACACAGGGGAGGATGATGAGGGAGGGGGGAAGAGACACAGGGGAGCATGATGAGGGAGGAGGGAAAGAGACACAGGGGAGGATGATGATGGAGGGGGCAAAGAGACACAGGGGAGGATGATGAGGGAGGGGGTAAAGAGATACAGGGGAGGATGATGAGGGAGGTGGGGGGATGATGAGGGAGGGGGGATGAGACACAGGGGAGGATGATGATGGAGGGGGAAGAGACACAGGGGAGGATGATGATGGAGGAGGAAGAGACACAGGGGAGGATGATGAGGGAGGGGGAAGAGACACAGGGGAGGATGATGAGGGAGGGGGTAAAGAGATACAGGGGAGGATGATGAGGTAGGGGTAAAGAGATACAGGGGAGGGTGATGAGGAAGGGGGAAAGAGACACAGGGCAGTATGATGAGGGAGGGGGGGGGAAGAGACGCAGGGGAAGAGGATGAGGGAGGGGGAAAAGAGACACAGGGGAGGATGATGAGGGAGGGGGGAAAGAGACACAGGGGAGGATGATGAGGGAGGGGGGAAAGAGACACAGGGAGGATGATGATGGAGGGTGGAAGAGACACAGGGGAGGATGATGAGGGAGGGGTTAAAGAGATACAGGGGAGGATGATGAGGGAGGTGGGAGGATGATGAGGGAGGGGGGCTGAGACACTTGGGACGGTGATGAGGAAGGGGGCAAAGAGACACAGGGCAGGATGATGAGGGAGGGGTGAAGAGACACAGGGGAAGATGATGAGGGAGGGGGTAAAGAGATACAGGGGAAGATGATGAGGGAGGGGTAAAGAGACACAGGGGAGTATGATGAATGAGGGGGTAAAGAGATACAGGGGAGGATGATGGAGGGGGATGTTAGGTTATCTATGCCCTTTATGGATTAAAACCAGACTCTGCATCAACTATGTAATTTTCCGTGGGAGTTTTGACATGGATCCCCCTCCGGCATGCCACAGTCCAGGTGTTAGTCCCCTTAAAACAACTTTTCCATCACTATTGTGGCCAGAAAGAGTCCCTGTGGGTTTTAAAATCCGCCTGCCCATTGAATTCTATGGCAGTTTGCCGGGTTCGCCGGTTCGCGAACATTTGCGGCGGTTCGCTTTCGCGGTTCGCGAACCGAAAATTTTATTTTCGCGACATCACTAATCACTACTAATAACTCATAGCTTTGTGGTCGGGGAGCCATTCATGCTTGCCACAGTAATTATCTTTTGTACACTATGCATATTATCAATTAATAAGCTTTTTAAAAATGATATTCTCCATGGCATAGAAATGGTGATCCAGAGTGGCTTTATCACTTCCTCTCATATAAACATTCATTGAAACATTCATTTGATATTTATGTCTCCACCAGAATGGTAAGTTTTCATTCAGTTTAATAAAAGCAAAGAGTTAAATATTTCTGATCTCCATTAATGTAACATTGGTCAAGGCCACAAGGGCCATGAGGTTTCTTTCTCGCTGGTGTCCTCTAGTGGAACTAGTGTATAATGAATACCTTACTGTTTTTTTTTTTTTTTAAGTACTGATATGTATAAAGGAATAAATAACATTGCCATCTTGTTTAAAAAACTTTAAGTAATTTCCCTACTCACGATACCTCCTGGCTTGTGTTTTACTTTTTAAGTATGGTCTGTGAAATCAATGAAGGTCCAGATTGTGGACCAATAATGTGAAATTTTTATAATTTTTATAATTTTACAATTTAACAAAAAAAACATTTACAATTTGGCATCATCGAGGGAACCTTTTTTTTGTTCCAGACATAATTAGTCAGCTCAGTTAGGCCTTAATTCAGTTCAGCTGACAGTCATGTTGAATTTACAGATAGCAATACAATTAGGCTTCATTAGAAACACCCAGCAATGAGATCTGTAAAGGTACAAATAGAAAGTTTTCATAGAAAAGCAGAGTCTGCTTAAATTAACATTTTACTAAAAACCCACTTAATTTTACTTAGTTACTGATGTTTTGTATTAGTTATAAACATTCAAAGTTTTTTCAAAACTAAACTTCAATCTGTTTAGGTACGTTTTTAACATGGGCAGACAATACAGATTTCTTTTTTTAAGTAAGAATTCATAATACCCACTCCCTATGTCCTTTCATTTCTTCTCCCATCTTCTCCCTTTGTCCTTTCTCCTCCTTTCCTTCACCTCTCCCTCCTTTTTTCCTCCTCGGTTGTCTTGTCTTTACTATAAGAAATTAGCTTTTCTAAAATTCAGTTACATGGTGCAGAATGAAGAATTGAGTAGCAGCCATCTGTACGCGGGGAGCTGTGCAACTCACCTGAAGTGAGGTCATATGGTAATGTAAGAACAATTGGAGCCACTCCTTGTATACAGGCAGCTGCTTGACACCTTGTGAACACATTGCAGGTAGAGGGGAGAACAGAGGAAATAAAGGAGAGAGGGGTGAAATAGAGAGATAGGAGAAATAAGCAAAGGAGGAGAAGATGAAGTACTAAGAGAGGGAGTGTGTGTCACTTGGGTACTTGCCATTGTTTTAGTAAATAACAAATTATTTTTCAGACATTTCTGTCCCTGGCCAAATTACCAGTAGAGTGTGCACACCTTAGAGAAATAATACACCAACACAGAGTTCTGGTATACAACTTTCTCTCTACTAGTTTTATTACGTCAGCCATCATTTATATAGTTTTTAGTAATCAGATAAAAGTTACAATTAAGCAAAACATCAGGTTTATTCGGTAATTCATTGGTTCTGAGGTGTCTGCTTTTACGAGACCCTGGTCAGACATTGGGTCAAAATATTAGGGAGTCTCTAGGACTCATCCCACAGGGGGATGAGTTTTCCTCTCATTGGTCAGAAGTTTAGAACAAAGGAAAGATGGCGTTCTCTTCCTCGTGCTCAGGGTGTGATGAGGCTCGTCATCCTTAACAGACCGGAAATTGTGCTGCCTTCATCTTATGAAAAAGGGGAGTGACAAATCCTCCATTTTAGAGTCTCCCAATGATTCAGCATTTATTAGTAAAACTTGGTTATACGATAATACTGCAAAGATAAGATATATAAGTAGGTGCACAAATACATTTATGCATTTTGTACTGATCCTAATCCATAACAGTCCCCCCTAAAATGACATATTATATTCGTCACACTCACTGCTATTAGTAAAACTTACTGAATATAAGTATAACACCCTATTCTTATATCGGGTGTCTAAAACTAAATATCTTGTTATAATAGATACATGTCTCAACTATGGTCCTTCCAGAGCACTATTCTTTGTGTCTTCTATTTCCGGATGTTGAAAGCATTGCATGTGTGTAAGTCATAGGTTCATATCTTCGTACGATCGGGCTTGCCATGACCTGATGTCACACCTACCCTATGACCTATGTGGCATGGGGAAGACCTAACAAGCCTCTAATATCTAATAGTGTAGCTAAGCTTGGAGAGGGACCATAGTACTCAGATATAGTGTAGCTCAGCTCACAGAACACTCTCCTTAGAGCCAGTTACAGTCTGCATCAGAAGACGGGATGTCTTACAATCATCATTCTGTCCATACAGATCTATGTCTAAATCTTGGTGGATAAAGGTGGGAGAAGCCTTGTCCATAGCTTTCTGAAGGTAGTTGCGTATACAGGGGATAATGCAACATAAGAGGAAGGCTAACAAGATTATGACAATAAAGATAGCCATCCCTATCTGCAATAACACTTTCTGCCAACCATTCATCCAACCAAACCATGATTCCCAATAGTCTATAGTGCCAGAATTTTCTTTTAATTCTTGACCAAGATTAGCCAATTTCTGGATTGCCAGTGTGATCTTACCATTTGGACCTGTATTATCAGGAATGTATGTACAACATGTGCTAGTGTCAGGAAGCATTTTACATACTCCACCTTTTTCTGCAAGGATCATGTCTAATGCCATGCGGTTCTGGAAGGCCATGTGTGATGTAGCCTCTAACTGTTCTGCAATGCCTTTTAAGGCATCCTTAGTGTAGTTAACAAATCGTTGCTGGTTATAGTAAATATAATTGATCCAGGCAACGTTCTTGTTTACTCCAATCATTGGTATCAGTGACTCGAATCCTGCTGCTACTTGGTTACGGGCTTTAAATTCATTGGGCACCCCCCTTGGGACTCCAATAGAATCTATGTACACATGGGAATCAAAACTTTCTCTAGGCTCAGATGATGTTGTATGTCTCTTCCTTCTGGACTGTGTCTGAGGAATACTATCTGGATCACCATAATAGGTTGGAACAATGTGTAACGGCATTATGGCTTTAGCCAAGGTACATTCCCCACGCCATACTCCTGACAGTCTTACCCTGAGTTTCATATCTCCACACAACCAATATATGTCCCCCAAAGATCGGGTCTGATTGACTAACAGTGTGGATGATCCATCTCTATATGTGTGACAAAACCCACTTGGGAACTTCTGCAAGTTGAACCCCTGAGAAACGTTTCTCCTGTAACACGTGTAATTTCCAGGGTACACAGTTATACCTCTTCCTGGGTGGGGATTACTAGTCATCACGGGGTACGTTTTCCTCCATTGTTCACACTCATCTGTATGACTATATGTTTTGAACAATTTTAGAAAACATGTCTCTTCTTGCAAAGGTATAATAAATGGAACAGTACCTAAATGAGGCCTAGCATGGCCACATACATAACAATTGGTCTTATTACTTTCTTGTACATTATATTTCATCCATTACAACCATACATTAAGGTCTGAGAATCCAGTCTCAGTAGCTAACGTGTCCTCATATGTTGGGTCACCAGTAGCAGTCATTGTTCCAATGATCTGGGGCCCTGGCTTCAATGTCTGTAATGCCAGAGGTAAGTCTGGGTGCTTATATAGATCTGCTATCTTAAACTCGCCCATCAGTTTAGCACTTTGCCCTCTAGTCCAAGCCCTCAATATATATATGTCAGCATCCATGGGACAAGGGTTTTGTATGGTCAGAGTCAATTGCATATCAGAACCAGATACCCCACTATTCAGACATCGACCAGTCTTTATTAGAGTCATTCGGTCGAGGAGGGATCTACCTTGGTCATCTTTTTTATCTGCGGCACTTTGAGGTCTATACCCCCAAAGTGTCCCAGTGCCCCATCCCGCTGCCTGCCATGTTTCACAGCGTCTTCCAACTGTTTCATCAGTGACACATATGTACATATCTCTCTTGTATATATCACATTGTTCAGGGATTGAAGGGCAAGAAACAATGTCGCAAAAGTCAAAGGTGTATGTGGCAACATGTGTATTACGTGAATTATACCAAAATGTAATACCATCTTTACCTTTTGTAATGGTTACCTGTTGAGCAATATTTGAAATTACCATGAGGGACAAGACAAACCACTGAATTGTACTCATTGTGTTGGTTCCTGATCATCAGGAGGAGGAACCTTTTTGCAATGGGATGCGTGGACCCAAGTAGCTTTCCCTTCCAGCTTAACTGATGTAGCTGTGATCAGTAGCACTTGGAATGGGCCTTCGTATCTGGGTTCCAAAGGGGTTTTCCTCACAAATTTCTTAACTAGGACCCAATCTCCAGGAAGTAGTTGATGAGTACCAGTGATTATTTCCGAATCTGGAATAGAAGAGAACACTTGTGCATGGATTTTAGTCAGTGCGGTGGACAATGCAATTACATAGTCAAGAAGTACATCAGATATAAGTTGCAATTGCTGAGGAAAGTAGCACCCTAGCCTAGGAGCAGACCCAAACAAGATTTCATGGGGGGACAATGCATGTTTCCCTCTAGGGGTATACCTGACACTGAACAAGGCTATGGGGAGACTTTCAGGCCATGGCATACCAGTTTCTTGTGACATTTTCAACATCCTAGATTTCAAAGTACCATTTATACGTTCCACCTTCCCACTACTTTGAGGATGGTAAGGCGTATGAAAGGAGAGGGTGACTCCTAGGGCTGTCCATATTTCTTTGGCCAGTACTGCTGTAAAAGCTGGTCCCTGGTCACTCTCAATCACTTCAGGGACCCCATATCTGCAAATATCTCTGTTAATAAGCGTTTCACGGTTGTTTTTGCTGTCATGTTTGCGACTGGGTAGGCTTCTGGCCATCCTGAGAACATGGCCACGATGGCTAATGCATATTCATACCGACCACTCTTTGGCATCTGAATGTGGTCAATTTGTATCCTCTGGAATGGATACAATGATTTTGCCAAATGTCTCTGTGGTGGCTTCTCAGTGCGGTCTGCGTTGCACTTGGCACAAATACTGCATGATTTACAGTAAGTGCTTGTCAGAGTAGTGATGCCTGGGGCCATGTAATACTTGTTTATTAAGTTATTCATGAGAGTCTTTGACAGGTGTGCTGGTCCATGTGCCCATTGTACTGTTGCTGGGTACAAGCTTCTTGGCAAACACAATCTCAGATTGTCAACATATAGTCCATCTTTCAAAGCTGGTCCCTTTGCTTTCCATTTGTTCACTTCTTTTGGACCTGCCGTCTTTTGCAATTCTTTGAGCAATTTTAAATCTGTTGGCAGAGTCTGCATTGTATAAATGTTTATTTCTCCATCCACCTCTCTCCTTTCCATTTCCTGTGTTGTCATTGCTGCTTGCTTAGCCGTCTGGTCTGCTAGATGGTTTCCTCGTGCTTCGTCTGAATTTAGCTTCCCATGTGCCTTCACTTTCAGTATGGCTACTTCCTTTAGGAGTGCTAAAGCATCTAGTAGTTCACGGATGGGTTTGTCATGCTTCACTGGAGTGCCTGCGGCTGTCATGAATCCTCTAGCTTTCCAGATTACTCCAAAGTCTTGAGCCACTCCCAGAGCATACCTTGAGTCTGTATAGATGTTAGCTCGGACTCCTGTCGCAACCTCACAGGCCTTGGTCAATGCAATCAACTCTGCTTCTTGTGCTGAGATGGAGGGAGGTAGTGAGAAGGCTCGTATCACATCTTTTTCCGTAGTCACAGCGTATCCTGTGTGATATTTTCCATTCTCATCAGCATACCTTGATCCATCTACATACAGAGTGATGTCTGGGTCTGTCAGGGCAAGTTCCTTTACATTCGCAAGGTGTGAGGTCTCCATTTCCATTTGCTGAAGGCAGTCATGGGGTGGATTTGTAAGTCCTGCGACTGCATATGGGTCTCTGGCTTGTATACTGGGAGTGCTGTCTGCTAGCCAGTGGAGATTTTTCTTTTCCACTCCTTCCTCTTCCAACTCCTCTTCCTCTGCAGATTCCCACCATTTTAATGCAGCTCCCAATGTCTTCCATCCATCCGGTGCGAACTTGGATACTGCAACATGTGGAATTTCAGTATCCCAATGCTTGTAGAGCGCTTCTGCTTCTTGTGGGAGCTCCACCGTAAATGCACTATCACCTTCTGCATTGTTGTACAATGTCTTTAGTTTTAAGGTGACCTGCTTCAATTTAGTGAGTCTTGCTTCATATTGGAAATCTCGGCCTGGAGATTGTTTATTCCACAGCGTGCAATATAAAGGGTCTTGTGTCTCATCTGTGAGCGTCTGGCCGTTTCCACCACCTTCCATTAGACGTCTTTTTACATATAGATTGGTTATTCCTGAGTTTGGGTTCAAAATCAGGCTGTACCAAAAGTATCCATCTTCCTCATCTCCCCCCTCTGGAAATGGTAAGAGAGTGGCTGGATTGAGAACATAACATCTCTGTAAGGTAACATTGTCTGGTAGAAGGAGGGAACATTGCAGACGGAGGTGTCTGGCTGTAGTCATGTGCTTAGGTTGAGTCTGCTGTATATCATGTGGTGCCAGAACTGTCAGAGGATAACCAAGGACTATGTCATTTGTTTTGTCCAGTAAGGCATGTGCTGCCAATACTGCTCTGAGGCAAGACGGTCCTCCTCTTGCCACGGCATCCAATTGACATGAGAAATAGCCAATAGACCGTTGTCTGTTTCCATGGGACTGTGTCAAGACTCCCATTGCATGTCCTTCTCTTTCTGTTACAAACAGCTTGAATGGGAGATCATAGTTTGGTAATCCTAGTGCTGGTGCTATTGAAATAGCTTTCTTCAGGGTGTAGAAATTATCCAGGGCTGTCTGTGTCATCTCATATGGCTCAGTCTTTAATACATCATACAAGGGTTGCATCAGAAGGGATGCTTCTGGAATCCATGCTCTGCAGTAAGATATTAGACCTAGGAAAGCATGCAGGGGTCTATGTCCTTCAGGGACCGACATGTCTTCTATTACTTGCACACGGGCGCGTGTAAGATGACGCACACCTTTTGACAGGCAGTGTCCCAAAAATATGACTGTCTGCTTACACCATTGTAGTTTGTCTCTGGATACTTTGCATCCTTGTTCTGCCAAGTGTCTCAGCAAGCTTTCTGATGTCCTTATGGCTGTGGGAAGGTCTTCTGCACACAGCAAGAGATCATCAACATACTGCAGCAATACAATGTCAGGATTCGCTTGTTGCCAGGAGTCTAGGATATGGCTCATAGCTTTGGCAAAATGGCTGGGCGAATTCTGCGCTCCTTGAGGCATTACAGTCCATTTGTATTGATTATAATCATGCGTGAAAGCAAACAGATACTGGCAAGAAGGGTCAAGGGGAATACTGAAGAAAGCATTTGCTAAATCCACTACGGTAAAGTATGCAGCTGCTGGAGGTATTCCAGAAAGGAGAGTGTTTGGATTAGGCACTATAGGAGTGTCTAATATGGTTGCTTCATTGACTGCTCGCAAATCTTGTACCATACGATATTTTACTGGTTCTCCCTTTTTGGATTTCTTATTTACTGGAAAGAGGGGCGTGTTGCAAGGTGACGTACACGGGATCAACGCCCCTTGCTGCACTAATCTCTCTATCTGCTGAGAGATCGCATCTATTTGTGCTGGCTTCAGAGGATCTTGTGGCTTGCGTGGTAACTCTGCTCCGGGTTTTAGTTTTACTGTGACTGGTGGCACCTTTAGGTGTCCAATATCTTCCGGTCCTTGTGACCAGAGTGTTGCTGGAATCTTGTCCAAGATATCATCTGGCCCTGTATTACAGATGCTATTGGCATCTATGTGTAGTAATATGGGCAGTGAGCAGAGTGCTGATGTGACAGTGACTTGTAGAGGTGAAGACACTTGTACAGTTCCATCTGGGGTGAATGAGATAGATGCTTGTAGTCGGGAAAGCACGTCTGCACCTAACAGATTTATAGGGCATGTAGAGGATACTACGAATCTTGCAAGCAGATCAGGAAATGGGCCTATTTGCATAGGTTGGGTTAAATGATTGGAGATGGGGACACCATCTACTCCTACACAAGCGACATCAATGTCAGACAGGTAAGATATATCGGGCAGATCTTGTTTTCTTAAAACGCTTCTGGCTGCACCTGTGTCTATGAGAAAGGTTGTGGGCGTCCCCTCTATTGGTAGTGTCACAATAGTTTGTGGTCCTACCTCGCCATCCCCTGAAGAAACTGCCAGAATAGGGGACACTGACACAGGCTCACCCCCGTCCTATGCTGTAGCTTGAAGCACAGGCGCTGCATTAGTATCATCTGTCTGCTGTCTAGGTCTTGGCTTCCTGGGTGCCTTGCAATTCTTGCTAAGGTGTCCTGATTTCCCACAATTAAAACACTGTCTTGTTTCTTTCCGTGGTGGTTGCTCAGAATTCACCATAAGTACAGCCGTTTTCTTAGATGCTGATGATACAGGTTGTTTAGCCGCCGCTGTCTCCAGCCCTTTAGCAACTAGCAGTAAGGTGTCTAAAGGTAACACTCTATATTCTGGTCTGGATGTCAATAGGCCCTTTTTAATTATCTCATGTAATCCCAGCACGAAAGCTGTACTTAACATCTGCGTATGTGTTTTATTATGTGGACTGAAGCCAAAGTCTGGAAATACTTGTGTGAGTCGTGCATGAAACTTTTCTACAGACTCGTCTTTGTCCTGTTTGATATCTTGTAAATTAACTGCCTGATCTGCCAATATATCCTTTGCCCAATATCTTAACAGATCACAGAACTGTATGCCTGATGTAAAGTCATGCTTTGAACGATGTGTATCATAAGGATCCATGGCATTCCGCATAATAGGCCAGTATGAATCTCCTGCCTTAATTTCACATAGGCTAATAAGATCCTCCCAAGCTGCTGAGTACGTTTTTTGGATTTGTACAATTTTTCTATAGAAAGGCATAGGTTGTTTTTCAGGGTCTGGCAATGTGTTGATAAGGGAGGTGGCTTGTGTCGGGGTAAATGCAACGTACATTAGACTTCCCCTTTTCTTGTTCCTCCTCTTGGATTTCACTTTTGAATCAGAGTTTCTATTTGTCCACTCTACGGCACTCTCTCCTCCCCTTATGTCGTCACTGGATTCGTCTGAACTATCTTGTTGGTGATTGATGGGCAGAGCTTGTGATTCCAGTGGTGTGGTCGGCTTGGGGAGTGGTCTGAACAGCGGGCTTGCTTCAGAGTTGTGTGAACTATGTATACTATGGGGGCCAGCACTTGCTGGTGGATGTTCTGTTACAATTGGTGCCTCAACAGATGGAAATATCGGATATGGAGAATACAGTGTTCCGTTTGGAGTCAATACTGGATACAAGCAAGTGGGATGTGTTTCTGGTGCAGTAGGAGTAATGGGCGGAGCCCCTTGGACAGATGGTGTGACGAGTGACATCACGTTATGTTGGGCAGTATTCGGGGATGAGTGCAGCTCCTCCTTCATGTGTGTGTGGGCGCCATCTTTGGATTGTGATTGTGTGGAATGTCTTTGTTTGTGAGTATGGTGTGGTCGTGGTACATTAAAGTGACAGGGGTCTTGTATTTTAGAGGGGACAACGGGTGAGTTCGGGGGACTGACCACTTCACATGGAGCATGATACACATAAATTTTCCTTCCTTTTAATTCAATCTCCTTTTCTATCCACCCTTCCTGTGCAATTGCTCTAGCCACTTTGTACCACATCTCTGCACTAGGCAATAAACCACAATCTTGTAACTGTCCTTTATTATCTCTCAACACTTTACGCCACTCTTCTGCCTTCAAATGCCCTCCTACGACACTAGTAATACCACAGATCTTGAATATCTTTTTACATCGGTTCACTGCAGCCTCACCACCCCTGTTCTTAACTATATCACGGGCTAACACGCCCTCAGTCAATTTCACCTGATTCTGTCCCATATTTCAATATGAAGCAAACACGTATTTAGCAGCAGGTGTTTAACGAGGTAGTAATAGAGAGAGAGAGAGAGAGAGAGAGAGAGAGAGAGAGCAAGTCTGAGAAAGGTTTTGAAAGAAGATCTGACTTGGTCGACTGTTTATGAAGGGTTAATTCGTACGTCTTCTCTAAACTCAGATCGTCGTTACGCCCTCCTAGAAGTATAGGAATGTACCTCGCAGTGTGTAACCACTTAACTGCTGGTAAGGGATAGAAATAAGGATAGTGGACAGAGGCATATAAATCAACAGGACATAATCGTATTACATTTATATTTTTAACTATTTACTTCTTAAATCAATCTCCCCCTGTAGTTTATACGACCTTAAGCATTGATATAGAAAGAATTCTCTTAACTAGGATACGTCCTTGAAAGAGTTAAACAAAATGGGAGGGGGAGATGAGGAATTTCTCTCTGTGTGTTTTTGACCTTGGGGTCACACAGCTGCAGAGAAATCAGCTTTCAGCTTTAGGGAGAAATCCTAAGCTACATTTCTCACCAAAACATGCATCACAACCAGCAATGACATAGCATATAACATTATAATCATCAAACCTTTTCTGCAGAAAACTTTAGATTCAAAGACATGTGATTCAGGATTATGCACTATTATGTGCTACAAACCGACAATACACACACACGTTTTAATCACCCGTAGTGAATGACAGACGTCTCTTGGGGTTATCAAGCTACTTACGGCCCAAACATCATGACCCCCAAAAAAATATTCATCTATCCAGCATGCATAGACCCTTCCCAGGAAAATCTATATATATAAAACAATCCCAATCCCCAGGGCACATATATGCAAGCCCGTATGTGTGACCTCTGGTTTATGTACGTCTCTGGGTACAAGTCATCCGTCTCCAGAGAGTCACACATACACGTGTGTGTGACCCGAACCACAATATCTAAGAAATCACAATCGTTCAACCCACACTACCAACAGACACACACAGGCGACAGATATCTTGTACAGGATTCCAATGGACTTGAGGCAAAATATCACCTGTACTTTTTGTAACTTCACTACACAACGGAACTGGACAACGGGCAGAATTCCAAGAACAGGTCTACACGGATAAGGTACTAATCATGTCCTTACTGTGTACCGGAGGAGATCAGGCTCCGCCTGTTCTCATGAAGTCTGTCCGAATTCCTCTTGTCCGCCATAGTTTGGTTAAACCTCAAGTCCCTGTTCGGGCGCCATTTGTTTTAGTAAATAGCAAAGTATTTTTCAGAGATATCTGTCCCTGGCCAAATTACCAGTAGAGTGTGCACACCTTAGAGAAATAATACACCAACACAGAGTTCTGGTATACAACTTTCTCTCTACTAGTTTTATTACGTCAGCCATCATTTATATAGTTTTTAGTAATCAGATAAAAGTTACAATTAAGCAAAACATCAGGTTTATTCGGTAATTCATTGGTTCTGAGGTGTCTGCTTTTACGAGACCCTGGTCAGACATTGGGTTAAAATATTAGGGAGTCTCTAGGACTCATCCCACAGGGGGATGAGTCTTCCTTTCATTGGTCAGAAGTTTAGAACAAAGGAAAGATGGCGTTCTCTTCCTCGTGCTCAGGGTGTGATGAGGCTCGTCATCCTTAACAGACCGGAAATTGTGCTGCCTTCATCTTGTGAGAAAGGGGAGTGACAAATCCTCCATTTTAGAGTCTCCCAATGATTCAGCATTTATTAGTAAAACTTGGTTATACGATAATACTGCAAAGATAAGATATATAAGTAGGTGCACGAATACATTTATGCATTTTGAACTGATCCTAATCCATACCACCATCCCCATAATGGCACCACCCTAGGCCTGGGCCTCAGAGGCCTAGGGCAAACATGCCTATGTGTTGAGAATTCATTTGTCTAAGCAACCAAAATCTAACTTTGCACTAATATTTTTAGATTATTCATATGTTTGTAAAGGTAATGCAAACAGAAATGTTACATTTTAGTAATTCTTTTAAACATATTAAATCTATTTATAATCAAAATTAGAAAATTTCTATATTAGTTAGGGACCAAACATATTTCATCTCTATCAATTTTTACATCCCTAGTTTGTACCCAAAGAGTTTTGGAAAAATAAAAATAAAAAATTGGATACCAAAGTATTTTCCTCACAAAAAGAACGCAAGTTAAAGTAATTTTTATCAGTCCTAAGAAGATAACATCACCATTAGACAGGGTATAGGATTGCCAATGGACTTCCAGTGAGCAACCCCTCTTGGAAGGCTGCAAGGTGACTTAGCTCCCTATCAAAATCTCTAATCTTTGTTAAAATTGCCTCCAATTTCCTTAATCCGAAGCTAAAAAACATCCCTGGCCTAGTATAGTCAAACACTATATGGGCCTCAGGGAAGCTAGTTTCAGGAAACTAATCTAAACTAAGCTAATTTATTTCTACATGATTACTACTATGAATAGCAATGACACAAAAAGAAGCCACAAAGGTGCCAGACATTATCACCACAACCTTTGAGAACAGACTTATTAAAATAACAGCTCCACTGAAAGCTTAACCGACAGTGACCTAAAATCAACCCACATCTAACTCAACTTCAGATATAAACAGAGGTAGCGTTGTACTAGACAAAAATATATTAATAGATGAATGAAGCCTGCTTCAGAATCCTATGCTGTCAAGAATCATAAAGGGCAATCAATTTGAGTGACTGGGGATCCCACTCAGCACCCCATCTTTACATAAGTACCATATGGATATACCCCTATGGATAATATTTCAAGTGCAATAAGGCTAGAGAATAAGCAGGTTATGACATCTGAGGCTTTCTACTTACAGTACATCTCCAGAATGCTAATACTGGGATGATGCCTGGTAGACCAACAGAGAAGAACAAAAATGTACCAATAGAGACGGAGTATATGTGACCAATCAAGGCTGGAAAAATATGACACCACAGTCCATGCTAACTAACGGTGATCTAATGAGAACATGAGCTGTCCTATTATCCTCTGTCACAAGAATGCTACCTGAACTTCTAAACAGAGTGTCTGTACCTAATTACTACTACAAGCAAATCACAAATCACAATACAGTTACTCCAGGCTGCTTTAACTAGCATGTTGTAAGTGGTCTGCTCTTTTGAACACACAAGTAATAATAATTCTTGATGATCTTCACATAAAGTTCTGCGAATACCTCCCCATTTAACGTGATGGACAAACCTTCAAATGAACTGTCGCATACTCCATCCAAAAATACAATCTAATACAGATAATTGCAAGGTATGCGATGCCTTCAGACCTTCTGGATGCGCAAGGCAAAGTGTCTCTGACAAGTGTACAACCATCCAGTTTCTTCAGCAAGGACACTAGCTGACCAACAATAAAGTTTTATTCTTTCAATAAATATACAAGTTAGCTAATTGACCTTACAGGGAAGCCGGTGACCCATATGAACAAATAACTGTTAAAAATCAAGCATGTGTGTAACAGGGGAACGACTCATTAGAAGGAGCGATCATGTCTTATCTTTACCTCTTGGAAACCTAGCATCCGATAACAATATAATTGTAATATAATTATAATTGTAATATAATTGTAATATAATTATAACTTCCACTCTCAATCACTGTGTGGCTATAGTTTTACTAAAACCACTGTGACTTCTATATTTATTGCAATGCAAAAATTAAAATGTTCAGCACATAATAAAACCATGATCTATGAACAAACTCACATTTATATGAAAAAATATGGGCTTTTTTTGACCAAACACATAGCCCAAATAATCACAGCATTATCTTTCTCATTTGTTATTTTCCATTTGTTTATAATTATATAGCTCCCAGTTGAATTTTTTAAAATTGATTAGTTCTCTCTTGATATTACAACGAGATAAGACATACAAAACTCAACATTGTATATGATAATTTCAGTTAATAAATACATTATTTTCAAGACCCACACCGTCAGCATAAATCTTTGCAGTACAGCCATTCTTGTTAATTATGTAACGTAAGTACATTACAAGTATATTTTATTAAATGTCTATTGGAACACATAAAACACGTTTAATACAGTATATTTGATGACCATATTTTCCAAACGAAAGAAAGAAAAAATATATATTTCCAAATGCAAATTTTAACATACCTATTTTCTGTGTATTTAAGTTACAAGAATAATTTGGGGCAATGTCACAAAACAAGAAAAAAGACTAAACCGGCAAAAATTTGCAATTATTGAAATGAACAAATTATAAAGGTGAGTTAAATTTCATAAAATGTAACTTGGACTCGTAGAAATAATATACAGGCAATGGGTTTTTTCTTTTGTCATTCTTAGTAAACTATTGAAGATGGTATTTTTAAATGTCAATGTGTTTAGAAAAGCATTTATATAAACTATATATATAATCTACTAATAATTTAAATGTTTTATTAACATTGTGGTAAAAAAGAACTTCAAGATTTTTTTTTTTTTAAATGCAGTCATTGGTGGAATAGAAGTAGTGATTCAGAGAAAAGGCATAAAATGTACAGACATGAATAGAAATGCATGTGGAGGCAATACAGGGCCGGGTTAAGGAGGGAAATTTGCATCTGTTTACTGGTTCCATTCTGATGGCAAACCTCACTTAGATCAGAATACGTCTATGGGACACACAAACTTCGCTAACACTACTTTTTATTATACAGAGTAATTTCAAGCTTTGCATTTTTCAAATTATGCAAAATAGAAGGAAAATTTGGTTCAACCATCTTGCATTCCTACATATATGTATTACCTATTATTCCTTTTATCTTGTATATAGATTTATTGTGTATGTTTCTAGATTGTATTATAGCAGTTTATTTATGTAACTTTCATGTTATGTACTTTGATTGGAAGCTGAAGTGTCCACAGAATATAAAGAGTTTTGTCTTTGTATGGAATTATTGTCTGGGTGGATGCACAAGGTCAGAGAGGTAAGGGAGCAAAAATAATGAATATGAATATGTTAAGCTATATAAATGTAATTAAAAATTATAAATAGCTACAAACATTAATAGAAATAGGAAAACAGCAAAATATGAGAAAAACAAGTAAAGAATCACATGAAATGTTAGTGCACCACCACTAAACTGAAATATTTGTCCAATACATTTTTTTACTGTACACTGCAATACTCTTAATTTTCATCTGTAATACTGGACATTCATAGATATTGCAATCTTCAGAAACATGTAAAGATATAGAACACTTCCAGTAATCTAGTAAGAATCACAGACTGCAATGTTTAACATGGTCATTAATTCCAGAAGCATTGAAGCTCAGAGTGATACCAAGCGACTTTAACATGCTTTGACATTAATTGCCATTCTGTGGCTAAGAAATAGTATTCCTTTTCTTTATTTTCCAGTACTCATCGTAAAACTTAATCAATATTGCTTTTAACTTGATAGAGAGGTGCAACTGAAACGTTAGTCCAATAAAAATGGTATCAATAGATTACTGGACATTCAGTGCTACCCCACTATATATATATATATATATATATATATATATATATATATATATATATATATATATATATTACTTTCAAATGAGCATAGGCCTAACCAAACCTGATATTAAGTATCAGACAATCATGTAGGAAAGATGCCTGAAATTATTCAAAATAGTTACAGTGCCTTGCAAAATATTCACCCCCCTTGACTTTTTACATATTTTGTTACATTACAGCCTTAAGTTCAATGTTTTGTTAATCTGAATTTTATGTGATGGATCAGAACACAATAGTCTAAGTTGGTGAAGTGAAATGAGAAAAATATATACATAAAACTATTTTTTAGAAAAGGAAAACAGAAAATTGGCAAGTGCGTATGTATTCACCCCCTTTGTTATGAAGCCCATAAAAAGCTCTGGAGCTACCAATTACCTTCAGAAGTCACATAATTATTGACATGATGTCCACCTGTGTGTAATCTAAGTGTCACATGATCGGTCATTACATATACACACCTTTTTTGAAAGGCACCAGAGGCTTCAAGCAAGAGGCACCACTAACCAAACACTGCCATGAAGACCAAGGAACTCTCCAAACAAGTAAGGGACAATGTTGTTCAGAATTACAAGTCAGGGTTAGGTTATAAAAAAATATCCAAGTCTTTGATGATCCCCAGGAGCACCATCAACTCTATCAAATGGAAAGAACCTGGCACAACAGCAAAATGTGAGACGGCCACCCACCAAAACTCATGGACCGGGAAAGGAGGGCATTAATCAGAGAGGCAGCACAGAGACCTAAGGTAACCCTGGAGGAGCTGCAGATTTCCACAGCAGAGACTGGAGTATCTGTACATAAGACAGCAATAAGCCGTACGTTCCATAGAGTTGGGCTTTAGAAGAAAACCATTACTTTCAGCAAAAAACAAAATGGCATGTTTTGAGTTTGCAAATAGGCATGTGGGAGACTCCCAAAATGTATGGAGGAAGGTTCTCTGGTCTGATGAAACTAAAATTTAACTTTTCAGCCATCAAAGAAAACTCCATGCCTGGCGCAAACCCAACACATCACATCACCCAAAGAACACCATCCCCACAGTAAAACATGGTGGTGGCAGCATCATGCTATGGTGGATGTTTTTCAGAAGCCGGGACTGGGAAACTGGTCAGAGTAGAGGGAAAGGTGGATGGTGCTAAATACAGGCATATTCTTGAGCAAAACCTGTACCACTCTGTGCGTGATTTGAGGCTAGGACGGAGGTTCACCTTCCAGCAGGACAATGACCCCAAACACACTGCTAAAGCAACACTTGAGTGGTTTAAGGGGAAACATGTAAATGTGTTGGAATGGCCTAGTCAAAGCCCAGACCTCAATCAAATAGAAAGTCTGTGGTCAGACTTAAAGTGTGCTGTTCACAAGCGCATAAAATCCAACTTGAAGGAGCTGGAGCAGTTTTGCAAGGAGGAATGGGCAAAATCCAAGTGGTAAGATGTGGCAAGCTCATAGAGAATTATCAAAAGCAACTTGGAGCTGTGATTGCCTCAAAAGGTGGCTCTACAAATTATTGACTTTAGGGGGTGAATAGTTATGCACATTGACTTTTTCTGTTATTTTGTCCTATTTGTTGTTTGCTTCACAATAATAAAAAAAAACATCTTCAAAGTTGTGGGCATGTTCTGTAAATTAATGATGCAAATCCTCAAACAATCCATGTTAATTCCAGGTTGTGAGGCAACAAAACACAAAAAATTCCAAGGGGCTGAATACTTTTGCAAGGCACTGTATATGCATTTTGTTATTGTTATATAGCCCTTGAAATCCTCTTACCAGCAGCTGCATAGTTAATAAGGACTGACCACAGTAACCAATCAAGCCAGTCAATCCATTGAATGGAGCTGAGTTTAGACTAGCAGCTGCACGCTGGAACAAACTATCTCTCTTTTTAGCTATAACAATGTGAAGCATAGACAGTATGACATTATTTACACCATGCCAATACTGTAGGGGAGAACTGATGTAGGAAAGACATACAATGCTTTTCAAGTGGTGAACAGATTGTTATTCTGAAGGTATTTACCAGAGAAATATATGGTATTGATTGTCATTGCAGAGTGTCACGACTCATGGGGCGAGGGTCCAGATGCACCCAAAGCCTTCCTGCACTTCACTGTGATGGGTTGAAAGCCGCAGCCTTCTCCAGGTGAGGAACCATTTCAGGATACCAGGAACACAGGATCAGGAATAGGTGTAGGTTCCTTTAGAATAAGACTTAGGTGAGGTATCAGAATACCATCAAGTGATTTAGCTCATAAGCTGTTTCGCCAAGAATGACAGTACACCATGATTATGTACAGTCAAACTGAAACACTGAAGGAAACACTGGTATTTCTGAGAAATAAAATAATGGGGAACATCCCACAATACAATGAACAGGGGAGTGACTAGGTTTGAACTCCCCACCTTACTGTACATTAACCAATCACTGAGCCAACTGTACTGATGGAATTCAAATAGACCAGTCAGGAGATGGGTGATGTCATGTGAGTACAGCCCGACCTGGGGCTAATCTTGGCAACATGATCTGTGGCATGTACAGTGGGCATCCAGACTTTCTGGAGCCAGTGGTTTCTGAGAACAATGGGCAGGGAAAGTCCTAACAATGGGTTACTTTGGATGCAGCCGGTTTACATATTTTACATTTCAGTTCCACATAAACATCCCTCAACCTCAGACCATGTATAGATAGCATTATAGTGGGTCAGTTTACACATAATAGTGACAATAACTGTTATAAACGTGAAAATGTCCTGTACATTAGGAGATTGAGATTTATCAGACATATTGTAATGGGAACAGGCTGAATCTCTATCCCCTGTAGCATGAAGTTGTTTCACAATATAATGTTAAGGGCTCATAACACTTCACAGTGGTTAGTAGGTACAACATAACAACCAGGTAGTCTATCATAAATCTTTTGGGTCTTCATTCAGCTGTAATAACAGCCCTTAGGTAAAGTCACTGGTATCTGGTTCTGATTGTTCCAGATCTTCTCCTGGTAGGCTACCCACAGGGTGGGGTCCCTCCAATCTAGCAGTATTAGGTATCAGCACATGATTGCTGGTTGATAGGAAACTGCTCTGGCTGGCGACTTCAGACCGATGTCCCTATGGTGAACACATCCCCAGTCCTTTACACCATTCAGTACTGCTCCTATGCCCCATGTTCACCATACAACTCTGGGAATAAATAGTTAAGGGGCTCCGCCTGGTATCGGGATGTGGGTGTCATGTGGGCACTGGGGTGTTGGGCCAATTGCCAGTCCCTTAGATAAGGTTATACGGTCCATCTACTTTCATTATGTGGCCTCCCCTATGACGGAATGAGAAATGAGGAAACATTCGTGGTTGAGGTGCCTGTGACCCTAGAAGGTAGACTCATGTGGGCTCTTTGCATGGGAAGATAGAATGGTGTGTGCACAGATCAATATTATAAAGTTTTGTGAGTTTCTTATTATCAGGAGAGGCAGTGGGGTCTGTGCCCACTTGTACAACAATCCTTTGTACCCCTAGATTAAGGGAACCAGTTTATGTACTATATGCACCATCCTAAGTGCTCCTAGCTGACCCAATTAGTTTGTTTAAGTGTAGGTAGCTTGTGGATTGGCTAAATTCCAATCCCTTGTCTCGTCTGAAGACCCAGCTTGGTGATTTCCCAGGCAATCTCAAAAGGACCTCAAGCCCAGGAAATTTGAATGGGCCAATCAAAACAGGCCTACCATCTATGGGAAATAGCATAGGGAAATCTTCCCCATAGGCTTATATTGAAGTAGTCTTGTTAATAATTAAACTGTTACTTTTAGATTTAACCCTTTCTGGTATGGCTTTAGGCTGGTCAAAGCTGTAAGGGGTGGGGTTCAAAAGGGTCCCCCCTGGCCCCCAAGAATCCGGTCATGACACAGAGTCCATAGTCCTCTATCAATCCCTGATAATTTATATGTTTTTCTAAAGTTTTGTTCTTTGAATTGAACACATTAAAAGGACCTGAATTTGAATGTCAGGCTTATTGCCTTATTGCAAATGCTCTACCATCTGAGCTATCTGTTTGTATGATAAATATTGAGTATATGTAAGCTATTTAGGAAAAATAGTTTCTTTTAACCCTGTACTGCTGGGGCTGCCTCGTTATATATACAGCAGATCAGTCAGGGATTCAAATGCTCCGCAACCTTAAACTAAAATGTCTCCAACTGCATGAACATTTTTTGGCATGCCTTTGAACCAGGTGTCTCATGGTGCACAGTGTTGGCTTCAGTGGCCATTTTTTAAGGCCATTGTAATGCTCCAGCATTCACAGATTGTAAGTAGTAAATATCACTATTAACAACACCGAGGACTACATACAAGAAGGAATCCAACAACTGGCTAAAATATAAAATGAAAAATTAGTTGCAAAAGAAAGTAAGACTAATCTTAAAATATTTTTTAAATATATTAATGGAAAGAAGGCCAGGAAGGAAGCTATAGGAACATTACAATGTGACACAGGCCATCTGATAATTAGTGACCAGGAAAAGGAAGATGACCTAAATAGGTTTTTTTCTTCGGTATACACAAGGGAGGTACCAGTGGTTAGGACACTACACTGTAATGGGGCTACACTACCTTCACCAAATAATTGGTTAATGCAGGAAGAAATCCAATAGAGGTTGGAAAAAATACATTTTAATAAAGCCCCAGGTCCTGATGGAATACATCCAAGGGTACTGAGGGAACTGGGTTCTGTAAAAGCCAAACCATTATATTTAATTTTTCAAGATTCTCTCAACACTGGGTTGCTACCAGATGACTGGCGAAAAGCAGAGGTGCTACCTATTGTATATTTAAGAAGGGAGCAAGAGCAAATCCAGAGAATTATAGACCAGTGAGCCTCACTTCTGTAGTGGGAAAGCTTTTAGCATGGTTAATAAGGATATGTCTATTTGAACAGGATTATAAGTGGGAGTCAACATGGATTTATGAGGGATAGGTCTTGTCAAACAAACTTAATTAGTTTCTATGAAGAGGTAAGTAGGAACCTCGACCAAGGTAACTCAGTGGATGTAGTCATTTTTGGATTTTGCAAAGGCTTTTGATACAGTGCCACAGTGCCACGTGGAAGACTATTGTGCAAACTAAGGGATAAAGGAATTGCAGTAAATATCTGCTCATGGATCAAGAGGTGGCTAAAACACAGGAAGCAAAGGGTCGTGGTAAATAGAAAATACTCTGATTGGACTAATGTAGTAAGTGGGGTTCCTCACGGTTCAGTATTAGTTCCTCTCCTTTTTAACATATTTAATTATAATGTAGCTGATGACACTAAGTTGTGTAAGGTAATTAAATCAGATAATGATGTACTTTCCCTCCAAAGGGATTTACATAAAATAGAGTAATGGGCATCTAAATTGCAGATGAGATTTAATACAAATAAATGTAAAGATAAGCATCTGGGAAGGAAAGGTAGCCATGCAATTTATAATCTTAATGCAGTAAATATAGTGGTATCAGATATTGAAAGGGATTTGGGAGTACTTGTGAACAACAACCTAGGTAACAGTGCTCAATGCCAAGCAACAGCTGCAAAGGCAAATACAATATTAGCATGTATTTAGAAGGTTATAGATATAATTCTGCCACTATACAAATCCCTAGTACACCCTCAGTTTGAATATGGAGTGCAATTTTGGGCACCACTTCATAAAAAGGACATTTTAGAGCTGGAAATGGTACAGAGAAGGGCTGCAAAACTAATAAAGGGAATGGAGGAGCTTATTTATGAAGAAAGACTAACCAAATTAAGCTTATTTTCTCAAGAAAAAAGGCGTCTACAAGGCGATATGATTACCTTGTATAAATACAACCAGGGTCAGTGTAAAGATTTGTCAAGTGAGCATTTTTGTGCCAAGAGATTTCCAACTGACACAAGGACATCCTTTGAGGTTAGAAGTAAAAAGATTCCACCTTAAAGAAAGAAAAGAGTTCTTCACAGTAAGGGTGGTTAATCTGTGAAATTCTCTACCAGAGGAGGTGGTGACAGCGGATTCAATAGATAACTATAAAAGGGTACTGCATTTATTTCTAATTAAAAAGGGTATTCAGGGTTATCCTGGATAATTAGAGAGGGAGTATTGATCCAAGGAAGAATCTGATTGCCAGTATCTGGGGTAAGGAAGGAATACATTTTTTTCCCTTTGAGACGATTGGCTAAGTTTCAATTTTTTTTTTTTTCTGTTTGCCTTCCTTTTGGATTCAGTTAATTAACAAATAATTTGCATATTGCAGGTCCGAGGAGATCTTAAAAGGTTTGAACTTGATGGACTAAAATTCGTTTTCAACATCAATTACTATTGTCGGGATTAATACGACGTATTATTTTCTATATAATATAGAATAATGAATTTTGAGTTCAGAATAAATTTATAGACACATATTCCTTTTTATAAAATAACATTTATTGAAAATACCAAAATCAACTAGTCTAATGAAAAATGTAATATATCAAATCAAATGCAAATAAAACACAGTAATATATCAAAATCAAATGCAGATAAAACACAGTATAATCAGCCAGATAATAAAAGAAAATTAATACATCATATTGTAATACTTATTATTTATGATATTTTCTATACAGTCCTAAAATCTCAATATAAAAGTGTATTTCATTCACATGAACAATGAAACCTGGAATAGCAACCCATAGAACAAAATCAGATAAATCAATTAATAAAATTCATTCTTAATAACGTTTTAGCATGTACTAACAATGTCTAATGATATTATAATATATAGCTATACAGGAATGTATTGAATATAACACAATATAGTAAAGTATTTTATAATATAATTGATAAGTTAGTTAAGTAAGTTAATTTTTCTGTATTGGTCAAAAAGAAAAATGAGATATCTAATTTTGTATTAAAATTTATATCCGGATTTATAAATTTCAATGACAAAAGGGAATCTAAATAACTTTTTGATAAGAAATAAACCAAACAGAGAAATTATGGTAATGGTTTTCAATTATATCATAAAATAAAATATCTCAATTTAAAGATTACCAATTATGACAAAATTCCACTGGTTAATTCCAAAGTTGTTTTTGTTTCTCCACAGATAAAAAGTTTTTTTTTTATCTCTTTCTCCTTGTTTGTCTCTCTCTCAGATCCTGTTTCTATCCATAATTATACCTCTTGCTTATTTGCCTATCAGAATCCCAAATCAGTTAAAGTATCTAGTAACCAATAGAATCTTTTCATGATGTCATCACTTATTTAAATGTTATAAAGAATATATTTTTCTATATAGACGTTTATTCCTTTAACCATAAGATGGCGCTCTCGGACCTTTGAATTTTCATCCCTTTTTAATTAGCTAATGACCCCTTTGACCCACATCCTATAAACAAGATGAAGTCATAAGAATGTTATCAAATAGATACCCCTAGACAGATTTATTATTCTGTTTACTAGACTTGGTGTCTATGAAACGAACTTTTCATATGTGAAAATTTAAGGAGTATTTTATTACCTTCTACATTTAGGAATTTAGTCAGATATTTATCTCTTATAGAACAATGGATTATTCAAATCATGGGATAGCTATTTTGTGGGCAGCTGTGAAAACCTATTTTTCACATATATACATTCACGTAATAGAATTGCATGCATATGTATATATATAAATATATAGCATATAAAATATTAATACAATGGATATAAAAATAGTGGTTAATAATTGGAATATCATATTACACTATAATATCCATATAAGATAGAACTTTATTCATACAGAAGTTCTGACACTATGTAATTCTGTAACTGACAGACGGTACCTACGACTGATACAGGACCCTACAGAGTAATATACCAATCAGCTCAGGAAACTTATCCAATTGTTTCAGGAGAATGTGCAGCAAGGATTGGAGCAGCTTATACGCACCTACCTTACAACTGGGACTACAACTACATGCTGCCAAAGATCCATAAATCAGGCCCCCAGTGAGACCAATTGCTACAGATATGGACACAATGACACAACCGTTATCAGGTTTTGATGAAAACATCCTTAAGCCACTAGTTAGTAACACCAGAAGCTATATACAAGATACCATTGACTTTTTCAAAAAGGACCTACCTGCTAGCGCACTACTTGTATCCCTGGATGTTAAATCTCTTTACAGCAACATCCCACACAAAGATGGGATGGGCCATGCCTTAGGTTCCTTAAAGCTCACACTCAGAACAAGAAATATAACCCTGATACTATTGTCAAACTGCTGGAATATATCCTGACTCACAACTACTTACCTCCAAATAATGGGGACAGCAATGGGTCTCAAAATGACAGTAATGGGTACCAAAATGACACCACAATACATGAATCTATTTATATTATGGATATAGATTCTTATTCACATATGCTCACAAACCTTGCACAGAAGGGGAAACCCTCAATGACTTTCACAATTCCTTCAATACCTTCTTATTAAACTTAAAATTAATTACTCTGCAGAACAGGTGAACTTTCTGGACACTACCATTTCCATCACAAATGGCACACTTCACTCATCTATATATAGGAAACCTACAGGCAGTTGCCATTACCTTCTCAGTTCCAGTTTCCATCCCCCATCCACACACACACTAAAAAAGCGATAGTTCACAGCCAAGTCATCGGATATCAATGCATATGCTCCATCTTTCCATTCTTATTCTTCTGGATCTCTCTGCCGATTTTTGCACAGTTGACCACCATTGTTTCATTCAAATTCTCATTCAAATTAATCTGTGACACTACTCTATCATGGCTCACATCTTATCTTGAAAATCAAACTTTTAGTGTCTCATTCTCTGGCACTTCTTCTTCACCTCACTCTCTGACCATTGGTGTACCACAATGTTCTGTCCTAGGCCCCCTCCTTTTCTCCATTTATACATCCTCCCTTGGAACCCTAATAAAATCTTTGGATTTCACTATCATCTCTATGCAGACAACATTCAAATCTACATCTCAGCACCAGAATGTCCCCACCCTCTTCTAGCTAAAGTTGCCAACTGCCTCTCTAGCATATCCTCCTTGATGTCTACCCGTCAACTCAAGCTCAACATGTAAAAGACTGAGCTGCTAATCTTCCCATCCTCTTCTATATTTAAGGATGAATCTACACGGACTTTCCATCAATAAACACAATAAAGACAGTTATTAGATATTACAGTTACACCAGTTGTACACCATTTTACCCAGAATAATCACTCTATCCAAAATCTGAAAATCACAATACTCAGAGGAAATTTCAAAACCATCCAGAAAGGAAAAACATTTGTAATGAAAATGATAACACTTTTCAGTACTAAAGAAATAGGACTTAGAAAAAATCCTATCACATTACCAAAACTTTTTGTGACCCTGCCACATTCCTGCTCATGTTTTTTTTATTTTTTTTATAGTTGTTTTTTTCTACTCCTCAATACATGTTGATATTTATGGCCCTAACTTAGATTGCTCTGATTTGTAAAAACTGGTGCAAACACATGCACATTTGATCGGACAGAACATTATTCATGATGGCTGCCACTTTGAATATCTGTTCTGTTTTTCACAGATCTCCTTATTCGTTATTGCTTCTCAAGTATCACTCTCAAAAGCTCATCTTTCCAATTAATATGTTTTCCAATAAAAAATATAAATATGTATATATATATTTAACTGTATATATATATATATATATATATATATATATGTATATATATATATATATATATATATATATATATATACATACAGTAATTTAGTAATTATTAATATATATATATATATATATATATATATATATATATATATTAATAAGGAGTATTGCAATATAATATGATGAATATGATACTTTGATGTTATAGGTTTTGTTGTTATGTGTGGCTGTGTCATCATTACAAATGTGTTGGCATAATTTACAAGCACGTTTGTTACAAGGTTTAGTTCCACTTTTTGTATTCAGTTGTTCATTGGCCAATTTTCTGCTGACAAGTTTTTGTTTCAGGTTTGGTGGTTGTTTAAATGCAAGGATGGGAGGTTTTGGGAATATATATTTAAATTCAGTATCTTCAATTAGTAATGGTTGTAAATTTTTAATTATTTTCAGAATTTTCTCTAAACTTGGTTGGTATGTGGTCACTAGAGGTATACATGAAGTAGTTGCTTTTGTTTTGTAGTTTAATAGGTGTTCTCTGGGTATTTTGATGGCAGTGATTATTTTTTGGGTAATGATACAGGGTTTGTAACCCTTTTGTTTGAAAGATTCAGACAGTGTTTTTACATTTTTATCACTGTCTCCAGTGTTTGAACAAATCCGATGGTATCTAATAGCTTGATTATGGATGATGGCTTGTTTGGTGTGGGAGGGATGGAGACTGGAGCTGTGTAGGTAATTAAATCTGTCTGTAGGTTTCCTATATATAGATGAGTGGAGAGTGCCATTGGTGATGGATATAGTAGTGTCTAGAAAGTTTACCTGTTCTGTGGAGAAATCCATTTTAAGTTGTATGGATGAACTATCGACTTGCCCGTCAAAAAATGATGGTCAATAAAAGAAAGTGTTGAAATGCTGTTTGTCACACAATGTGAGTGTACTGTGTGCCTCAAGTAACTAAATTCCTCGAAAAGCAGAAATCTACATTACATAAAATAAGAAAAACTAAAATCACCAAAAATAAAAAATGTACATTACAGAACCAAAAAAAAACCCTAAATCACAAAAAATAAAAAAGGAACATTACAGAAAATAAAAAAATACATTACAACCCCCCCTCACTACAACATTTAAAAAAAAATTACACACCTGAAAATGAAATACATATAATACATACATATAATACAATACAATACAATGAAATAAAATACAATACAATTAAATAAAATACAATACAATTAAATAAAATACAATACACTTCTATCTAATATACATGCCACTATGTAATATACATGCCACTATCTAATATACATGCCACTATCTAATATACATGCCACTATATAATGTAATATACATCCCACTATCTAATATACAATACTATGTAATAATACATCCCCCTATCTATCTAATATACAATACATGCTATCTATAAATATATATATATATAGCTCCCCTAATTGTAAGCTACAATAAAATAATTAAGACCACTTACCTTTGAGATGTTTCTTGAGATCAGCAACCTACGGTAAAAAAGATTTAAAAAATTAATACAACACGTTTACATGAAATACCTAAACATTCTAAACATTCTAAATATTATTCACACTTTTCCAGCATGTCCCGTTCCAGCATGTCACGTCCCAGCATGTCACGTCCTCCATGTTCCGTCGTCCATCTTTGCGTCTTCCGGCGATACTCCTGTAAAAAAAAACATTACATTAGTAAACATAAACCAAATTAAAATAAACACAATCTACATTATACTTACCTTTCCGCGATGTCTCCGGCCTCCTCGCATGAAGAAAAAAAACAAAAAATGACACACATCTGCCCTGGTGGATGTCTCCGACGCTAATGACCTTCCTATGGAGTGTTCCAGAATTAAATGGCAATGGCGGCTTCTGATTGGCTGAAAAGGCTGTCTATCAAATGTCTATCAAATGCTGAATTGAGACCCCATTTGTGAAACAATGAAAAAAGTATACACCCCAAAATACACTGGTGATTGGATAACACACCTGTCCATCTTTATTTGAACCAATCCTAAGGCTTTACTGCCATCAGCAAAACACAATGAAATATACCCCCACGTACTGATTGGTGAAGACATCTGCGCCTTCCCATTGGCTGTAATATTGATTGATATTAAGAATAGCCAATGAGAATGCGCAAATCCTTCACCAATCAGTATGTGAGGGTGTATTCCATTGTGATTGGCTATTGTCAGTGCAACCAATCAGAATGCGCAGAGGCTCCAACCAATCACCCTGTGGGGGTGTATTCCATTGTGATTGGCTGAAGGCATCTGCGCCTTGTGATTGGTTTAAATAAAGATTGATAGGTGCATTATCCAATCAGAGTGGTATTTTAAGGTGTATCCGTTTGTGATTGGTTCACACATTGGCGCCTCCTCATTGGGTGAATTTGATAGACATCGTTTTCAACCAATCAGAAGGCGCCATTGCTTATTTTCTTCCGGAAAAGTTTCCTGGAGCCTCATTAGCGCCGGGGATGTCCGGGAGTGCGGATGTAAGTATATATTTTTTATTTATTTATTTTACAGGGCGTGGCAGAAGAGGATCCGGAGGAGGCCGGAGACATCGCGGGGAGGTAAGTAGAATGTAGATTATGTTTATTTTATTTTGATGTATGTCTATTAATTTTTTTTTCGTAGGTGGCTAATCCCAATGGACATTTGCAAGTGCTCTTAATTATTTAATTTCATCTTAGACTTAGATTAGTTAATATATAGATAGCATTTATTGTATGTTAGCTAGGGGTATACGTTTTATATAGATAGCATAGGATGTATTGTATATTAAATTGTGTTATTTATTTAGATAGATTGGGAATGTATTATTATATAGATAGCATGTATATTAGATTATGCTATTTATTTTGTGTGATGTGTATTAGATAGGGATGTATTGTATGTATTTGTATTATATGTATTTGTATTATATGTATTTCCTTTTCAGGTGTGTATTTTTTTTTCTGTAGTGAGGAGGGGGGGTTGTAATTTTTTTTTGTGTAATGTTCCTTTTTTTATTTTTTGTGACTTAGGTTTTTTTATTTTCTGTAATGTAGTTTATTTTTTTTTTGTGAGTTAGGTTTTTTATTTCATGTAATGTAGAATTTTTATTTTTGTGACTTTAGGCTTTTTTATTTGTTGTAATTAGAGTGGTGGGGGTTAATAGGGGGTAGGTAGTGTAGATGTTAATAGGTTAGTGTAGAGGGTGTTTAGTTGATCTTTAATGTTTTATTGGGGGTCGTATAGTGCAGTATAGTGTTAACACTTATTGTCATGATGGTCCTTGAGGACCATCATGGCACTTATGTGGTTAATGTAGTGTTGTAACAGGCCCATAATGGGGTTAATATACCCTTATGGGACTGATGGGGTTAAATATAGGCTTATGGGGGTCTGTATTGACCCCCATTAGAGTGGTGGGGGTTAATAGGGGGTAGGTAGTGTAGATGTTAATAGGTTAGTGTAGAGGGTGTTTAGTTGATCTTTAATGTTTTATTGGGGGTGGTATAGTGCAGTATAGTGTTTATACTTACTGTCATGATGGTCCTTGAGGACCATCATGACACTTATGTGGTTAATGTAGTGTTGTAACAGGCCCATAATGGTGTTAATATACCCTTATGGGACTGCTGGGGTTAAATAGAGGCTTATGGGGGTCTGTAATGCCCCCCATGAGTGACAATGTTAATGAAGGGCTTATGGGGGTCTGTATTGATCCCTATGAGTGACAGGCTTAATGAATGGCTTATGGGGGTCTGTATTGACCCCCATGAGAGACAGGGTGACAGTGTAGATTTTTTTTCTTTTACAACAGGTCCTTTAAGGACCTTTACGGTCCTTTAAGGACCTGTAACGAGGGAATTTTGAATTTTCATTGCAGCGGGGGTCCACGATCGCAACCACTGCGATGGTTAATGTGGGGTTAATGCAGGGCTCGGAACTTATCTCGGATCCCCTGCGGTTAATCCGGGTTTCCGAGCTTATCTCGGATCCCTTCTTGGGTAAGTTGTAGGTGGCTGTGCGGTCCTGGGTCTTTGAGCCTCGTTTTCATTTTTTCGGCAGACATTTTTTCTCTCGCTTAGGGGATTTTCGTGTGTCTGAACTCGGGAATTTGGACTTCAATGGAGGTGTAACTTCCCTTTCAGAGGTCCTGGGTGCCCCCCCTTGCTATGGATAAGCTTTTTATGTCGTTTTTGTGCGTATTTGGTGTGTTTTGACTGTTTTTAGGTGCGCACAGTTTTGCCATTTTTCGTGTGTGTGGCTGTTTGTTACGTTAAGGTTGGTTCGGAGGTGGGTTTAACGGCTTGTCTCGCTACGCAAGGCCCTTGGCCGCGGTGTGTGTGTATAACCCTGTGTGAGGCGCCTTTGAGATTTTTTTTGTTAAAAACTTGTGTGTGTGTGTGTTAACACAGCCGACGTTGGAGCCTCCACCTCCGCAAATGCGGACCCTCGCTTAGCGAGGATCTGCATTTGCGGGGACGTTGGGATGCTCCACCATCGCAAATGCGGCCCCTCGCTTCGTGAGGACCCGCATTTGTGGGGAACTGCGTTTCTCGCTTCGGCTCGCATGCTCACAACTATATATGTGATGGAAGGTGTTGAATGAATTATGAAAGTCTCTGGGTTTGCTTTCTCCTTCTGTCCAGATGATGAACAGATCATCTATGTAACGGTAGTTTTTGTATGGTTTGAAAATGGATACAGATAAGGATGTTTCTTCTAGATCGGCCATTAATAGATTTGTGTATTGTGGAGCCATTTTGGTACCCATTGCAGTCCCAATCATCTGTAGGTAGGTATCTTAGTTAAAAGTAAAATAGTTGTGGGTAAGGATATATTCTATTACTTTAACAATAATATCAGGGCCATATTTATTGTTTTGCTTGTTTGTTGAAAGAAACCTAAATCATGCCTCAATGCCATCTTTGTGTGGGATATTACTGTAAAGAGACTCTACATCCATGGTAACAAGTTATGTGTTAGCAGGTAGGTCTTTAATCTGACTGAGTTTGTTGAGAAAGTCAGTGGTGTATATATATATATATATATATATATATATATATATATTGTGATAGTTTGCCCTATAGAGGATGGTGCCAAGTAAAGAAGAGTAAAGAGTTCTTGACAGGAGTGACAGAGTTAACTCCTGAAGACCTACTAATTGGTGCAGGTGCAGTTTCTCTTTAAAGCCTGGAAAGCAGACATGGAAAGGGGTGGCTGATTAGGCTCTGGCCTAAGTTGTGTACTGCTGCTGCTAGCAGCCAGAGCAAGTCGCAAGAGAGGAGCTTGCTGGCTGATCCTGTGTGGATCTACCGTTTGAACTTTGGAAAACAAACTCCAGTTGTACACCATTTCACCCAGAATAACCACTCCCTGAAAAATCTCAAAATCAAAATACTCAAAGGTTTTTTTAAAAACACTAAGGAAAGAAAGACATTTGAAATAAAAATGATTATGTTCTTTAACAGTAATAACTCAGGCCTTAATGACATTTAATTCTTATCTCATTATCAAAATTTCTTGTAACCTCCAACATTCATGATTGTAAATATATATGTGTGTTTATTGATTTTTTTGATTTTTGATTTTTTGTTCTCTGCCTTCCTCCTGAGTTTGGTTACAGCTCTATGGTTCCTTAGATGGGAAACTATTTACAACCCCAATTTACTTACTCTGGTCTGCACCCCCACACACTTGCATGGCTGGCTGATCAGAAAATTATTTGTTAATCCTGGAATTTTTTGCTGTATTTGTGAATCTATAATCAGTATTGACTCTGACTCGACAAAGAGAGGAACGCTCTCGAAAGCTCGTCATGAAACCTATGAATATGTTTGTCCAATAAAAAAGGTATCACTATGTATTGCAATATTCTGATTATTCATCTAAATATATAATATATACATATATATATATATATATATATATATATATATATATATATGTAAAGTAAATAAATAGTACATCTGTGTTCACATTTGAATGTCTAAAACAAGTTAAAAATCCTGCTTCCAGCTCAGAATTCCGAGAAAAACAGGTATTACACTGCATTCTGGGAAGCTGAGCTGGGGCATGCAAATTGGCTCACAAAATGCCTCGCTCTTCAATCCATAGCCATTATCAAACAGGGCTTCCTTTAAGCTTATGCATGCTGTATTACACGGCTTTAATGCAAAACCAAGGTTGGATTAAACACAGGCTGAGTATCCTATCCATGTACAGCTGTTTCAAACTTACTGGCTATCATCAGCATGGAGCGGGATCTCAGCCTGTGTTGTGGACTTTATGTATGTATGTATGTATATATTATATATATATATATATATATATATATATATATATATACAGGGAGTGCAGAATTATTAGGCAAATGAGTATTTTGACCACATCATCCTCTTTATGCATGTTGCCTTACTCCAAGCTGTATAGGCTCGAAAGCCTACTACCAATTAAGCATATTAGGTGATGTGCATCTCTGTAATGAGAAGGGGTGTGGTCTAATGACATCAACACCCTATATCAGGTGTGCATAATTATTAGGCAACTTCCTTTCCTTTGGCAAAATGGGTCAAAAGAAGGACTTGACAGGCTCAGATAAAAAATAGTGAGATATCTTGCAGAGGGATGCAGCACTCTTAAAATTGCAAACCTTCTGAAGCGTGATCATCGAACAATCAAGCATTTCATTCAAAATAGTCAACAGGGTTGCAAGAAGCGTGTGGAAAAACCAAGGCGCAAAATAACTGCCCATGAACGGAGAAAAGTCAAGCGTGCAGCTGCCACGATGCCACTTGCCACCAGTTTGGCCATATTTCAGAGCTGCAACATCACTGGATTGCCCAAAAGCACAAGGTGTGCAATACTCAGAAACATGGCCAAGGTAAGAAAGGCTGAAAGACGACCACCACTGAACAAGACACACAAGCTGAAACGTCAAGACTGGGCCAAGAAATATCTCAAGACTGATTTTTCTAAGGTTTTATGGACTGATGAAATGAGAGTGAGTCTTGATGGGCCAGATGGATGGGCCCGTGGCTGGATTGGAAAAGGGCAGAGAGCTCCAGTCCGACTCAGACGCCAGCAAGGTGGAGGTGGAGTACTGGTTTGGGCTTTTATCATCAAAGATGAGCTTGTGGGGCCTTTTCGGGTTGAGGATGGAGTCCAGCTCAACTCCCAGTCCTACTGCCAGTTCCTGGAAGACACCTTCTTCAAGCAGTGGTACAGGAAGAAGTCTGCATCCTTCAAGAAAAACATGATTTTCATGCAGGACAATGCTCCATCACACGCGTCCAAGTACTCCACAGCGTGGCTGGCAAGAAAGGGTATAAAAGAAGAAAATCTAATGACATGGCCTCCTTGTTCACCTGATCTGAACCCCATTGAGAACCTGTGGTCCATCATCAAATGTGAGATTTACAAGGAGGGAAAACAGTACACCTCTCTGAACAGTGTCTGGGAGGCTGTGGTTGCTGCTGCACGCAATGTTGATGGTGAACAGATCAAAACACTGACAGAATCCATGGATGGCAGGCTTTTGAGTGTCCTTGCAAAGAAAGGTGGCTATATTGGTCACTGATTTGTTTTTGTTTTGTTTTTGAATGTCAGAAATGTATATTTGTGAATGTTGAGATGTTATAATGGTTTCACTGGTAAAAATAAATAATTGAAATGGGTATATATTTGTTTTTTGTTAAGTTGCCTAATAATTATGCACAGTAATAGTCACCTGCACACACAGATATCCCCCTAAAATAGCTAAAACTAAAAACAAACTAAAAACTACTTCCAAAAATATTCAGCTTTGATATTAATGAGTTTTTTGGGTTCATTGAGAACATGGTTGTTGTTCAATAATAAAATTAATCCTCAAAAATACAACTTGCCTAATAATTCTGCACTCCCTGTATATATATATATATATATATATATATATATGTGTGTATTTTTGTATATGTGTGTGTATTTTTGTATATGTGTGTGTATTTTTGTATATATATATATATATATATATATATATATATATATATATATATATATATATATATATATATATATGTGTATATATATGTGTGTGTATATATATATATATATATATATATATATATATATATATATGTATATATGTATATGTATATATACCTTTATTGAGTAGGAGGGATGTCAGCTAGGGGAGTTGGAGTGGCTCCAGGGTGTATATACTTTTAGGGGCCGACTTTTACTTCCATTTTAGTAATTTGGGATCCCTTTAGTTTAAATTGGGGGCCAGGAACAATGACTAAGATCAAGAACTTCTTAAGGATCAAAGGGGTATCAGAAAAGACAAATTATAGCATTACTTGAAAACAGAGTTGGTGTAGGCTGTAGAGCTAATTATTCCAATGTAAATGAACTGAAGATATAGAATATATGCTTATTAATGTTCTAGTCTCTGTATAAGAAGAGAGTACCCAACCTACTATTGGTAATATATAGGAGGAATGATACTTGTGAGAGAATGGAACCACCTTTTCAGTAGATCTTTGATGTAACCATACATTAGTCAAAAATCCAGGTCCCAAAAGATTGTGCTTTTAGTAGTTCAGTGATGCCAATGACTGATCTGTTGGTGTGTACAGTATGTCTCAACAGCTTCACTGGTGTTCACAACCATGCTCATAGAAATACATAATATAATGGCAAAGGGGGAGAGAGAACTCCTCACTGTCATCAAGTGCAGATCAGTATATCACACAACAAATACACAGCTCACAATCGTACATTTCATCTGCAACAGGTGCACACATTTCTATACCCCCAAAAAAGTGAGGTATGGTTAAGACTTTGTCAAATTCCTTTTGGATTCTGCTATGGGTTTCTGCTTCCCGTCCAGATAATGATGGATCCTTTCTTGCCCAAAAAATGCTTGGAATCACATGTATCTTCTGCCGTAGACCTATTTTTAGCCATTCCCTAGGAACTAAAACTTCTCACAATTGTACCCTTTTGAACTATATGGTCCTATGTTAAGCCACAAATAGTCATATGGGATTCTTATTGTAAAAACCACATATAATTTATTTTTTTGCAAGAAAGGATCCATCATCATCTGAGCCCTAGCTTGTTCCTGGGATTGGTAGTGAAGTGGTTATTGCGGTAGGCTACTGGAAGTGTCTACTGGTCACCCTTAAAGTGGTAATAACAGCAAAATATTTTTATTAGCCCAAAGCAATAATTACAGCCTAAAACACACTCCACACATATATAATAAGCGTCAAAATGAAAAAATTAGCCGTGCAACCTAGGCACACATGACCAGGGGAAAATGGATCAAAGCAGGGCTTTGGGAAGGGAAATTCACATAACAACACAAGTCTGAAAGTGACAAAGGGCCTCATTCAGTTGCTACTTACTTCCAAAAAGTTGTAGTAAGTGGAGGTCGCAAGTTACTTCCCTATTCAATTGCCTTCTAATTGTACCCCATTAACCCTAACTAAACCCCATTAAAGCCAACTGTCCCCCTTTAACCCTAACTGGGCCTATTAAACCCCATCTAGTCCTATTTAATCCCCATCTAGTCCTATTTTACCCTAGCTAGTACTGTTTAACCCTAACTGGGCCTATTTAACCCCAAATGTACCCAGTAAACCAATATCCGTTAAACCCCCTCCTACCCTACCCTATTAACCCCTACACTACTTACCCAACTCCTACCCTACCCTATTAACCCCTTCACTACCTACCTAACACCTACCCTAATCTATTAACCCCATCAGTACCTACCTAACACCTTCCCTAACCTATTATCCCCTATACTACCTACCTAACACCTAACCTAACCTCTTAACCCCTACACTACCTACCTAACACCCTATTAAATCCCCCAACACCCCACTAATTACAAAAAAAATCCTAGATTACCGAAAATTATAAAATAACATTACAGAAAATAAAAATAGTTTCATGAGGGTCTAAATTGAACCCCATGAGTGATGCTGTTAATTTTAGGTGCCGTGGGGTACTTATAGTACCCCCAGGAAGGGGTTAATTTCTTTATATAGCAAGGGTCCTTTAAGGACCTTTAAGGTCCTTTCAAAACCTGCAAGGCAGAATTCTTGAATTTTAAATGCAGCTTTTAAGGACCCGCGGTGGGACATTTGCATTTTTCCAGATGGGGGGGTTAATGTTAGTTGCCGCGGGGGTACTTACTGTACCCCCGCGGCATGGGGGTAACCATTAGTGTGCAGCTGGACCTTTAAGGAACAGCGGTGGGGAATTTAAAATGTTTAAATGCTGCAGGGGTCCAGTATTATCAAAATCTCTTCTGGACATTATAATAGCCCTTGGGAGAGGTAGCCACATGGCTAGTGTCCATCAAAATTCAATTGCTGGTTCCAAAAGTCCATGAGTCCTGGGGGTCCATGACAATTTATATTAAGCTGACCTTAGAGCCTGAATCTTAGGCCATATGTCTGTGGGCTTGAATGTTGCTACAATTCCAGTGCTATTCAATTGAACAAGCCTGCAAGTTAGGGGGCGAAAAACAAAACTGTAAATCATGCACTCATATGTATCATTTCAGGGCGGGAACATGATCAATTAAGCAAGTCCCAAACTACCCATTTAGAAACAGTCAATAGAAAACGAGACCATCATCATTAGGTCAGTAAAATATGGAGGTTACATGTCAATCAATTAGCATCTGGGGGTCCAATATGCGATCAGACTGGCAAAACCGCAAAAAACAAAATAATAAAAATGAATGCCAATACTGTTCTAGTCCATGTGGGTGGCCTGATATGTATTTACTTTTTATTGCCGATTTGCAAGTTTGAGACTGTTCAATTATTTCTAATGTCTTTCATCGCTATCTCCGTCATTTACAGTGCAGTATTGATTTTTTATTTGCATTTATAGTGCTACGGACAGGGGTTAAACCCCCTTGCAAGTCCTATCTGATACTCGTAGGATTGGCTCCTACATTTGCCGTTTACAGATGTGAAAACATTTGCGGGTTTGGGGAATTGTAGCACTTGAATAGCAATTTGCGATTTTAGAGCTCGAAACTCTTGCAAACGTGAAATATCAAAGGCTTAGTAGCCCACAAAAAGACGCCAATTGAATAGCAAATAACTTTTGTTTTCTACATATATGTGTAGTGAAGGGTGAGTGTATTATTAAGGAAGGAGCGGAAGGAACAGGACAAGGAGTGATAGGACCAATGCAATTGAAAGATTCATATTTCAGTACTTTTAAAAATAAGACACTTCCAAAATGGTTGGTACTGTATAAATAAAGTATAAAAATGATAATTAATGATGATTAATAATTAAATATGATGCCCTTTAGCTGGTAGGTACAGAGTTATTAGAACAGTATAAAGACCATATGATCTTATGTAGTCTTATTATGCTTGACAGAATTTCTTATTCTTACCTAATTATGTCCAACAGCATTATTTAAATAATTCAGCATCCTATTCTAAACGTATTCAGTTTTCATTTAGAATTCACAGCTTCCCCAAATATCACATGCACCATTCTTATTATTGTAAGTAGCGACTTGTCCGTCAAAAATGTCTGGCAATGTTGTTTGCCACACAATGCATGGCTCCCCCCCCCCCCCCCTCTAACTTTCGTGCCTTACTCTGAGCGCCTTTGTCGCTCATCGCGAACCTCTACCCACTCTCTGACCCCTGTGTCTGCTTCCCCCCTCTCCCTTCCATGTGTCTGTTTTCCCCCTCGCTCCCCTCGGTGTCCTGTGTTCTTTTCCCCTTATTTCCCTCCTTTGTGTCCTTTTCCCCCCTCTCTCAATCCTGTGTCTCTTTGCACCCTCTCCCCCCTCTCACTCCCGTGTCTTTCTCCTCTCTCTCTCTCTGCTCAAATGTTGTGTGCCTCGACATCAGCGCCATAGTCCTACGGCCTTCGGCGCTGATCGCGGCATCATCATGAGCGCCTTTGGCTCTCATGTCGAGCCTGTTTCAAAGTCTTACGGGCCTCGCACTCATCGTGGCCCTGGCAATGAGTGTCTTAGGTGCTCATTGCCAGCCTTTTTCAAAGTCTTGCGGGCCTCGCGATGAGCACATGCGGCTTGCATTGCTCATTGCAGCCCCCGTCATTTAAAAATGTCAAAGTCTTGCAGGCCTCGCGATGAGCGCATTTGGCGCTCATTGTAGCCTAAGTCGTGCAGGCCTTGCTATGAGCGCAACTATTATATGTTATGTTATGACACCAATTTAACATTAAGTCTGTAAACACTGAGTAAGACCCATAAACTAAAAACATTGGGCCTTATTCTATTGGACAATTTTTAAATGTATACACACTTAAAATCACTCTTAATATTGCCACATATTCTATTAGCTACTTGCAATCTGATTACGAATTACCTGCCCACAATCACTAGGGCCAGCCAAAGCCGTAAAACCGGCTTTAGAACTCCATGGAAACACATTAGATTTAATTGCAGAACAGTCTCAAACCCACAAATATGCAATAAAATTTCATTTTTTTTAACTGTTATTTCTGTGGAATAAAGATCCCAGGACTCAAAGGCTTAATACATATCATGAAACCCACATTAACTAAAGCAGATGATCTAATGCATTTTATAGTTTCTAGATTGATTGATTGCAAGCTCAATCTACAAATATTACTTATTGGCATTAATTAATTTGTAGATTCCTATTGCAGATTACGTCTAACTTCCATATTTTACTGACATCATGATGACGGTCTCATTTACTATTGGCTGTGTCTAAGAAGTAAATTACAGGCTTGCTTAACGTCATATGATATGATCAGGCCCCCTGAAAACCTACTTGAAACGGCAGGGTTTACAAGTTTAGGCTTAAGGAGATAAATTGCCAAATTTACGAGTTTGAGGCATTTGCGGGCTTCTCATAGAATAGGACCCATTGTTATTTTGAATAACTAAACCTTATAATAAGCAAAATGGTTTTATAAATAAAAAAATAAATAAAAATACTTTTACATATTACAACATTTATATGCAATTATTCTTCATTGCAGGGATCCCCTGCTTTTGCCAGTTACTTTATCAGGAGGGTGTGTTTTTGTAAAATAATAAGCTTCCCTTTATTACCGCTGATGTAACTGTAACATTACCGTTATGCAGACACTGCACTCAGACTGTGTATTCATAGTCTCCTCCCACCCAATTTGCTATGCTGAAGCCAAAATGGTAGTGCTGTAGGAACATAATTGCATATAAAAGACAAAAAAGGCTTTATTATGTATTTTTTATAAACTCTAAAAAACGTGGCATATTTTATAAGCGTAGTTCTTACATTTTAAAAATAGAACCATAGTTATTCTTTAAGTATTTACCAGATGTACCACTGAATTATGCCTAGGACTTCAGTTTGCAAGCTACTCCACACACGTGGCCTGTCCATTTGGGCAAACGGGGCACTAACCAACCAACCCTAAATAATAGTAAGCAATAATTTTATTTACTGTAAATTATGTATTCCCTCTAATTGTGATTCATTGGTGGCCCCACTCTCAACAACTCTGCCCTCAATAAATACAATAAAATATATGAGCTTATGTTCGTTACTCAATTCAGTTGTAATTGGCTTCAGATTAGGAAGAAGAGCGAGAGAAAAAAGTGTATAATCATAGAATGGGAGCGCTGACACATGGGAGCAACACATATGTAATCAAAGGCTGTGCTACTATTGCTGGGAGTGAGGCTACCAAAGCAGGACACATACATGGAGGTAGGCAGGTGTGCTGCCATTGAGAGGAGACAGTGGGGAGTGAGGACACGTGTGATAGCTGGCAGCACATACATATATACAGTATGTGTTTTGTATATGTATATTTAACTTGTCATGTGGGTGAGAACTGATTGTATAAATTGATTATTTCAAACTCTACTCTTTCTTCATAATTGTTGTTGTAGGTTTATGTTTTTTGTTGTTTAACATTGTGTCCATGTACATAAATACCAGATTTTTGCTTTTTTATGTACAGAGGCCTGATGAAGATACATTCCTCTGTGTATGTTACAGAAAATGGGGAGTTATATGTACTCTGTTGTGTAGGTAGTAGCTTCTTTGCATATATTTATCTCCCAAAACAAACTTCCAAAGTACACAGAAGAGGGACCTCTAATTTACCTTGTTAAAGGTATACTATGCTAGAATGCCACTGCTGGGATTTTTATCTGTTCAGTATGCCCAATCAGGTTTTATTATTTATTATTATTATTTATTTTCACCCCTCAGACAGTCGTATATAGAGCTTTACATTGCACTGGGAGCCCCAGTGGTTGCTGGCAATTTTCTCCGGAGATGAGGTAGGTTAAATTCAATATTCAACAAACAAAAACAGAGGTGCTCAATCGGAGAACAAACTAACCTTAATAGTTTAGTTCTATGGACATGATAATTCACACTGAGAGCAATCTCTTTTAGACCTACACATGAAGAAATATCCTGTAGTATATCAGTCTGGTCCCACTCAAAAAAGAGTGATCCAGCCCGAAATACAAGGCAATGCATGTCCATAGAACTTACCTAGAGCACTATTAAATTAGCCAATTTCAAGTTGCCGAAGCCCGTAAAGGAGCCCGCAAAAGTTAAATTGGCCTCTTTAAGCTACCCGCAAATGATCTGCAGGTTACAGGTGGAAAAATCCTACGGGCATGAAAATCAGAACCCTGTCACGGCTAAGCCTTTGATCTGTCAAGCCTGTAAATGTTACAATCACTATTAATTTGTCACAAATCCCCAAAGACGCACTAACGTTCAAACCCGTAATCAGCAAATGGAGCCAAAATATTATAGCCTCCAAATAGGACCCACAAAGGGTTTACAGACAAGTTCTTAACACTGTTAAAGACAATATAAACATAACACTGGACTTTAAAATATGGGGAAAGCATGGAAAGGCATAACTATTACTTGCACAATCACCAAATAAAAAATAGGCATTTAAAACATTTTTTATATCATCATATGTTGAAATGGTCATACATATGCCAATATGAAAAGCCATGCTGACACATGCATAAAGCAATTATAGACACACTACCTGATTAAATTGCAAAACAAAAACATGAAACTGCCTGCCATATTAAGCCTCTCTCACTCAATGAGGCTCTAATGTAGATCCAGAAATATAAACATAATGGCATATACATTGCACTCATCACATCTACATTGGGAAAAGAAAAAGTGGCCAAATTACACGGCCAGATCACATATATCAAGTAACAGGGAAACATTTTATTATTTGTTATTCAGTCCTTCAGTCGTGTCCGACTCTCTGTTACCCTATGGACAGCAGCACATTTATATAGGTCTCTGCCTGTGGTTTTGCATGCCAAAGATACTGGAGTGGGTTGACAGTTCCATCTCCAGTGGACTGCCATTTGAACGAACCTCTCTGCTATGACCTGCCCACCTATAGTGACCTTACATGATATAGCTTACAGCTTCATTGAATTACACAAGCCCCTTCACCACCACAAGGCAGCAATCCAGAAGGGGAACAAGGGAATGTAAACCACACTAATCTACTCATCTAGATTATGCAGAGGCACATTGAGCAATAGCCAACTCGCCTCCATCAGGGATAAACTACGCTACGCCCATCCTGGAAAGTCCCACACCATTGCTGGTGGCCATGTGCCAAGATGTATACCCATTATCATATGGTGACATCCCATTAAATGTTTTGCAATCAATAAATTCACATTATCACCTGTCATATTCTTATCAGGCCTTCAGGGGAATGTTGCTACTCCACATGTGTACTAACTCTTTATTATTAAATATGATATATATTATTATATGATATCTTATTATATTCATACTATTATTATTATTACTAGTGACTTGCCCGTCAAAAATGACGGCAATAAAATTAGAAGCCTGGCAATGCTGTTTGCCACAAAATGCTATGATCTGCTCCTTCTGAGCACCTTCGACACTCATTGCAAGCTCCTTGCTGAGCGCCTTTGGCGCTCATCTCATGGCTCGCAAAGAGCGCCTTTGGCACTCATTGCGAGCCTCTCCTCCCATCTACTTCACCCCTCATTACAGGCCTCGGCAATTTGCAACTTTTGTGCTTGGGAATGCCATGTGTCTCTTTCCACCATCTCCCCCTGTCCTTTCACTGTGTCTTTGCCGTTATGTATTTTCTAACTCCTGCGTGCCTGGCATTGTTCGTCTCGGTCCCGCGTGCCTAGCGTTGTTGGTGTGTGTTACTGTCTTTGCCATTGTGTATTTTCTAAGTTCTGCGAGCCTGGCCTTGCTGAGTCTCGTTTTCATCTTATTTCAGAATTTTTAAGTTTTTTGGGCTGCCATTTTTTCAAAAAGACAAAAAAAGACAAAATATGCCTCAAATTAACTTGACAACCTCACTCACAGGCTCCCTGGCTCTCCCCATGTGCTGTGTGTGAGTGTGTAAGTGAATTTGAGGCATATTTGTGTGTTTTCGACATCTTTTCCAGTTCAGTGGTTCACATGTTAAAGTCATACTGTATGGGATTATTGTTATCGTATGTATTAACCTATTGCATAGTAACTAGTGCTCATTAGTTTACTGATATAGGAATGTGACACAAATGTGATGTATGTAGATGTCCCAAAACCAAAACCATTGAAAACACACTGACATGGTGAGAACAGTATAACAAAGCTTTATTTCATACACCGAAATGGACAAGACTGTGCATTAATATCATGGGTGTGGTGTGGGTGGATCCCAGGAAGACAAGAGGCTCTTGGGATACTTAAAGGGGGTAATTTCATAGTCTAGAATAAGCATGATGCATAGCACCTACCAGGGTCACGTGTGGTCACTACACCACTGCAACCGGAATCTGATGTATAAAAGGATCCTCATAAATCACTCCATTTAGGAAGAAACCATTATTGTGCATAGCATTTACAACTTGTCTATATCTGCTAAATGAAACAGATGCTTAAACCTATGGACTGTGTAATCCAATCCAGTTTCACACATACAATGTGTTGACAAAACAAAAATCTGAAAAGAAGTGGTCAAAAAGAAAAAGGTGGAGGAGGAGAAAAAAAAACATGCATGTACAGTACAGTGTGAAATACAAACTCACCTGATTCCCATCTGTAAGCATTACTAACGATTAGCAAGTTCTCAGGAAAACTCACTGGCCATGACCATTAATAATGATGTTTCAGCTCACAACAAATGCTTAGCTGTGAACACTGTCAGTGGTCAAGGTATACTATCACCTTCTCCGTATGATATTGTTCATAAACATTGATATCACATCCATCAGCTATACAGATGTTAGCACATGTTAAAGGATATACCCATTATTACAGAGAGGACGCAAAGGTCAGCCGCCAGATTCAATGTTACTTGCATCAGGATCTGTTCTCAGATTGATATTGAGGTCAGGATCATAAGCTTCACTAGTGCATATATTAATGCTGGCTGTCATTAACATGCCATTGTGAGACTTTGCAAGTCAACCGCCATTGCGGTATTAGTCTACATTTAAACTAACAACAATCATGTCTTAGATATCTGGCTATATAATTGCTTCAACATTGTGGGAGCTACATGTTAAGAGGTGCTGTAATTGAAGGAATGTCTACCTGAGAGGCATTGGGAAAACCTTAAACCTCATACATTTCCTTTGCAATGCTTGCAGATGCAGAAGATGCCTTCATGGACCTGAATTGTACCTAAAACAAAACTAAACAAAAACAGAACACATACAAAATAAGGCCTTAAAAAGGTTAGAGACTGCAGTATCTCTTCTCAACAAAATTTGACCATTAATTGGTGACATTTTAAACAGAACCCTATGTGTCCATAGATAAGGGGATCATGGACCATGTGATGGGAGGTAGCCATCTGCGTACAAAACATCAACTTCACATAGGCCAAGCTCCAAGACTATGTAGCCAGGCTAGATTAGGTTCACATTGAGACCAATAGATTGTCACTGATGAGTGCTGTTGAGAAGGCACAAAAATATGTGCAGCCCCCACATCCTCCTCCACCTAGTATAAGGGCCCCAATCCCCTGTGGGCGGCCACCATCTCACAGGTGCTGGGGGTCAAAGGCAGGTGTAGGCAGCGGCACAAGCAGTTGTGGTTCTGGTGGCAGTGGTGAAGGCATGGGGGGAGGATAGGGGATGCCGGGCTGCTGGTGTGTGGGGTCCTCCTCCGGAGTTGATGAGGTGGGGCTGGGAACCAGCGGGCGGTGAACTACATCCGTCGTCAGGTGAAGTCCTCCTCCTCTTCACCAGGGCACGGGGCTTGAGCTGGTCCCTCCTCCCTCTGAGCCTGATCCTGCTGAGTGAGGGCTTGCTCCATGATGTCCTGCTCCGATGGACCAGTTGACCCAGACCTCGTGAAGCTGAAAAAGAGAAAAAAGAGGGATATGTGTTAATGATATTGAAGGAAACATTTTATTGAGTTCCGTCATGACTATCTGACATCTAGGGTTGAACATGGATGAATCACTTACAGGGCCATTGACCTCATTATCAGTGCTCTTCATTGTGTGGGAGAACAGAAGATTCCATGTTAATTGAGTGTTTAACTGCTGGCTGATTACAGTCTTGTAAGCAGTTAAACCATAATATGTGAAACATTCGCTACTGTTAATCAGCACTGTGTCTGTAGGCAATCCTTAGATTGCATATGTTTAACCGTTCTTATTTAAAATACAATAAGGCAATAGATCACTTTAACATAGAATCGTGTGCTCTTTCACACAATTAATCTCACCTATAGCGTGGTAACTTTCCCTTTGACTGCAACTCTGAGTAGCAATCATTTGCTAGCTGTGATCTTTGTTGAGTTCTTGATCTTTATAGTTCTTGGCTCCTATTTGTATTATGTGTAATCAGTATATATATGTGTGATCAAAATGAATGTGTAAAACAGTAAGAACCTGCTCTCAATATAACCTACTCTCTCTCTCGCGCTCTCTCTATCCAACCTCCAACTCCAGGAACTGCGTGCCACTTCGGAAGAATCTACAGTACAGTCAACACGTGGACGTGTGGAATGCAGCTTTATTATCTCCCCCTGTCATTCCTTTTCTGAGATACCGCTTTTCATTGGCTCTGAGGCCTGTGTCGCACTCTGTAATTACGGAATTCGGTTATAACAGCAGACTGCATCTATTCCAGCCCACTGACAGCTTGCGGGTGCGGGAAGGGTTTACAGGCTTGCGGCTCAGGGCCTTTTGGTTCCGGACTTGTTCAATTTAATCGCTCTGTAACTCCAGCAGATTTCAAGCCCACAGACAAAGCGGATGTACCACGGGCTTGAAATTTAATAACGGCCCTATTAAGTTAGTTCTCTGATTGAACACCTCTATTTTTGTTTGTTGCATATATAAATTACATTTCAGGCTTAGTCTCCATAAGGGTGATAGGAAACTCCTTGCTCAATGTGCCTTAGGGAGTTATCAGCAACACCCTACAGATGAGGTCCAATGAATGCAGAAAAGTACGTCTAGGGTTTTTTGTTTCTTCTGTTCAGATTAGAATTGCCTGGATCAATCTTGTGAAGGGCACAAGTGAGCTAAAAGAGGCTGTACTCAGAGTGGATTATCACATCCATAGAGCTAACCTATTAAGGTTAGTTTGTTCTGTGATTGAACACCTCTATTTTTGTTTGTTACATATGCAAATCACCCTTAGGACTTAGTCTCCCTAAGAGTGATGGGGGCTCCAGACATGGGCCCCTATTAAATTCCAAGCTTGCAGTGGCCATTGTACAGCCCATATATCTGTGGGCCTGCAAGGAAATGGGTGGAATCCAAATCGGTAAACCATGCTTCGGCACGTGGGAAATTATTGAAAACCATAGTTACGGGTTTAGATGGAGCCAATAGTAAAAGAGACCGTCATCATTACGTCACTAAAACATGGAGGTTAAATTTCAATCACTTGCCATTTTGAAGTCCGAGTTGGGATCTGACCAACATTCTGGAAATAAAGCAATATGAAAAAATCAATAAATATAATTTTTTAGTTCTATTATATGTATTAACATATTGATTGCTGGGATTGATATAACACAGAAATTAAACACCCGTAGGATTCTTGGCTACATTTGCAATTTACGGGTGTGAAAACAGTTGCGGGCTTGAGGAATTGTAGCAGTTTAATAGCAATTTGCGATTGTAACATACCAGCTATACCCTACTGACGAAGACCAATGAAGGCTGCTCTCGGCATGGATTATGATGTTAATAGAACTAACTATTAAGGTTAGTTTGTTCTGTGATTGAATACCTCTCTTTTTGTTCATTGTAAATTGAAAATTCCCCAAACCCCTCATCACCACTACCTATGGTCTCTGTGTTACAGACTGTTGTATGTCTGCAAAGAGACATGTCTTCCATTTAAGAACTTTTGAAATATAGAATCAGGAATCATGGCAATGATTCCTGATTCTCTCCACTAGTAACCCTCCTTTGATTGTAATTATATTCTATACATTATTATTCTCTGCTGCATGTAATTCAGCCAATATCATATTCATTATATTACATTTTATAGACAATAACAGACTATGCAGTTTAAGTATTACATCATTTTGAAAATCGATATTAAATGCTAAAATCTAGGTAAACTACCTTTTCGGCCCTTACATAACACTTTAATCACATTGTAACAGATTAATCATAATCTTCCTCCAGTAATTCATATGCCTTGTTTTTGGACTTTAGATATGCACCAATTCTCTCTTAAATGTGTTTCCATTAATTTTCCTGCTATTAAAGTGAAACTCACAGGCCTGTCATGTGAAAGTCTTCTGTACTGCCCTTTCTATAACGATTCTCCAGCCATCTGGAACTGTGGTTGACAACAATGACTGGTTAAAAAGGTCAGCTAATGGTGCTGCTAAGCTCATGTAATAGCCACAGTCTTCTGGAAAATGGAGCAGAACCATTGATTTAGTCTAAGTGCTACATTCTTATCTCATTCCACATATATAATATCCCTGTCCAAAACTGTGACACGGCATCACTATAGAAACCTGTGTACCAGCTAATAGCTTCTTCTTGAAAATGTGTATAACAGTAAATATATAAAATGTTTATTAGCAAGCTTACAGTACTATATATATATATATATATATATATATATATATATATATATATATCTAATAATATAAAGAAAAATGGCACAACTGACTGGGCCGTGATGTAATAGAAGGACAGGGCTATGGTGGCATCAAAGGGCTGGACCATGACGTTATTGAGGGGGAGGGGCCATGAAATCATCAAGTGGTTTTCTCACTCACCAGAACTCTCTCCCACTGACCAGGAGACTCTCATACACAGACAGCCACATACAATGAAATTGACTCATACCATAATTAATAAAGTAAATTATATATATATATATATATATATCTTGCTGGCCTACCCACCACCCGACTATCTCCACTTCAATCCATTATGAATGCCTCTGCTAGACTCGTCTTCCGTACACAACGTTCAGTGTCAGCATCACCTCTCTGTCAATCACTCCACTGGCTTCCCATAGCCTCCAAAATACAATTTAAAATCCTGAGCCTAACTTTCAAAGCCCTCAACAAGAGCACTCCCCCATACATTTCTGGTCTCATCTCCAAATACTCCCCCACCCGCCCTCTTCACTCTGCTAATGACTTTCTTCTTTCCACAACTCTTGTCACCTCCTCTCACTCTCGCCTTCAGGACTTTTCTCGTGCTGCTCCTATTCTCTGGAACTCCTTGCCTCGCTCCACCAGATTATCCTCCAGCCTCAAAACATTCAAATCCTCTCTAAAAACACATCTCTTTAAAGAAGCGTATCACCTTCTACCCTAACACACTCTCAAATGTCTCTCCCTCCTTTTCCTCACACAATACCTTTAGGATGTAAGTCTGCGAGTTTCAATCCCACAAGGTGTTTTAGGGAAAGCACTATGGACACTGGATTCCAAACTCAAAGACAGGGCCCACCTTGTTTTACTATGCATTAATTTGTGTGTATCTTTGACTTGAACGTATCTTATGTACAGCGCTACGAAATATGTTGGCGCGTTATAAATAAACGATAATAATAATAATAATAATAATAATAATAATAATATATATTAGTGATGTCCCGAACAGTTCGTCCGCGGACTATTTGCTGCGATTTTGGCATGTTTGCGTTCGCAGTGGACGCGAACACATGCGCTTTTGGGTTCGCCCCCTATTCTTTATCATTGAGGAAACTTTGACCCTGCACCTCACAGTCAGCAAACACATTCCAGCCAATCAGCAGCATACACTCCCTTCCAGAGCCTTCCATCTGAAGGACAGCAACCCAAAAAGCCCTTTTTAGGGCTAGAACATCATTTATTTTATTTTATCATTTTTTTCTGTGTAATCTAATTGCATATGCCTGCCTGCCAGCGTGTGTGTGTGACAGGCTAACACCTAACAGCTTATATTGTGCTCAGTGAAATAAAACAACACTTTTTTGACTGTAATAGATTGAATAGCAATTGCCTGCCTACAGGCGTGTGTGTGAAGCCTATTGCATCTGCTCTGCCAACTTTTGCCAGTGCACAGTGATACGTCATATCTGGTGCAATCGTAGTGTACAGTGACATAAAACAACACTTTTGTGACTGTAATAGATTGAATAGCAATTGCCTGCCTACAGGCGTGTGTGTGAAGCCTATTGCATCTACTCTGCCAACTTTTGCCACTGCACAGTGATACGTCATATCTGGTGCAACCGTAGTGTACAGTGACATAAAACAACACTTTTTTTACTGTAATCGATTGAATATCAGTTGCCTGCCTACAGGCATGTGTGTGAAGCCTATTGCATCTACTCTGCCAACTTTTGCCAGTGCACAGTGGCACTCATATCTGGTGGCACCTTAGATTGCACGTGCAGTGCGCCAAATTTGAAGTGGGAGGACCGACCAAGCATCTTTTTCCATCTCCCGCTTCCAAAAATCCATGCCATATACATGTCCCCTCATAGGGGACGTAACAGGGATTAAACCGATAGGAATAGTACTACTTAACAGTACACTCCTTATAATAACGCAGACAGAGGCAACGCGTATAATCTTCCATGCTGTGTAGTGGAAGCCCCCAGACTCTGACCTGTGTATAATATTCCATGCTGGGCAGTGGAAGCCCCCAGACTCTGACCTGTGTATAATCTTCCATGCTGGGCAGTGGAAGCCCCCAGACTCTGACCTGTGTATAATCTTCCAGGCTGGGCAGTGGAAGCCCCCAGACTCTGACCTGTGTATAATCTTCCATGCTGGGCAGTGGAAGCCCCCAGACTCTGACCTGTGTATAATCTTCCATGCTGGGCAGTGGAAGCCCCCAGACTCTGACCTGTGTATAATCTTCCATGCTGGGCAGTCGAAGCCCCCAGACTCTGACCTGTGTATAATATTCCATGCTGGGCAGTCGAAGCCCCCAGACTTTGGGTGTCTGAAGAAGAGGAGTCAGAGGAGGAAGGTGGCTTTGAGGAGGTGGAAGACCAAACACAGCAGGCGTCCCAGGGTGCTTGTTGTCACCTTTCGGGGACCGTTGGTGGCTGGGTGGAGGAATAGACCTTCAATGACATCAGTGACATCATTTGCACAACCTTGTGCAAATGGGGAGTTTGCGGTTGTGCAAAGGGACTGTTTGCGGTTGTTTGCTGTGCATTAAACGGGGAGATTGGTCTGTTACTGTGAAGCGGGTGTAACCCTTACACTACCTGATCGATACAACATCATACCTGATGTTTTAAAGCATGTTATTCCAAACAATTTAGGAATGTTAGGTGATTTATGCCCTTTATGGCTTAAAACCAGACTCTGCATCAACTATGTATTTTTCCGTGGGAGTTTTGCCATGGATCCCCCTCCGGCATGCCACAGTCCAGGTGTTAGTCCCCTTGAAACAACTTTCCCATCACTATTGTGGCCAGAAAGAGTCCCTGTGGGTTTTGAAATTCGCCTGCCCATTGAAGTCTATTGTGGTTCTCCGATGTTTGCCCGTTCACGAACATTCAATTAAGTTTGCGTCCGCTGTTCGCGAACCCAAAATTTGATGTTCGCGACATCACTAATATATATATATATATATATATATATATATATATATAGTTGCGCCACATTATTATCATCACCTACTTTTGATGTCAGCGGCTCGTAGCTAATGAAATATGGCACATATTGTGAGTTGGCTTGGTGGGTATGCTAAGGTGACATGTCCCCTTTCTGCAAACATATCAACCATCATTGTCATGGGTAAAACGTGCGATTTGTCCGACTTTGAAAGGGGGATGATCATTGACTTTCAGGCCAACATCATTAGTATTTCTGAAACATCGCAGTGAACTGTTAGTGTGCTTCTGTGGTTAAAGTGTACTGTGACCGGACAAACGGCCATTGTAAATAAACGGCGTGGAAACTGAGGCTCACCATGTGCCATTGATATCAGGGGGGAACGTCGGCTGCAAAGGTGTGTGAGTGCTAACCGACACACTACAGTTGAACAACTCACCAGCCAAACGAACCAGGGGGCTACCAGACGTGTGTATAAAATGACTGTACAGCAAACCCTGTTGCTTATGAGGCCCTGAAGCAAACGGTTGGTCATTGCACCCATCATCAGAAACGGCTTCACTTTGCAGGACAGTACCGAAATTGGACCTCTGTTGATTGGCAAAGATTTGCCTTCTCTGATGAGTCACGTTTTCTGCTCCTTCAACTGGACGGACATTGGCGTTTCAGGCTTAAAACCTCAGAGAACAAACACTCTGCAACCATTGTTGGAAGAACACAAGCTGGTGGCAGCAGCGTTATGGTCTTTGGAATGTTTTATTGGCATTCTCTGGGTCCACTCATAACTCTGGAGGGCACTCTCAACTGATTGGGTTATGTATCCATACTTGCAGATCAATTACACCCATACATGTTGACTGTCTTTTCTGGAACGGACGGGATCTTCCAGGAGGACAATACAACGTGTCATACGTCAGAATTGTCCAGGAGTGGTTGGAGGTGCACGATTAAGTACTTTCCTGTCCTCTGAATTCCACGGACTTGGACCCCATCGAGCACCTGTGGGACCACCTCAATCTCCATGTTCGCCGTACTGATCTTCCACCACTCACTCTTCAGCAGATGTAGGATACATTGTAGTCTGCATGGCTCCATCATCTGATGGACTCACTACCATGCAGTATAGCTGATGTCCGTGCTGCACACAGCAGTTATTAAGGATATTAGCTGGCGATCATAATAAAGTGTGTATATATATATATATATATATATATATTAATATTAATGAGTATTGCAGTATACTGTGATACATTTTGACAAAAGCCTTGTTTATGTTGACATGCTTTCGAGAGGTTTGACCTCTCTTTATCAAGTGTGAAGCAATAATAACATGACATGGAACTTTCAATTAGAAAACAGTGCAAAAATTGAGTCAGAATCACAAGAAATTGTGAAACCCAACTACATGTTCAGTCCTGTATCTTTAGTGTTGAAGAATGTTATCAACTTTATTTCAAAAACTTTTTTATTTTGGATGGTATTAAAATTTCCTCTGAATATTTAGAGTTTTAGGTTTTAAAAGGAGTATTATTATGGATAAATTGATGTCCAACTGGAATTAACTGACTTCATTGTGTTTTTTTAAAAGAATGTCTGTGTAGGTTCATCCTTAGGTGCAGTTTGTGACTGGTTTCTCTAATGTAACCACCTATTTCACATATATTACATTGTATTATGTAAATCACATTGGAGGATGTACATGACTATGACGCTCTGATGTTATAGGTCTTGTTGTTATGTGTGGCTGTGTCATCATTACAAATGTAATGGCATAATTTACAGAGTCTCTTGTTACAAGGTTTAGTTCCATTTTCTCTTTTAAGTTGTTCATTGGCAAATCTTCTGCTGACAATCTTCTGTTTTAGATTTGGTGGTTGTTTAAATGCAAGAATTGGAGGTTTTGGTAATATGTTTTTAACTGTGTGTCTTGGGATAGTAGGGTTTGTGATATATATATATATATATATATATATATATATATATATATATATATATATATAATTATTTTCTCTAAAGCTGGATGGTATGTGGTCACTAAAGGTGTACATCTTTTATTTTGTATTTTAATAGGTGTTCATGGGGTGTTTTAATGGCAGTGGTTATTCTCTGGGTAATGATACAGGGTTTATAATTCTTCTGTCTGAAAGATTCAGACAGTGTTTTTAAGAGTTTGTCATGGTTCCCAGTGTTTGAGCATATGTGGTGGTATCTCATTATTAATCTGTATTACTGGACATTCACAGCTGATTCTCCTAGGGTTTAGGGAACATACTACCTATAGCAGCATATCTCTATATATCTCTATATTGTGAAGAATATAGAAATTCCAACTAGCTGAAAACAAAGAACAAATGTGCAAAAGAAAAGGACAGCAATATAATTGTAAGGCAGGTAATGCTGTTTGCCATACAAAGTACTTTTTTTTGGTTGTGTGAGTATGTTTGGCGCTCATTGCGAGCCTCTCGGTTGGTGTATTTTTGGTTATCTGAGGTCCTTTGGCACTCATTGCAAGGTTTGCACTAATGGCCTTTTGGCACTCATTGCAAGCCTCTCCCCTGGTGTAGTTTTTCACCTGTAAATACCGTTGGCGTTCCTTGTGCGGTGCGCGCTGAGCGCCTTTGACGTTTAGTGTGATCCGGTCGTCTGTTTTTTTTTTCCGTGTATTTATTTTTTAATGATAATTAATGAATTAATAAAATCATAAATTAAGATACTGTACCTATTTGTAATTACTATATGCAGAAAGCAATATGCTGAAGAGCTAACAATCTGTTTTGATGTTCCTGGAGCATACAATGTAGATTTGCACTGTTGGTGAGCTGAGGTGTAAGTGTCAGCAATGTGTTTAGCTGTGTAGTTCCGCATTTTGTAATGGTAATGTTATTAGTGTGCAGTTAGTGTTATAAAATGGCTGTGATTGTGTAGGTGTTACGCGGGTTTGGAGCATTTAGCGTCCTTCCTAATAGTGTATCTAGTAGCTCGTACAGTTCTGTGTAAAAGTCGTATGTGCTTGGCAGTGTTTTGCATGCTTAGGGCTCGTGTAGCCTCGTTTTCGTTTTTTCGGCCACCATTTTTTCTCTCGCTAAGGGGATTTTCGAGTGGCAAAAGTCTTTAAATGTGAATTAATTTGGCATGTAACCTCATTTCCAAACGTCCTGGCTGTCCCCCCTTGCTGTGTGTGTATTTCTTTTTATTTTAGTTTGTATTTTGTGTGTTTTTCTTATTTTTCGCTGTGCGTGGTGCGGCCGTTAAGTTCGTATTTTTTGCGGCTCATATTGCAGGAATTGGGAAATTTGCAATTTTAGCACTTGTAACATTTGCGAGCTTGAAAGATCAAAGGCTTTGCTGGGTCAGAGTTACAATTTTGCCACCTGTAGGGATTTTCAGCCTGTAACTCGCAAATAGATTGTGAGTAGCTAAAAGTGGCCAATTCAATATCAGTAACTTTTGCCGGCTACATTACGGGCTACAGTAACTACAACTTGGACAATTTAACAAGGCCCTAAGACTGAACATGTATCAAACTGATTTTTTGTGTAATATTTTATTTCAATAAACCATCTCTTCATATCTCAATTTGTCGACTAGCTACATAGCAAAATGCAAATACAATTGTTTTCTAAATTGGTATTAAGTTCAGGGCAAACCACACAGTGTGATTGTCTTTTGCCATAAGAATTTGCAACAGAGAAAATTCAGAGTCCATGCAAGATTTATCCTCCACCCATTAGTAGATGTACAGTAGATGACTTTACACACATTACCCCCAAGAGTTGCAAAACATATTCTTAAAAACAGTATTCTATATCACTATCCCCTTCTGAATTACTACTTTGTTGTGGTGAAATAGCTTATGTACTTCAATGAAGCTGTGAGCTATACCAAGTAGGGTGACCCAAAATAGGCAGGTCATAGCATAGAGGTCAGACAAATCACAGTCCACTCTAGAAGGAACTGGAAGTTGCTCCTGTATCTTTGCCAAGAAAATGGATGAGCACAACTGGCCACAAGATGTGCCTACCGTGCTGTGGTTCATAGGGTCATGGAGAGTCGGATATTGACTTAAACAATATCACTATACATCTAAGACTCTGAACTCTCTTGCCTCATCCTATACAAATATTTATGTAACAATGTGCTGACATCTTATTTTTATGCCTTCACAATCTATATTCTGTTTTATCCTATTCTTTAGCGCTAATGAATCTCTTGGCACTCTACAAATAAAATATAATAATAAAAATTACTGCTTACCTTAGACAGGAGACATATTAATTATCAGTATTTAAAATACAAACAATTATATATATATATATAGAATATACTTTAAGATTATTTAAAAAAGGAACAGTTTTTTTTAATGAATAGCACCTTCCAAGGCTTGTGATTTTGTTAATCTTTTTATAGTGTTATTACTGCCAAACTTCTTTTATAAATTATGAACAAAAATAAACTATCATCACTATCTATAGAAATCTGAAACCGTTAAAAATATTCTGATCAAAGTGTTAGAAATACGAATACATAATAACAAGAATTCTTATGACTTTCTGGTTAGGGAATAATAATGAATATTGAGCCTCATTCAATTGTGCGAATTTGAGATCCAATAGCCTGCAAGTGAGGTTGTAGGTAAATTTCCTATTCAATTGGTGTTTTTTTGCGGGCTCATAGCCTACACCACTCAGAAGCCTTTGATCTGTCACATACGCAGGGCTAAAATCGCAAATCACTGTTCAATTGCCCGATTCCCCCAAGCTCGCAAACGTATAATAACTCATACAACGCAAATGAAGTACCTACATGTCCTACATGTGCTAGAGATGACCCGCAGGGGCTTAAGAAGCCCTTACATATGCTCCCCACTGCTCCTAACCCCCCCCCCCCACACTCCTAAATGAGATCCCCATGAGACCTTGCAGGGTCCCCACATTAACCTTATTATGTATGGGTCCTGATCGTTAATAAGTTGGCAAAAAGGCAAACATTACATTATATATATATATATATATATATATATATATATATATATATATGTATTGTGACAAGGATGGTCGCACAGGCCTGTTCATCAATAATATTTTGGACACCAGGGGGGGACCTAATCGCCATAGGCGATCCATACTCCCATAGAGAAATGGCAGACACTTCTGGGCTCTGGTTTACTTTTTATTGTGCAGACAAAATAAAAATGAAAATAGCTTAATGCAGCATGAAAGAATAAAATCTACTTAAACTGACTAGCTCACAGCTTAGTTCCCTCACTAGCCCTGAAACCGCTTCTCAGTTCTCAGGTAAAACAGTCCTTTGTATTACTCGCATGGACGTGTCACTTGTAGCTCCAGGAAACAGCAGTGCAGCACTCCATACACAGCTGACAGCTCCCTCTGGCTGCAGCTTCCACACTCAGCTCACACCAGTTTGGCCAGCCCTTCCCATGTCTGCTTTCCAGGCTTTAAAGTGAAGCTGCAGCTGGACCAATTAGGAGTTATCAAGGATTTTAACTCAGTCACGTCTGTCAAGAACTCTTTACACTCTTTACTTGGTACATCCCCTAGGGGGCAAATGGTCACAGTATATATATTTCTTTTTTGTAATATATACATACTAGCGACTTGCCCATCAAAAATGACGGGGCAATAAAATTTGAAGCCATGGCAATGCTGTTTGCCACACAATGTAAAGCTTTTTCTACTCTGAGGACCTTCGGCACTCATTGCGAGACTCTCCTCTCGTGTACTTTTGCTCCTCTGAGCACCTTTGGCGCTCATCACAAAGACAGATATATATTTATCTATATTTTGTTAACTAATAATTAATTTTTTAGTTAATTAATAAATTAATATACTTTACCTATTTGTAATTAATATATTGAGCAATCAATAGCCTAAAGAGCTAACAATCTGTTTTTATTTTCTGGCAGCATACAATGTACAGTTTGAGTGTTGCTGCCCTGAGGAGAAAGTGTAATGAATGTCCCAACTGTGCATTAGAAATAGGCTGTGTGCGCGAGGCAAACCGTTGGTTTAGTTGTGTAAAGCGCCATTGTAGATTCGTAATGTTATTAGTTGCAAGTTAGGATTGTAAAGTGACATAGTTTGTCTATGTGTTACGCAGTTCGCAAGCATTTTCCGTCATTTGTAATAGTGTATTTTGTACCTTGTACGTTCGTGTGTGAAAGTGCTACATGTTTGGGGGTGCTTTGATCGTGTAGCCTCATTTTCATTTTTATTTCTCGCTTAGTCGATTTTTGGGTGGCGCAACTCGGCCAAATTGTCTTAAATTTGCGTTCCACCTCACTCCCATACATCATGGCTGTTCCCCCGTGCTGTGTGTGATACTTTTGTTGTATTTTTATTTTGAATTTTTTTGTTTTTTGTGTTTTTTGGTTTTCGCCGTTTGGTCGTTAATTTCATATTTTTTTTTTCCTGTGTAATAGTGTATTTTGTACCTCGTACATACCTGTGTGAAAGTACTACGCGATTGGTGGTGTTTTGCGCAGTCCGGGGTCATGTAGCCTCGTTTTCATTTTTTTGGGAGGCCATTTTCTTTCTTGCTTAGGCGATTTTCGAGTGCCGAAACTCGGCCAAATCCACTTAAATTCGTGTTCCACCTCACTCCCTGATGTCCTGGCTGTTCCCCCATGCTGTGTGTGATGTTTTTGTTGTATTTATTTTGTATGTTGTGTGTTTTTATTTGGTTTTGCTTTGCGCGGTTCAGCCTTTAACTTCGTATTTTTCTTATCTTGTATTCTTTTTTTTCTAAGTCATGGGTTGGTCAACTGCTTGCAGGCTAAGGCGATCCCGTGTTTACTAAGTGTTTGGTGGCTAAGTCCCCCGTGTTTCATTGCCTTCACTTCTCGCCTCACAAAAGCAATGAGCGCCTTCAGTGCCTTTGGCGCTCATTGCCTAAGTGCTCCGAGTTAACGGCTTGCCTCGCTTCCCGAATCGTGACGACATCTCGTAGTTTGACAACTATTATATGTGATATATATACATAAGTTGGCATATATACATATATATATTATAATTTTAGTTGGGGGGCCAGGGGCATTAAGAATTTAAACAAAGAAATTGAAAAAAAAAGTTTTTGAGGGGCACTGCAGCAATACAACCTGGAGAAAATACTGGACTTAATTATCTTAACCTGAGTGTATAAAATTTAGATTTATTTACTTTATTTTATTAAATCCGATGGGCACTGTTGCTCAAATTGTATCCTGTGAGCTCATTACTTCCTTTTTCAATTAATTCATTTGCTGTTAATTGCCAATTATATGATACAGAAATGAAATTTTGCTATTTTGAGACAGTGTTCTATTTATAGCATTTTTGTTGCATATATACACACCGAAGTCATCGAGAAGGTGTGGAGACAGGCAAAAGGATTACCAACAATGTCTGGAGATGGTTGAAAGGAGGATGGAGTGAAGGTTTGAGTGAATGTGTTAAAGTATGAACAATAACATATTTTGTAAGCAGATGGAGATACAAATCACTCTGTATTTACTTATCTATTTTTTAATGCTATTGCTCTTTTTCATTTCTAAGTTTGCATGCATTATGGGCTTTTCACAAGTGTGTTTTCATGTAAACTAGTCCAAAAGAGCCTAATCACAATAACCCCCCTCATTACTTTGTTCTTCACAGTAGTTTGTTTCTACAGATCACTCACTCGTGAACCAGATCCAGCATTATCATGGAATTCACTGATCAAATGCATATTTCCTCAGTTTACCGTATATACTCAAGTATAAGCCGAGTTTTTCATCCCTTTTTTTTAGGCTAAAAAGGGCCCCCTCGGCTTACACTCGAGTCATCTCTCCCCCGTGTCTCTCTAACCCCCCCCCCTTGTGTCTCTCTACCCCCCATGTCTCTCTAACCCCCCTTGTGTCTCTCTACCCCTCCCCCGTGTCTCTCTAACCTCCCTGTGTCTCTTTCCCTCCCCCCTCCTCATCCTTGAGGTAGAGGAGGGGCCCTGAGGATGAGGAGGGGGAGGGAGGATGAGGGGGGGTTGAGGATGAGGAGGGGGTTGAGGAGGTAGGTTCAGGTTGAGGAGGTTGAGGATGAGGAGGGAGGATGGGGGGGTTGAGGCCGAGGGAGGTTGAGGATGAGAAGGGAGGTTGAGGATGAGGAGGGAGGTTGAGGATGAGGAGGGAGGTTGAGGATGAGGAGGGAGGTTGAAGAGGGGGTTGAGGATGAGGAGGGGGGTTGAGGTTGAGGAGGGGGTTGAGGATGAGGAGGGGGGTAGAGGATGGGGGGGTTGAGGTTGAGGGAGGTTGAGGAGGGGGTTGTGGATGAGAAGGGAGGTTGAAGAGGGGGGTTGAGGATGAGGAGGGGGTTGAGGATGAGGAGGGGGGTTGAGGTTGAGGAGGGGGTTGAGGATGGGGGGTTGAGGAGGAGGGGGTCGAGGAGGGAGGTTGAGGATGAGGAGGGATGATGAGGAGGGAGGTTGAGGATGAGGAGTGGGGTTGAGGAGGGAGCTTGAGAATGAGGAAGGGGGAAGAGACACAGGGAAGGGAGAAGGGGGGGAAGAGACGCAGGGAAGGGAGAAGGGGGGGAAGAGACGCAGGGAAGGGAGAAGGGGGGGAAGAGACACAGTGAAGGTAGAGGGGGAAGAGACACAGGGAAGGGAGAGGGTAGAAGAGACACAGGGAAGGGAGAGGGTAGAAGAGACATGTGAGAGAGAGGGGGACACAGAAGGCACAAAAGGGACACAGGGGGCAGCACATTTCCCACCCTCGACTAATACTCGAGTCACTCATTTTACCCAGTATTCTGTGGTAAAATAGGTGCCTCGGCTTATACTCGGGTCGGCTTATACTCGAGTATATACGGTATAATTGATTTGACTATTCGTTTGTATGGAAAAAAAAAGTTGCTATTTACCCTACATTCTTTTAAACATATGTCTGCTGTATTACGCAGCTTTATGCAAAGCATAGGATGGATTATACACAAGCCAGGAAACCCACCCAATGACAGTACTGTTTCAATGTTAATGCATCTCATCAGTGTAGGGTTGGCTCCTGGCTTGTGCAGTAGACTTTGTGGGGAGGTTATTTACCACAACAATAATTTAACTGTACCATTGTACAGTAGTACAGTAAATAATACATTTGTGTTTACATTTGAGAATAGTTACATAGTTATATAGGTTGAAAAACGACTTTTAGTCCATCAAGTTTAACCTTTTTAGATCTCCTCTGACCTTTGTAATATGAGGATTAATGATTAGCTGTAAATTAATTGTTAATTGATCCAGAGGAAGGCAAACAGAAAAAAATTGAAACATTGCCAACTGTCTCAAAAGGGGAAAACAAAGTAATTCCTTCCTGACCCCAGATACAGACATTCAGATTCCTCCCTGGATCAATACTCTCTCTCTAACTATCCAGGATAACCCTGAATGCCCTTTTTATACCCAATCCCTATTGAATCCACTTTCACCACCTTTTCGGTAGAGAATTCCACATTTTAACCATCCTTACTGTGAAGAACCCTTTTCTTTCTTTTAGGTGGAATCATTTTACTTCTAAAGGATCTCCTCTTTCAGTTGAAAACCTCTTGGTACAAAAAGTTTACATGACAAACAGCCCTATTAACTTCCCTCTATGTGTAAAACCGTAGCCCATAACGTAGCCCACAAGACTTATTAAATTGGCCCGTTAAAGCAACCCGCTAACAATCTGCGGATTACAGGCAAAAAATCCCTACGGGACGTTAAAATTTGAACTCTGCGTCCGCAAATTCTATGATCTATCAAGCATGTAACTGTTACGTTCTAAAATTGCTATTAAATTGCTACGAATCCACTGGCGTTCAAACCCGTAACCCACAAATGGAGCAAAAAGCCAACGGGTACTAGACAGGACCTGAAAGGGGGTTAAAGTCCTCTCCGTAGCACTGTAAATGCAAATATAAACACACTACTGTACTTATAAGTAAAGGGAAAGTGATGTTAGCTATTACAATTAATAGCACAACATTCTCAAGCTCAAAAATCTGAAATATAAAATACTTTTATTTCTGTTTAATTTCTGTGTTATATCGATCCTGGCAATCAATGTGTTAATACATATAATGGAACTCGCATGGACTAGAATATATTATTTACTGATTTATTAATATTGCATTATTTATGGAATGCGGGACGATCGAAATTTGAAATCTAACCTCCATTTTTCAGTGACGTGATGATGACAATCTAATTTGCCTTTGGCCTTGTCTAACCCTGTAACTACGGGCTAGACTAATTGATCATATTCACGGCCGCACTTCCAACTTACACAAGAATGGTTCATGGGTTTGCGTCTACGGCCCGTAACAAGGGGCATGGTTCAGCCTTTGCGGGTGTGCGGATTTCTGCTACGACTTTAAATTTAATGGGGCTGAAAGACTTTTATTGACCCTGGATATATTTATATATAAAGTAATCCTATCCCCTCTTAAATGCCTTTTTCTAGAGAAAATAGGTTTAATTTGGATAGTATTTCCTCATTATTTAGCCCCTCCATAGCCCCTCCATTAGTTTTGTTGCCATTCTCTGTACTTTTTTTAGCTCTAAAATGTCCTTTTTTTAATTGGTGCCCAAAATTGTACTCCATATTCCAAATGACGGCATAATAGGGATTTGTATTGTGTCAGAATTATATGAGCTTCCCTTGCTTCTATACCCTTCATAATACATGCTAATATTTTACTTGCTTTTGCAGATGCTGCTTGGTATTGAGCACTGTTACCTAGGTGGTTGTCCGCAAGTACTCCTAAACGCATTTCAATATCTGATACCTCTAGATTTTCTTTATTAAGATTATAAATTGCATGGTTATTTTTCCTCCCCAAATGCATAACTTTACATTTAGTTGTATATCTCTCTAATGTATGCAAATCCATTTGGAGGGAAAGTACATCATGTTCTGATTTAATTACCTTGCACAACTTGTGGTCATCAGCAAAAGTGGAGACAATACTTTCTAGTCCTACTTCTAAGTTATTAATAAATATGTTAAAAAAGAGAGGACCTAAGCCCTTAGGAACCCTTCTTACCATATTAGTCCAATCTGAGTATGTTCCATTTACACAACCTTTTGTTTCCAGTCTTTTAGCTAGCTTTGAATCCACAAGCAAATATTAACTGCAATTCCTGTATCCCTTAGTTTGCGCAATAGTCTTCCATGTGGCACTGTATTAAAAGCCTTTGCAAAATCCAAAAATACGGCATCCACTTGTCGTTATCCAAGTTCCTACTAACCTCCTCAGAGAAACGAATTAGGGTTGTTTGACATGGCCTATCCCTCATGGCTCCTATTTAAAATCTTGTTAAAATATTCATGTATACTATCTCTTATTAACACTTCTAAAAGCTTTCCCACTACAGAAGTGAGGCTTATAGGTCTATAATTCCATAGATTTTCTGGTACTTTTCATTAAAAAGATTAAACGAATACCTGGACTTTCTGCTGTTTGTGTTATATGTTTATCTTTGGAGAAAAGGGTCACTAAAGGTCACACTGCCACAATATATAAAAAATAGGTATCCCAACTGCTTTTCTCTAGTCATCTGGTAGAGACCCTGTGGTGAGTGAGTTATAAAAAAATAGATATTATGATTTGGCTATTACAGAACCCAGTTCCCCCAGTACCCTTGAATGTATTCCATCAGGGCCTGTGTCTTTATTAACATTTATTTTTTCCAACCTCTTTTGGATTTATTCCTGCATTAACCAATAATTTGGTGAAGGTAGTGTAGTCCCATTTTGTTGCAGTGCCCCAGCTACTGGTACTGGTTAAAATTAAGAGTTTTTGTTGGCCCCTTTAAATCTTGTTTTTTTTTGTTTTTTTTTATTGTCAGCATATATATATGACATACAAAATTAAATTTTTGTCCATAGACATGTTTTATAAATATATAGCAATGACTCTGTTATATACATTATTAATTATTTACTATATTCTTAAGAATAGTTATCATATTACGTGTATCATTCGCATATATTTAGAATATAACTACTGTATTGATAATGCAATCCACCTCCTCACATTTTCACAATTATCCTCATTATTATCATGTAAGCAAGTTGCAAAGAAATAGTAGGTTTGCTTATTTTATCTTTGCTAAGCTTCATCAATAGGTTTTACTGGAAATTTCCCTTATGCCATTTTTATTAATTACTTTATTCCATAATGAAATCAGTTTCTTCAGTCTGGGATTTTAATATCTGGCATTATGGTATAAAGAATATTCCCTGCAAAGTAAAAGTGAGTACGGGTAGTAACAAAAAGAAACTTAAATCAAGCAAATTAACATATAACTAGAGATGTCCCGAATAGTTCACCGGCGGACTGTTCCCGGCGAACATAGCATGTTCGCGTTCGCGGCTTACTGCGAACATATGCGATATTCGACCCGCCCCCTATACTTTAACATTGAGCAAACTTTGACCCTGCATGTCACAGTCAGTAGACACATTCCAGCCAATCAGCAGCATACACTCCCTTCCAGAGCCTTCTAACTCATGGACAGCAGCCATTTTGGAATCATAACTAACTTGCAGTCTTACTGAGAGGAGGCTGAGTGTAGGTGATACTGCATCAATAGGGAAAACCATAGCTAGGCTACTGTACACAGTGTGCAATACAGTCCTGAAGGACTCTTTTGATCTCTGCTGCAAGGACACCCCTGTGTCTCTTCCCCCCCTTATCATCATCCTCCCCTCACCTTAGCACCCAACCCTAACACCCCTCACACTTATCCATAACACCCATCAACCTAACACCTAACCCTAACACCCCTCACACTTCTCCCTAACACCCCTCACCCTAACCCTAACACCCCTCACCCTAACCCTAACACCCCTCACACTTATCCCTAACACACCTCACCCTAACACCCCTCACACTTATCCCTAACACCCCTAACCCTAACACCCCTCACACTTATCCCTAACACCCCTAACCCTAACACCCCTCACACTTATCCCTAACACCCCTTACCCTAACCCTAACACCCCTCACACTTATCCATAACACCTAACCCTATCACCTAACCCTAACACCCCTCACACTTATCCCTAACACCCCTCACCCTAACACCTATCCCTAACAACCCGAACCTAACACCCCTCACACTTATCCCTAACACCCCTCACCCTAACACCTATCCCTAACACCCCTAACCTAACACCCCTCACACTTATCCCTAACACCCCTCACCCTAACCCTAACACCCCTCACACTTATCCCTAACACCCCTTACCCTAACCCTAACACCCCTCACCCTAACCCTAACACCCCTCACACTTATCCCTAACACCCCTTACCCTAACCCTAACACCCCTCACACTTATCTATAACACCTAACCCTAACACCTAACCCTAACACCCCTCACACTTATCCCTAACACCCTCACCCTAACACCTATCCCTAACACCCCTCACCCTAACCCTAACACCCCTCACACTTATCCCTAACACCTAACACCTAACCCTAACACCCCTTACACTTATCCCTAGCACCCCTCACACTAACCCTAACACCCCTCACACTTATCCCTAACATGCCTTACCCTAACTCTAACTCCCCTCACACTTATCCCTAAGACCTAACACTCCTCACACTTATTCCTAACATGCCTCACCCTAACACCCCTCACACTTATCCCTAACACCCCTCACCCTAACACCCCTCACACTTACCCCTAACACCCCTCACCCTAACACCCCTCACACTTATCCCTAACACCCCTTACCCTAACCCTAACACCCCTCACACTTATCCATAACACCTAACCCTAACACCTAACCCTAACACCCCTCACACTTATCCCTAACACCCTCACCCTAACACCTATCCCTAACACCCCTCACCCTAACCCTAACACCCCTCACACTTATCCCTAACACCTAACCCTAACACCCCTTACACTTATCCCTAGCACCCCTCACACTAACCCTAACACCCCTCACACTTATCCCTAACATGCCTTACCCTAACTCTAACACCCCTCACACTTATCCCTAAGACCTAACACTCCTCACACTTATTCCTAACATGCCTCACCCTAACACCCCTTACACTTATCCCTAACACCCCTCACCCTAACACCCCTCACACTTACCCCTAACACCCCTCATCCTAACACCTAACCTTCTCACCCTTATCCCTAACACCCCTTACCCTAACACCCCTCACACTTATCCCTGTGTCTCTTCCCCCCTTATCATCAAGGGAGGGGGGAGAATGATGAGGGAGGGGGAAGAGACACAGGGGAGGATGATGAGGGAGGTGGGAAACAGACACAGGGGAGGATGATGAGGGAGGGGGGAAACAGACACAGGGGAGGATGATGAGGGAGGGGGTAAAGAGATACAGGGGAGGATGATGAGGGAGGTGGAAGGATGATGAGGGAGGGGGATGAGACACAGGGGAGGGTGATTAGTAAAGGGGCAAAGAGACACAGGGGAGGATGATGAGGGAGGAGGTAAAGAGATACAGCGGAGGAAGATGAGGGAGGTGGGAGGATGATGAGGGAGGGGGGATGAGACACAGGGGAGGATGATGATGGAGGGGGAAGAGACACAGGGGAGGATGATGAGGGAGGGGTTAAAGAGATACAGGGGAGGATGATGAGGGAGGGGAGATGAGACACAGGGGAGGGTGATGAGGAAGGGGGCAAAGAGACACAGGGGAGGATGATGAGGGAGGGGTTAAAGAGATACAGGGTAGGATGATGAGGGAGGTGGGAGAATGATGAGGGAGGGGGGATGAGACACAGGGGAGGATGATGATGGAGTGGGGAAGAGACACAGGGGAGGATGATGAGGGAGGGGGTAAAGAGATACAGGGGAGGATGATGAGGGAGGGGTAAAGAGCTACAGGGGAGGGTGATGAGGAAGGGGGGAAAGAGACACAGTGCAGGATGATGAGGGAGGGGGGAAGAGACACAGGGGAAGATGATGAGGGAGGGGGAAAAGAGACACAGGGGAGGATGATGAGAGAGGGGGGAAAGAGACACAGAGGAGGATGATGAGGGAGTGGGGGAGAGACACAGGGGAAGATGATGAGGGAGGGGGAAAAGAGACACAGGGGAGGATGATGAGGGAGGGGGAAAAGATACAGGGGAGGATGATGAGGGAGTTGGGAGGATGATGAGGGAGGGGGGATGAGACACAGGGGAGGGTGATGAGGAAGGGGGGAAAGAGACACAGGGGAGGATGATGAGAGAGGGGGGGAAGAGACACAGGGGAGGATGATGAGGGAGGGGGTAAAGAGATACAGGGGAGGATGATGAGGGAGGGGGTAAAGAGATACAGGGGAGGATGACGAGGGAGATGGGAGGATGATGAGTGAAGGTTGGATGAGACACAGGGGAGGGTGATGAGGAAGGGGCAAAGAGACACAGGGGAGGATGATGAGGGAGGGGGTAAAGAGATACAGGGGAGGTTGATGAGGGAGGGGGGATGAGACACAGGGGATGATGATGATGGAGGGGGAAGAGACACAGGGGAGGATGATGAGGGAGGGGTTAAAGAGATACAGGGGAGGATGATGAGGGAGGGGGGATGAGACACAGGGGAGGGTGATGAGGAAGGGGGCAAAGAGACACAGGGGAGGATGATGAGGGAGCAGGTAAAGAGATACAGGGGAGGATGATGAGGGAGGTGCGAGGATGATGAGGGAGGGGGGATGAGACACAGGGGAGGATGATGTTGGAGGGGGGAAGAGACACAGGGGAGGATGATGAGGGAGGGGGTAAAGAGATACAGGGGAGGATGATGAGGGAGGGGTAAAGAGATACAGGGGAGGGTGATGAGGAAGGGGGGAAAGAGACACAAGGCAGGATGAGGAGGGAGGGGGGAAGAGACACAGGGGAAGATGATGAGGGAGGGGGAAAAGAGACACAGGGGTGGATGATGAGGGAAGGGGGAAAGAGACACAGGGGAGGATGATGATGGAGGGTGGAAGAGACACAGGGGAGGATGATGAGGGAGGGGGTAAAGAGATACACGGGAGGTAGATGAGGGAGGTTGGAGGATGATGATAGAGGGGGGATGAGACACAGGGGAGGGTGATGAGGAAGGGGGGAAAGAGACACACGGGAGGATGATGAGGGAGGGGGTAAAGAGATACAGAGGATGATGATGATGGAGGGGGATGTTAGGCTATTTATGCCCTTTATGGATTAAAACCAGACTCTGCATCAACTATGTAATTTTCCGTGGGAGTTTTGACATGGATCCCCCTCCGGCATGCCACAGTCCAGGTGTTAGTCCCCTTAAAACAACTTTTCCATCACTATTGTGGCCAGAAAGAGTCCCTGTGGGTTTTAAAATCCGCCTACCCATTGAAGTCTATGGCGGATAGGTGGGTTAGCCGGTTCGCGAACATTTGCGGCGGTTCGCGTTCGCGGTTCGCGAACCTAAAATTTTATGTTTGCAACATCACTACATATAACTTATCTCATATGTCACCTTGGTCAGTTTTATTATTTTTTTAATTTAAGGCAAATTAATAATACCACTCCTTGTGTTCCTTATCTGGTCACCCACCAGGTCCTTCCTTGTCGGTCCCCGATCTCCAGTTCTTCACCTTTTCCAGGGGTCTTTTAGATTTTTATGTTTTGGGTGTTAGATTATAGCTGTGATCTGAATGCCTGTGTAGTCTACACATTGGCCCCATATCTCTATAAATTTGGGTATAGTATCTACAAGGGAGTGTGACATTCTCTCATTTGTCGCAATTAAATGTATTTTTGCTTCGAATGCCCCTATGTCTAGGAGGTTCTTTTCCAGTTTCTGGCTATGTGGGATTTTGTAGCTAATAGGATATATTGCAGAAGTTTGTTCAGAGGTGTGGAGAGTGTCGGTTCATGTATCCCCAGCAGGCACGTTTCTGCTGTTAATTTTACCGAATAATGAAAGATGTTTGTTGCTAGGTCACAACACAACCTTGTTTTTTTAATTCAATCTCAAATCAGGCTGAGTTGTGATTACAGTTTCCCAAGTATACCCCTATTTCAACATTTGATACCATATCAATATCATTTGTAATGATTAAATCTAAGACAGTCAGATAATGATCTTTGAGTATACTCAAGAACTTGGTCTCCTTAGCTGAACTGCTTGTCTCATTCATCCAGTATGTTTCAGGGTAGCTAAATCTCCCATTAATAGAGCTTGCCCATGCTTAGTTGCATTTCCAATCTGTAACAATAATTGCAGTTCCTCATTTTCAATTTTATTTGGGGGTTTATAACATTTTCCTACCAATAATCTTTTATAATTTGTTACTACACTATTTAACACAACCACAAGGATTCAGCATTATTACTAGTTCCACCATAAATATCTTCTCTGACTATAGGCTTCAATTCAGACTTAACATACAGACAAATCCCTCCTCCTTTTTTACCATTGCACCTATTTTTCTCTCCTTCTCCTCCCCCATTAGTAGTTAATTCATTTGTTACCCCTCTATACTTTCTATCCCATTACTTCCATCTAGTCCCCCCCACCTACTAATTTAAAATTTCCTCAACGCTCAACCATCCTAGCATACAAGCTCCCTTGTCATTAATGTGCAATCCATCACTGCTATAGAAATTGTACTCAAGTGAGAAGTCAGCACGGTGCTCTAAAAACCCTTCTGAGAAGGAAATCAGTTGAAAACTCCCATCAGGATTCTCAGAAATCACATACTGCGAACCTGGGGAGGGACATGCAAATGAGTCCAAAAAGGTTTCACTCTTTTTATTTTTTTTTATTGTTTTTTTACTCATGACAGACAGAATAGTACATAGGAATACATTGGAAGTTTGTTACATCGTTCTTTAAATACATACATTATATACCAGTGTGTTACAGCATCCATAAAGACTTGTTTTACTGGCTAATAACCCTGATATATTTAATTTAAACAAAGTAACCTGCTGGTTTATCTAATCTGTCTGTCTACTCCATTTTCCAAACTTTTCCTCAATGCTTTTCTCTTCTACATCCATTTATTAATGTTACCCTAGCATTGTTAACTTAATTTTCTAGTTAAACCTATCAACCTAGGAACTTAATCTATTTTACTTGAGGTCTTCTTTGTATAACATATATATATATATTTATATATATATATATATATATATATAAATATAAAGATATATATATATATATATATATATATATATATATATACATGGATTGATTTATCAGCTAAATAGATACCAATTTTATATTAGCACACTATCCTTCGCCTACCTCCAGCTTCCCGTATCAGGGTCATCCACCCCGGTCAACGCCTCCCACCCCACACATCTCTTACAATTATAAGTTAATGATTGATAAGTGATATGCCCATGTATTCCACCCATGGACCCCATATATCTAGAAATCGAGGGATCGATTGTCTGCTATAGAGTGCAACATGCGTTTGTGGATTGCAATATCATTAATTTGGGATTTAATAAGTGCAAATTCTAGTATCCTTGATTTACAATTCCTTGCTATGTGGCTTTTGGTTGTGAGGAGTAGGAATTGTAATAACTTATTTTGTGACTTTGAAAGGGTCAATAATTTCCTCCCTAGTAGGCAAATCTCTGCTGCAAGTTGTATTTTCTGGGAAAATAGGGTAGAGGCTAAGGCTTGGATCTGTGCCCATATGTTCTGTGCTATTGGGCATAGCCACCATATATGTATAAAGGATCCAGTAGTTAGACACCCTCTAAAACAATGAGGGTTATCCGTATTCTTCCATTTTGCTATTTTCTCAGGCGTAGTATAGGTGCGGTGGAGTACCGTAATGGAAGTCTCTAAAATGTTGTGGTTAAGAGAACCTCTGAGTATGTTTACCCATGTGTCTTCCCATTCATCCTTGTCCCGGTGTTTGTTTAGATCTCTCTCCCATGCTATCATGTATTTGTCTTTAGTGTATTCCCCATAAGTGTTAAATAAATCATACATACTTCCCAATATACCCTTGGTAAGGGGGATTCTTTACATATCCTGGATAGCCAATTCTGTTTAGGTCAGCCATTTGATTGTATCATAGAGTTCACAAAATGGGCTAGTCTGCAGAAATTATAACGCTCCCCTAAAGGGAGTTCAAATTTATCCCTAAGATCCACATAGGACATAACAGTGTCTTTTATATGTAGTGCCTGCGATTCCCTTAGGGGCCCTTGGGTGGATCAGAACTGAAGCCATATTATTTGGCTGTAGAAATAAAGCTGTGTATTGTTGGGACCATTTGCAGCATCCTATTGTGTTTTTAATTATAGTGTTCGATATTTCAATTTGATTTACCCAGACTAGTGTATCTCATGTATATGGATTCATTATGTGATTTTCGATGAATATCCATGACGGTTAATGTTCATATGAATGGGCTAGGGGGATAAAGGCTAATTGGGCCGCCCTGTAATATAATTTAAGGTTCAAAAAGCCCCCCATTTTTTGGGGTTTGTGCAGAATATGTTAGGAGATCCTGGCCGGTCCCTGTTGCATACAAACTGAAGTGTTATTCTTTGGAAATCTGCTAATTCTCTCATGTTGATTGTGATGGGCAGGGTTCTAAATAAATACATTCGTCAGGGTAATACATACATTTTTATAGCGTTTATCCTCCCTAGCCAGGATATTTTGAATTTGGCCCAGATATTAAGTTCTTTCTTGAGGATATTGTACATCGGTGTGTAGTTGGTTTCGTACAAGTCTTGTAACTTGATTTCTAGGTATTTAATATGTGTGTGGGACCACCTAAATTTTAAAAAATCTGATAGGGCTTCCATTTCATTTGCTGGAAGGGATAGTGTTAGGGCCTCAGTCTTTTCTACATTGACTTTGAGTAATGAAAGGAGACCAAATTCTCCTAGTAAATGCATTAAGGGATGAATTAACAGTATCAGCTCCGTTATGGAGCACAAAAGGTCGTCAGCAAATAGGGAAATCTTAAACTGGTGTAACCCAATAGAGACTCCCTGTATGGCCGTATTGGTTCTGATTGCTTGGGCTAGGGGGTTCTATAGCTAAGGCAAAGATAAGCAGAGGAAAGGGGACAACCTTTTCTCATGCCTCTCTGTATGGAAATGACTGGCTTTTCTTTCCCCGGAAGTTTCAATGTTGCCCTGAGACGGTTTTAATACGTCTTAATAGGGTTGAGGAATTTTCTCTTAAAACCAAAGTTAGTTCATGAAGCTATTAGGTACGGCCATTCCAAGGAGTCAAAGGCCTTCTCTTCGTTGAGGGCCTATAGACAGGCCGAAATTTTGGTTATTTTATTGTAGTTAATCAGGTGCAAGATTTTCCGAACGTTGTCCCCTGCTTGTCGGAGCGGGATAAATCCTACTTGATCTTTGTGAATTAGTTTGTTGGCTCCGTTGGATCCTTGCCTTCTTTAGGGAAGAGCACAATTTTGGCCCAATTAAGTTCTGGGGGGACTTGGTCACCTGCCATGATTGCGTTAAACTACTCAGCAAGTTGTGGGGCCAGCGTATCTATGTATGTTTTATAATATTGATTTCCCTCTTTAGATTTTTTAATAGCTTTGATAACCTGTTCTACCCAAATATTAGTATTTAGTGATTTAAGGTTATCTTCTGTCAAGGACAGAAGATCTAAAGTTTGGAGGAAGGCCTGAATTTTGTGGGTATTTATATTTGGTGTGGCACTATATAATTTTGTGTAGAAGGCTTCAAATACTTCTTGGATCTTTGTTGGATTTACTGTAACTTGACCATTTGGGATCTTTATTTCAAAAACTTTCAATTGGGCTTGTTTCACTTTAAATTTCCTACCTAACCAGGTGTCTGGTTTGTTTATTTTATTATAATATGTTTGCTGCGTTCATCTAAGGGCTTTCTCTGTCTGTTCCCATAAAAGAAGATCTAGTTTAGTTCTAACCTCATCTGTTTGTTGCCTAATTTGCAGAGTGGGGTTCTTTTAGTTACTTATTTCCAAATGCTGGAGTTCTAGATTCTGTACCATGTCTTTTTTCTTTTGCTGTCTCTTGTAGGTGGCCGCTATTTTGATGAAGACACTGTTATGTCCTATGCGGATCTTAGGGATACATTTGAACTCCCTTTAGGGGAGGGTTATAATTTCTGCAGACTAGCCCATTTTGTGAACTGGGTTAGGATAGTACATGACACGCACATGCAGTCCCTCAGAGTCTTTATCCGCATATGCTGCAGTGTGCACACCCATACATGTACTCTCTTTTGGATGTAAAATCAATGTTGATATAAATCTATATCGCATTTAACGCTCAGTATCGGTTCCAAACAGTAGGAGTGTTAGGCAACACAGCTTTAACGGTGCAGTTTAACATGGGGAAGATAGGGATAATGGGACTCTTGACAAAAAATACACAATTGCAATTAATATTTAAACTGTTTTGTTTTATATGAACTCTGAACAAACAGCAAACATAACACTAACACAAACTGCATTGGCAACTGCTATTCAGAATCCGTTTTAACTACAGGTATTGGACAGACATTTAATAGATAACAATTATGATCATATGATCATAATATGATAAGAATATAATCACATATATAGTTGTGAGCAATACGGGTTGTTGCTAACGTTGCAGGCTCGTGTAGCGAGCCTGCTGCAACTGTGGCCCTCACAAAGTGAGGGCCTCAATTTGCGCTGGTGGAGATGAGCGCCCATGGTGCTCATCCCTACGACCCCATATGACTTAGGCGTGAAGCACCGAGGGCGCTTACTGCGCTGGTGGAGATGAGCGCCATAGGCGCTCATCCCTACGACTCGTGGAACTACACATCAACAGAATCCTCAATTACACAATTCCCAATGCGAGACCCATAGCAGTTTGAAAAAAAAATGCGTGAAAAATTACGGCCCGTAACACTTGCAAAAAGGAAAGTGGCACTTAGCAACAACAAATACGACCCGCGGCACTTAGGAAAAAAAATAATACAAGGTCAAAAAAATACGAACTTAACGGCCGAACAAGGGCAAATACAAAAACAACAAAAACACAAACAAAATAAAATAAAAAAATACAAAACAAACATCACACACAGCACGCGGGACAGCGAGGACATCTGGGAGTGAGGTTGCACGACAATTTAAATGCAATTTACAGAATTTCGTCACTCGAAAATCGCCTAAGCGACAAAAATATGGCCGCCGAATAAAACGAAAACGAGGCTACAAGACCCCTAAACACGCAAAACACTGCCAAGCATATAAGACTTTTACACAGGCACATACGAGGTATAAAATACACTATTAGGGACAACGGAAAATGCTCCACACCCGCATAACAAACGGTTTGCCCTCGCGCACGCAGCCTATTTACACTGCACACTTCACACATTGCTGACATTTACACCTCAGGTCAGCAACAGTGCAAATGTACATTGTATGCTGCAGGAAAATCAAAACAGGTTGTTAGATCTTCAGGATATTGCTTGCTGCATATATTAATTACAAATAGGTAAAGTATATTCATTTATTATTTTATTAATTAATTATCATTAAAACACACATATATACAGTGTATATATATATATATATATATATATATATATATATACTGTATTTATATATATACTGTATATATATATATATATATATATATATACTGTATATATATATAAAAGGACCAGGGGACAGAATTGCAATGAGCCACAAAGGCATTTAGCGCGGGGCTCTCTCTCTCTAACACTCTCACTCGCTCTCTCTAGCACTCTCTATCTCTCTCTCTACGATAAATTTCAGCAGCAATGATTAATTCTAGTTTAATAATATTAAATATGTCCTTTTATTTTATTTATTTTTTTATAGGTCGATATGTTACAGATAATGGCCTGGATTCACTGAGATTTTCCATAAATTACTGCATATTGTGGCTCTTCACAGCAGCTAACTTCATGATATTCCCTAAAATGATTTTAATCTAATGGAATCCATGATTCTCACACACAATTTTCAATCTATTTTATTGATAGAGCAAAATAATATATTTGTTACAAGTTTAAAATAAAATAAAATATTTATTACTGTATTTTATTCTCACTCTGTCAGCTGTTATATTTTACTAATACTGCAAGTTGAGAGTCTATTTACCTTGTCTTCTATTAAAATAGAAATCAGTCAATTGACCCAGAATGTAACACAATAATAAATATGTGTCTGAAAGATTGCAGTGACCAACACCACCCTTTTTTTACATCATAATTCTAAAAAGCACTTAGAATGCTCCCACAACCACTGTTCACATTTCATGAGAAGTAACTCAGAAGAATGGCTTTCTGAATTGTATTGCATTTTGTTAATTACCTTTTGCAATGTATGTTTATGAAAGTAAAGTCATTGGGCTCAATCAATTGCAAGGCCGCAACTCAGGGTATATAGGCCGTATGTCTGCGGGCTTGAACTCTGCTACAATTACAGAGCAATTCAATTGAACAAGCCCGCTGAGACCGTAAACCATGCAATCGTATGTAGCATTTCAAAGCATGAAAATAATCAATTAAGCTAGGCCTTAACTACCCGTTTAGGAACAGCTAATAGAAAATGAGACCATCATCATTACAGCAGTATAAGATGGAGGTTACATGTCAATCAATGAGCGTTTCGAGGTTTGATATGCGATCGGACTCGCAAAACTGCAAAATACAAAATAATAAAAATTAATACCAATAATGTTCGAGTCCATATGGGTGGCCTGATATGTCACATTGACTCATTGATTCCCAAGATCGACCAACCCCGAAATGAAACATAAAAATAAATTATTTTTTATTGCCGATTTGCGAGCTTGAGACTTGTGCAATTCTTTTGAATGTCTTTCATCGCTTTCCCTGTCATTTACAGTGCAGTATTAATTTTTTATTTGCAGGTCCTCTCTAGTACTCATAGGATTTTCTTCTACATATGCCGTTTACGGGTATGAAAACATTTGCGAGCTTACGGAATTGTAGCAATTGAATAGCGATTTGCAATTTTAGCGATCGTAACTCTTGCGGACGTGAAAGATCAAAGGCTTAGATGGGGTGTAAGTTCCGGTTGTAACAACCGCAGAGATTTTCAGCTCGTAACCCGTAGACCGTTTGCGGTTTACAAAAAGATGCCAATTGAATAGCAAATTAGTTTACAAGCTCCATGCCGTAACTTATAATTGCTCAATTGAATGAGGCCCATTATGTTCTGGTTATTATAATACTGAGTAACCTAATCCAGATCTATAATTTTTGAATGTTGGAATAAGTGTCGGCTTTCCAACAAAAATCTGAGCTGCTTACGTATTTATATTATATTCTTTGATCAATACTTATAACAGAAATCAAGATAATAAAATAAAACTGATACATACCAGATGATTAGATCAGCTAGTCTCAGTTCATTTTCAATTTCCTATCACCTGTGGTTAGCTATCCAATTGGTAAATTAGGATAAGGGCCAGATTGCATATAAACCATATGCTTAAGTATTAGCTTTCCAACTTTCAAGAAATACAGGTTGAATTAAATATTAGGAAATAAGTTGAGTTCATCCTCTAACGTTTTTTTTTTAAAGAAAATAAAGGTCGATGCCTAGCTGTGATAGAAGGATAACATTCTCTAATGAAAGAGCCTTCATTCCTGTTAATCTCAATAATTAATTATTAATACAGTAGTCTTTTTTAGACTCCTCCTTGATTTGTATAATATTCAAAAAGGTTTTAATCATAAACAATTGCAGGTATAAAATTATTTGTATTTCGAGTGGAGATAATTGATTGAATAGGAGGTTTGAGTGCTAAATGCCATTAATCACTTTATCATTCTTATATCGTTTCTTCAGTCTACCTTAACATGTTTGCAGTACAGAAGTCAAAGGGCCTCATTCAAATGCTTTTAGTTAGTGAAGACCTTGGTTTTGGATAGAAGTTCACTAACTAAACACTTCTGTAAAAAAATATGCTATGTGCTTAAATAGAGCCCTATTCAATTGGCCAAATCGCAATTGAATGAGGCCATAAAAATGTATATAAAAAATATGCTTTGTGCTTATATAGAGCACTATTCAATTGGCTAAATTACATCTGAATGAGTCCTACTTAAACTACTGCCCTTATGAGCTGTACAACTAATTTTTATTACATATAAATGTATTGAACATTTTGATCCCTGATAGGATCTTTATGAGTGACAACCAATTTTGTTCCAAAGCTTAAGTGAAAATCAGATTGTTGGACAGCTCTTGAAGACTGAACTCTCCTTTTTTACTAATCAATTAGGGCCTCATTCAATTGCGATTTGGTCAATTGAATAGGGCTCTATATAAGCACATAGCAGAGGTTTTTAAGTTGGTAAACTTCTATCCAAAAGCAAGGTCTTCACTAAGGCCCTCATTCAATTGTGATTTGGCCAATTGAATAGTACTCTAAATAAGCACATAACATATTTTTTTCAAATAAGTTTTTAGTTAGTGTAAACCTTGCTTTTGGATAGAAGTTTACTAACTAAAAACATCTTTAAAAAAATATGTTATGTGCTTATTTAGACCCCTATTCAATTGGGCAAATTGCAATTAAATGAGGGCCTAACTCAACATTTCTGTAAAAAAAATATGCTATGTGCTTATATAGAGCCCTATTCAATTGGCCAAATCGCAATTGCATGAGGCCCTTAATGTGAAAAAGATTTTTTTAGAAAATTTTTAATTATTGTTGTGACACTACCACACTTGCTTCTTTTTGACAATTGTAATGTTTTTATTTATTTCTAATAAATAATATTGAAACTGTGGAAGTGATAGAAAAAACTGCTTCTACAACTATGCTAATATTTCAAGAAAATATATATTACTTAAAGGTATATCTAAGTTTTCCTGTTTTTTCTAATGTAACACATGCTGCTTATATCAGAAACATACATTACAGTCGATACACATACAGATTTGTTTTATTTAAAAATAACACTGGTTTTCCACACTCCCAGAGCTGCTTACAAAGGCACAGTAATATATCCAATAGAAACACGCATTTGGGATTTTAACTCTTTACTAACCTTTAAGCCAACAGCAGCACAATGCAGAGATCTACATAGCAATGACTGGGCTTCCTTGTGCAGAGGACTACACATCCCATTAGGCCTTCCTGCACAAACTTTTATCACAGATTGATACAATGTACTATCTGCCTGTGATTGGCCAAAACTAATTATTTTTAGAGTTTTATGCTAATATTAGCAGGGATTTCTAGTTGTGTTAACTCTGAAAATAAACTGCTTGTCAAGAGACTTAGCAAACTTTATGTTAAGTCTAAACTAAGCAATAACCACAAGTACTACTCTATTACAGACCGTGTGTGGTATCACAGTTCTATATCAGCTATTACTATTGGATGAAAAAATTGGAAAGAAGATAACAATGACTCCCCTTAACCTCAGAATAGATCCACATATATCATTGCTGTATGTACATGTGGATACAACAACATGATAACTAAATATACAAATAGAGTGATAATACAATATAACAATACTGCAGAAAGAAATGTATTTCAATACTGATATTTAAAAATAAGTGTATATCTATATCATGCACTGGTATATGATATCTATAAAAGAGAACATAAGAAGTCCTAGATGCCCAGGAATGAAGAAGTACAGTGTCACAGTCTAGGAGGTGTTCATTTAACAACAACCGTTCCTCATTGGGGAAAGAATTATGAGAAGAAAATTATGTATCCTTATCTCTGTGGGATCTGATGGAGAAAGATCTTCTTTCCCAAAAGAGCCAGGGATGACTTGTAGTTAGTCTTTGGTCAACATTTGATTACTTTGTAAACAGAGGTCAGTTACTGCACTTCCACAAATCTGCCACAGATCATCAATATTTCAGACAAAGCTCCAAAAGGTATGGGGTACAGGGTGCCCCAGAGTGTAATACTATACTCAGGTCTGGGAGGTGTAATATAATTAGAGGACTAATGGTAGAATAAACCAAAAAGAGGCTATAAAAACCTCTAACCGTAGGGAGGCCGGATGTCGCTGGTTTAATGACCAGGGTATATGGTCTCCCCTCTATAGGTAATATTCAAACCACACATATACACTCTCACTATTACATATAAATGACACCTAACCCCCCTCACCTGTACCGAATAATATGGGTGCAAACAAATGATTTTGATGTTCCTCTTCCATGGTACAAGATCTGGTATACAGAGTAATATCATAAATATAAATATAATACAAACGCGTTTCGCTTTAACATAAAGCTTTCTCAATGTAATAAAATAAATAATCTCTCAAATAATAGTCTCAATGATATGGCCTAATGTAATAAAACATGCCACCTGATGTAATGTAATACATGCAGCATATATTGGTGGCTATATGGTGACCCCATCCCCTATTTGGTGTTATCAAGGTCACCACACCACCATCATCAAAATGTTAATATAGGTGTATATAGTATAACAAATATGTCTCCTATCAAGTGGGGCCAAAATCAAACAATATATATACACCCATAGAGATCCACAGTACTACATAATCTATTTACAAGACTGATACTAGTAGGGGGATTCTATGCTTAAGAGGTATACAATATACTAAGAAAAAAATGATTATAGCAATATTCCCAAAGCTAATGTATATAAATGAGGACCATAGCAACAAGAGAAAGAACCACAATAAGAAAAGGGACCAAAAACTATATATGTATGGTAAAATGCTGAATACATATATATATATATATATATATATATATATACTAGCGAATTGCCCGTCAAAAAATGAAGGCAATGAAATTGTAAGTGAGCTGTGTAAGCGTGATGAATGTGTGCAGTGTAGTAGTGTGCGTGCGCGAGACAAAACCGTTATCGTAGCTGTGTACTTCCGCATTGTTCTAAAATGGCGGGTAATGTGTGGTATACGTCTGTAGCGGAATATCCGTAGGTGTTTTGTGGTGTTTCGCGTGTTTAGAGTGCTGTAGCCTCTTCGCCGCTCCATGCCAGCAATTGTGGCCCTCGCTACGTGAGCCCGCAAGCGTGAGCAATGGCTCGAGCGGGCTCGCATGCTCACAACTATATATTTGATACACACACACACATTATATATAATATACACACACACACACAATATACACACACATTATATATACACACACACATTATATACACACACACAATATACACACACACAATATACACACACATTATATACATACACACACAATATACACACACATTATATATACACACACAATATACACACACATATGTACACACACACAATATACACAATACACACACACACAATACACACAATACACACACATTATATACACACACACACAATATACACACACACAATATACACACACATTATATACACACACACATTATTTATATATTATATATATATAAATGTAATATTAAATATTGTTTTTATATATCACTGGATAAGAATGGTGTTAATGATCAGTGTATAAGTAAAACAATTAGTTTATCAATGGTAATTCTAAGTGTAACTCTGCTAATCCACCTTAAATGGAAAGGTGGGCATGGTTATTCCAGAGGGGCATGGCTTGGAGCCGGCTGCAGGTGCATGATCCATAGGCACTCCAGTAGAGGCCTCTCTCCAGCCCCTTATAACTGCAGCATGGGACCCCCAGAGGGCATCGAGCGATTTGAGAGGCAAGGGCAGGCTTCAGACTCGGGGAGCTGCTGTTCTCCTGCCCGGCTTACACATATGTCACACTGGGGAATCAATGCGAGTACACAGACGGTGGGATAATCAGCCAGTGTGTGCCTCAGTTGCTGGCATGGGGCGCTCCATCCCAGCAACTGAGGCCCTTGCCCGCATCCCTCGCTATGCGAGGGCCGCAGGCTCACCGTGTCCTGGGGGCCCTGGATGTCGGGCTCGGCCCTGTCCCTGGGGGCGGGGTTCCCAGCCTCCTCCGTGGGTGTCGGAGGCCTGTCCGGGTGGCTGGTGGACTCCTGTGTGGTGGGTTGTGGGCCTGGCGCGGGTCTCGGGTCTAGATCACATCTCCCAGCAACTGAGGGCCACGGGCTCGAGTAGCGAGCGTGAGCAATGGCCTCAGTTGCTGGGATGGAGCGCCTTTGGCGCTCCATCCCAGCAACTGAGGCCCTTGCCCGCAGCCCTCGCTATGCGAGGGCCGCGGACTCGCTACCCGCAAGCGTGAGCAACGGCCCGTACGCTCACAACTATATATGTGATATATATATATATAGAGAGAGAGAGAGAGATAGAGAGAGAGATAGATAGATAGATAGATAGATAGATAGATAGATAGATAGATAGATAGATAGATAGATAGATAGATAGATAGAGGAAAGCTACAGTCCTCAAGTATGACACAATAGAGACATACGTATACCCTATCTAGTAGTACATATATTCCTTGCATATGTGCATTTTAAGGTTATATTGTCATTGATCCAATAAATTTGACTTATCTGCACTAGGAGTTGGTTGTGCGCTTGTTTTCCCCAAACTTCTTAGGTTAAGTCTAATAATGTTTATTTAGTTTTTTGTTCCTAAATTTTTTTTTTCATACACTACAGATTCTTCTCTATCAGATACATTCATAAACCATGAAACATAAATATGTTTTTAAAAGGACTTTGCAAAGGCAAATATAGTACTTACAGTTGATTATTATTTAAAAAAAAAATATTTAGCCAAATGGTCTTGATTGTTACTTGTAGGCAAAAATTACCCTCCTTCCTACACTAGTATTTTGTCTTGAGTCTCTATTTAACACTCCCAGTAGGGGCAAAGTTAGCAAGAACATTATGCTCAGAGCTTCCCAATTATCCAGATTTTCTAAAACATAACACCCAGTGGCGTAGCTAGAGCTTTTGCCACCCGGGGCTGACACTGAGTTTGGCGCCCCCCCAAACATTATATATATATATATATATATATATATATATATTTATATTTATTTATATCACCTTCTCTCTCTCACACCGTTCTTTTTGTCCCTTCATTTTCTCTCTCCTTCTCTCCCTCTGTTTCTCGCTCCCTCTCTTTCCCTCTTTCTCTCTCTCTGTCTCCCCCACTCTCCCCTTTCTCTTTCGCTCTCTCTCCCCTCTTTGTGTCCCGCTCCCTTTATCCCTTCTCTCTCTTCCTCTCCCTTCTCTGTTTCCTCACCTCTTCCCTCTCTCTCTGTCTCTATCTACCCCCCTTTTCACCCCTATTTCTTTCGCTCTCTCTTTTTCTCTATCCCCCTCTCTTTCTCACATTTCTCTCTTCCCCTCTCTTTCATTCACTCCCACTCTCTTTCTTTCTATCCCACTCTCTGTCTCTCCCTCTCTCCATCAATTTCTCTCCCCTATTTCTCTCTCTCCCCACTCTTCTTATCTCTCCCTCTTTATGTCTCTCTCCCCCTCTTTCTCTCTCCCTCTTTCTGTCTCTCTCCCCACTCTTTGTCCCCTCTCTCTTTCTCTTTCCCTCTCTCTCCATCTTTCTCTCTCCCTCTCCTTCTCTCTCCCCCTCTCTCTTTGTCTTCTTCTCCCTCTCCCCTTTTTCTCTCTCTATCTCTCCCTCTTCTGCTCTCCCCTCCCGCTCTCTCTCCCCTCTCTTTCCCTACCTTTTTCTCCCGGTGTCTCTCTATCACACACACACCCTCTCTCTTCTCTCTCCCCACTCTCTTTCTCTCTTTCTTCCCTTCCCTTTGTCTCTCTCTCTCTTCCTCTCCCTCTATGTTGCTCTCCCTCCTTTCTCCCCCTCTGACTCTCCCTCCTCTTTCTCTCTCTTTCCCCCTCTCTTTGCCATCTCTCTCCCCCTTTCTCTTCCTCTCTCTTTCTCCTATATTTGTCTCCATCTCCCTCTCTCTCTTCCCTCTCTTTCTTTCTCTCCCACTCTCTTTCTATCTCTCTCAATCCCTCTCTTTCCCCCGCTCTCTCTCTCCCTCTTTTTGTCTCTCTCTCTCTCTCTCTCTCTCTCTCTCTCCCTCTCTTTCTCTCTCCATCTTCTCCTTGTGTGTCTCTATCTCACACATTCTCTATCTCTCTCTCTCCACTATCTCTCCCTCTTTTTCTCTCTCCCCATCTGTCCACCTTTCTCTCTCTTTCTCTCTTCTCCCTCTTTCTGTCTCTCTCACCCACTCTTCATCTCCATCTCTATTTCCCTATTTCTCTCTCCCCTTCTCTTTCTCTATCTCCCCCTCTCTTGCCCCTCTCTTTTTCTACCTCTTTATCCCTGTGTCTCTCACACCCACTCTCCTTCTCTCTTCTCTCCCCTCTCTTTCTCTCACTCTCCCTCTCCCCTCTCTTTCTCTCTCTCTCTCCTCACCCTCTTTCTCTCCCTCTTTCTCTCTCTCTCCCCCTCTCTTTTCCATCTCTTTCTCCCTCCTATCTTTCTCTCCCTCTCTCCTATATTTGTCTCCATATCTCTCTCTCTCCCCTCTCTTTCTTTCTCTCCCACTCTGTTTCTCTACCTATCTCTCTCCGTCTATCTCCCTATCTTCCCCTCTCTACCTCTTTCTCTCTCCCTCTCCCTCTTACTGCCTCTCTCCCCACTATCTGTCCCTCCACCCTTTCTCTCTCCCCTCTCTCTCCTTTATTTGTCTCCCTCATTCTCTATCTCCCCTCTCTTTTTTTCTCTCCCACTCTTTTTCTCTACATCTCTCTCTCCCTCTCTTACCCTCTCTCACTCTTTCTGTCTCTCTTTCCTGCTTTTCTCTCTTCTTTATCTCTCCCTCTTCCTCTCTCTCTCCCCTCCCTCTCTCTCCCCTCTATTTCGCTATCTCTACCTCTTTCTCCCTGTGTGTGTCTCTCTCTCACCCACTCTTTTCTCTGTCCTCTCTCTCCTCTCTTTCTCTCTCTCCCCTCTCTTTGTCTCCGTCTCTCTCTCCCTCTTTGTCTGTCTCTCCCACTCCCTCCTCTTTCTATCTATGCCCCTCTCTTTCTTTCTCTTACACTCTCTTTCTCTCCCTCTATCCTCCTCTTTTTCTCTCTCTCCCCCTCTCTTTCTCTCTGTCTCCTCCTCTCTTTCTCTCCCCTGTTTTCTCTCTCTCTTCTCCCTCTTTTGCTCTCCCGTTTCTGTCTCTCTTCCTACTCTTTGTCTCCCTCTCTATCTCTCTCTCCCTCTTTCTCTGTCTCCCCTCTTCCTCCCTCTTTCTTTCACACCCACTCTCTTTCTCTCTCTCTCCCTTCTCTTTGTTTCCCTCTAACTCTCCCATCTCTCTCTCTCTTTCTCTCCCTCTCTTTGTCTCACTCTCCCCCTTTAACCCTCCTCACTCTCTCCCTCTTTCGCCCTCTCCCTCTCTCTACATTATCTTTTTCTCCCTCACTCTCTCCCTCCTTCTCTCTTCCTCCTCTTTCTCTCTCTCTCCTCCTCCTCTTTCTCTCTCTCTCTCTTCTTCTCTCTTTGCCTTTCTCTATCTCTCTTCTCCCCCTCTTATCTCCCCCCCACTTCCCTTACCTGTGTGTGCGCCAATTCAAAAAGCTCCTCCCACTGGTGACTCCTCCCACTGGTGGCTCTTCCTTTCCTCCACCAGACTCAGAGCAGAGTGCAGGGGCTGTGGAGAAGGAGGGAGCCAGGAGGAGGTGCAGGAGGAGGAAGCCAGGAGTAGTGGAGGGAGTTCTTCTAGCGGTGGGTGGCAACTGGGGGTATTTTTGCCGTCCCCAAGGAGGTGCCACCCGGTACGGTCCGCCCTTGCCGCTACCCCATAGCTATGCTACTGATAACACCAGATAACTGCTCTACTACATTATTAGTTTCTCTCAGTTATACTATCAGACTGAGGATAATATTCAGGCTTGAAGTTGATGTACAGTGCCTTGCAAAAGTATTCACCCACCTTGACTTTTTACCTATTTTGTTACATTACAGCCTTAAGTTCAATGTTTTGTTAATCTGAATTCTCTGTCATGGATCAAAACACAATAGTCTGAATTCGTAAAGTGAAATGAGAAAAATATATACATAAACATTTTTTTAGAAATAGAAAACAGAAAATTGGCATGTGCATATGTATTCCCCCCCTTTGTTATGAAGCCGATAAAAAGCTCTGGTGCAACCAATTACCTTCAGAAGTCACACAATTAGTGAAATGATGTCCACCTGTGTGCAATCCAAGTGTCACATGATCTGTCATTACATATACACAGCTTTTTTGAAAGGCCCCAGAGCCCAGAGCCAACACTTCCATGAAGACCAATAAACTCTTCAAACAAGTAAGGGACTATGTTGTTGAGAAGTACAAGTCAGGGTTAGGTTATAAAAAAAAATCCAAATCTTTGATGATCCCCAGGAGCTCCATCAAATCTATCATAACCAAATGGAAAGAACATGGCACAACAGCAAACCTGCCAAGAGACGGCTGCCCACCAAAACTCACGGACCTGGCAGGGGGGGCATTAATCAGAGAGGCAGCACAGAGACCTAAAGTAACCCTGGAGAGTTCCACAGCAGAGACTGGAGTATCTGTACGTAGGACGACAATAAGCTGTATGCTCCATAGAGTTGGACTTTATAGCAGAGTGGCCAGAAGAAAGACATTACTTTCAGCAAAAAACAAAATGGCACGTTTTGGTTTGCGAAAAGGCATGTGGGAGACTCCAAAAATGTATGGAGGAAGGTGCTCTGATCTGATTACAATAAAAATGTAACTTTTCGGCCATCAAAAAAAACACTATTTCTGGAGCAAACACAACACATCACTTCACCCAAAGAACATCATCCCCAGAGTGAAACATGGTGATGGCAGCATCATGCTGTGGGGATGTTTTTCAGCAGCCGGGACTGGGAAACTGGTCAGAGTTGAGGGAAAGATGGATGGTGCTAAATACAGGGATATTCTTGAGCAAAACCTATACCACTCTGTGTGTGATTTGAGGCTAGGACGGAGGTTCACCTTCCAGCAGGACAATGACCCCAAACATACTGCTAAAGCAACACTTGAGTGGTTTAAGGGGAAACATGTAAATGTGTTGGAATGTCCTAGTTAAAGGCCAGACCTTAATCCAATATAAAATTTGTGGTCAGACTTAAAGATTGCTGTTCACAAGCGCAAACCATCCAACTTGAAGGAGCTGGAGCAGTTTTGCAAGGAGGAATGGGCAAAAATTCCAGTGGTAAGATGTGGAAAGCTCATAAAGACTTATCCAAAGTGACTTAGAGCTGTGATTGCCGCATAAGGTGGCTCTACAAAGAATTGACTTTAGGGGAGTGATAGACTTTTTCTGTTATTTTGTACTATTTGTTGTTTGCTTCACAAGAAAAAAAATTAAACATCTTCAAAGTTGTGGGCATCTTCTGTAAATTAAATGATGCAAATCCTCAAACAATCCATGTTATTTCCAGGTTGTGAGGCAACAGAACATGAAAAATGCCAAGGGGGTGAATACTTTTGCAAGGCACTGTAAATTTTGAGAGGAGTACAACACACGTAATAAAAATCTGGACATAAAGTGGATAGAGCGATAGAGGTGCTACATATAGACTGAATAATTCTTGGATGTATATCCAAGATCTAAGTTAATAGTGAGAGGAACATCATATAGATTGAACACTTCCTGAGTGCATATCCTATCACCTAGTCTTAAACATTTCAACTCTCAGCAGCAGAAAGCAACTTATTAATTAATAGTGTTTGCCACTACAAGGATGGTGTTAATTCCCATTGGAAAGTCTACAATAAAGACACAAAGTGATTGAAAAGGATTTTTTTTTTTTAAAGGGCACATACTTCACAGACCAAAACATTGTCCGAATCCTCTCAACATTACCAGCCACCTATAAGATCTCTGAAAAAATATACAGTAGTTTTCCTTAATCTGCAATGCCTCATTATATTGCTTGTATGTCCCTGGGAGAGATCCTCACCATGCAAATGAGAAGGCGCAAGTAGGGTTCCTATTGGACGACTCTGTCTTTCAGGAATCTCATATTGGGACTGCTGAATATTAGCAAGGATAGTAGCCATAATCATGGTTGAGGTACTAATAGGTCTATTATGAGTAAAAGGGTTGTTTTTTATAAGAACTGACTAAGGATACCCAAGTGTACACAGATATATTCCTTAAAAAGCAATGTAAGATGTTGCCCATACATCTCCATTAAGATTGTGCATTTAACCTTCTACTAGGTATAGTCCCACCATTTTCCATGTTGATTCCTAAAATACAAGCTATGGGGAATACATTGGAGAAGAACTCAGGAAAGTAACGTTGTGGATTATAGAGATGTGAACAAAATAATTGTAAGGATTGATATATTCTACCCTTGATCCCAGAACTTTTACAAAGATTATATACAACTAAATATTTGCTAAAATAATCTTGGGACAACATTGCATTTGAGATGGAGATGATAGCTTTTGACACAAGAAGAAACCATCATCAAGGTTATGATATTTATTCTTTACAATGCCCCTGATCATTCATGAAGTGTTCAGATAAATCTCAGACCAATATGTGGGCTGCATACCTAAATGCCATTCTTATGAGCATAGTATTCATGTAAATACAGTATTGCAGAGACTTAGAGAAACCATTTGTATGTTAACAAGGAGTAATGAAAGTATCTGTATAAAATGAGTCAAAAATCAGTGGCTATTAAAAAAGTCCCATAGATGATGTAATTTATCAGAACGTAACTTTATTGGATGAAATTAAGGTAAGTAATCATCAGCCATTGTTAATACTTTTTAAAAATATATATATTGAAATATGTATAAAAAAACATATGTCATATGTGAAAAATGCTTTTTGACGCTAGTGCGGCAACTTCTTCAGTTACAACTTATCTTTGCTCCGGCCTAAGTCTTATCTAAATGCTTGAGCCCCACAACTAGGATTTATCACCCTAGCCCCATTTCTACTTTTATACATATTTTTAGGCAGAACTCAAGTTATGCAGCAGCAAATAAAAGCTGATAATCAGATAATTAACCACACATGAGAGGTCTGGCAGCAGGAGTAAGAAAAATATGAAAATCACTTATCTTTGTACAGAAATTAAATTAGGCTTATTGGATATGTTAATACCAAAATATCACTTAATGTAGACCATTTAAAAAAATGAATACTGGCTTGTACCAGAATTCCCCTAGTAAAGTTGTCTTTACCTAAAATATGCCAGCTATTATTTACCTTCTCTTTTATCATGTTAGATCCTGCAGTATATGTGAAAATCAAAGTTACACAGGGCTTCTGATCTTTCTTTCCTAATTCTAGATTTCCTTACTTTTTGAAATAAGATTTGCACTATAACCTCTTGCCCTAAATATTACATCTGTTGAATGCATTTGTTCCTCTCTAATTGTAGCTTCTGAATATTTTATAGTTGTCATCAACATTTCAGCATATGGAAGACCTAATTTAGTATTACGAGCTTGGAAACTATTATGAAGCAATTATGTGTTCCTACCTGTGCTCCTGTGTTCTTTATAGCTTACTAGTCACTTGCCCTTCACAAATGCCGGGATAATATTTTATATTTCTGTTCCCCCCCCCCCCCCGCCTCTGTCTCTTCCCCCTCTCCTTTGTCTCTTCCACCTCTCCCTCCTCTGTGTCTCTCCGCCCCTTCCCCCTCTCACTCCCCTGTGTCTCTTTCCACCCCTCTCCCTCCCCTGTGTCTGATTCCCCCTCTCCCCCGTGTCTCTTTTCCACCCTCTCACTCCCCTGTGTGTGTTCCCCCCTCTCCCTCCTCTGTGTCTCTCCCCCATCTCCCTCCCCTGTGTCTCCCTCCTTCCTCCCCTCACTCCCCTGTGTCTCTTTCCCCCATCTCCTTCCCCTGTGTCTGACCCCCTCCTCTCCCTCCCAATTGTCTCTTCCCCCTCTCCCTTCCCTGTGTCTCTTTACCCCTCTCCCTCCTACCAAAACTCTCCCTCCCCTGTGTCTCTTTCCCCATGTTGCAGTTGCTCTATGTATATGCAAATGAGCAGTTCACACTTATTAATTATCTGCTTTGATGTACTAGTTAGGATTACATGTTGCTTGTCTCTCTCTGTAGTGGCCAACATAAAGAGCTGCTATGTTATCTGACAGTTAGATCACTCTCTCACCCTTATCAAGCACTCTGAGTCCCACATTAGCATACAGGAGCCACAAATGAATTCTAAATATTTTAGAAACTATGTACTGTAGTGAAAAAGTGCTAGTACAATGCATAGCCTAGTTGTTAGTATTCTTTAAAATGAAATCAACTTCCTGTTGGGGTGATAGAGTCCCTTTAAAATGTATAACTTAAAGAACAGAAGGAAGAGAGATATCATGATAGAAACCTTGAAATATAATCTAAGATATAACAAAGTAATGAACTGGAGGATGGAAGATTTAAGTGTTAAGTGGTAAGGACAAACACAAAAGGAATTCAAGCATGTGTGGCATAAGTATAAGGCCATCCTGAAGATGAATTAAAGTTTTAGGTGGACTAGGTTTAGAATGAGTAGACTAGTTGGACCTACGGTAAAATCCATTTTTCTGTGTTTCTCGGCACAAAGTGCCATCCCAGCATGAAAGAGTGAGGGCTGAAAAGAAACGATTAAATGAACTGTGGAGGAACTGTATACAGCAATAAATAAGATTCAGTTTAGACCTGCTTTGCCCGAGCAAGTCACTATGGGCCATATTCTATTGGCAAATTCTCAAAGTTACACACACTTAAAACCACTCTAAAAATTGCCACTGATTCTATTAGCTACTCTCAATATGAATATGAGCTACCGGCCTACAAGCACTATGGGCAAACCAGACCCGCAAAACTAGCCTTAGCACAGTTCGAATATTACAAGCTTTAAATAATAAGAAGTTACACAAAATCAATTAGACTCAGAGAGCTAGATCACAAATAAAGTCTAGCCCGCAACTTAAAAAAATATCATATTTCTCTCAAAAATATTACAACTACTCAAGAGGACTCGCAAGCCCTTTTTCAATCAATTATTAGAGCCATAACACACAATACTGTACTTAAAAAATATGGGCAAGCAAAGAAGTACATTTAAATTAATTGCAGAACAGTTTCAAACCCCCAAATATGCAATTAAAAAATATTTAGCTTTTATGTTTTTTTTTGTATGAAATGGATCCCATGACTTAAGGGGTTAATTTATATCATGGCACCCCCATGGACTAGAACAGATGCTTTAATGAATTTTATAGATTTCTGGGGCCTCATTCTATTATCGGCCGTAAATCGGCCGTAAGGCTGCGATTCCTTGCGGGGGTTCAGTTAACTCGCGATTCTATTATACGGCCCCGCAAGGATCTCCTTTTACGGCCGGCCGCATATCTTGGAACCGGCCGTAATCTGTGAAATATAAAAACTCAAAAATAAATTCAAGCCTGCACTGTACAGCTCTGTAAATGCTAGGGATCATATTGGGGGACATGAGGATTAAAAGGAACCCACTCTCAAGCTTGCACATCTGCCCAAACCCGAGTTCAAATTAACTGTTTATTTTCCGGCTGCGGCGTGGGTGTGTCTGAGGTGCTCCAAGCACTCTGGACTTTTTACATGGATATTTTACGGATATTAAAAATTAAATATTTTACGGATTTGAGTACAGGATAATTATGTGCTATTTTTTCTAACACCTAAAATCCCTTTATAGTCTTCTCAAAGTGCAGGATGGCTTTATTTGAGCTATTTTATGTGCTTAATTGGTGCTAGCGAGACCTCTTTCCTGCAAGTAAGCTGCGGCTCGTTTTTAGCCTTGCAGAGAGGTTTCCCGGAGCAATTGAATTGCAAATCTCTTGCGGCCGTTTTAGATCAAAGGCTTTCCTCCGGCGCGAGCGGCCGCAAGAGATAGCAAGGCACCGGCCGCAAGCCTGCCGGAGCCTCCGGCCGTAAGGGAATAGAATAGCAGAATAGCTTGCGGCCGGTCCTTGCGGCCCCGCAACGGCTGCGGCCGCTAATAGAATGAGGCCCCTGGATTGCAAATCCGATCGCTAAATTTACTTCCCAACACTAATTAATTTGTAGTCTCTGAGTGAAGTTTAAGTTTAAACTCCATGTTTTAATGACTTCATGATGCTGGTCTCATTTACTATTGGCTGTCTCTAAGAAGTTTTGCGAGTGTTTAAGAAGTAAATTACGGCTTGCTTAAATATTGTCAGATAATATGATCAGTCCCCTGAATCCTACTTACGAGTACAAGCTGTGAGAGGGCAGATAGAGACAATTGAATTAATTTAAATGTTTAGAAAAAATAGTAACCAGCAGCCAAAATTTTGGGTTACAGGCATTTACGGGCTTGAATTTGAATCTGATTTTGTAATACTGTGTTTATTCACTAGTCAGTATTACATTTCATAGCTATGTCTCATCATACTGTAAAGAAAGTCTCTAGTCTTGACTATTATTGAACTATTTCCATAGAATTACATCAATTTCAAAACAAAGGCTTAAGGCTCTGATTTGTTTCTGTCTTTGCACACTTGGATTAGCACCTTTGTGCATGCATTTTCAAATTAGAATAACATATGAAAAATGGCAACTGACATGGGAGCTGTACTTAATCACATTTTACATAACTGTGTTGAGATGTAATAAATATTTTAAGCTACATAATAAAAGCAGCTTTATACATTGTGACATTTACATTTGTCTGAAATTATTCTGCAATTGTACCCATACTTGCTGAAGGACACGTGCGCCTCAGGGTCATAATCTAATTAGAATTTTCTACTGGTGTATTATTTTCATTAAACAAACAGTCTGATCTTATCCACAAAGAATCAGACAATAATTATGTTCCTTTTTTAGGTTTCTGTACATTGATAGTTTTAATTCCACACGGAGCCAATCTTTATTACTTTTCAAATTTATATTGAGCACTGGGCATGCTCAAGACAGTTGCTTCACATTTTTCTGAATCTCTACATAAAACATTTTCATTTAAGAACATCAGAAATATTGAAGGATCTAATTCCGATTCTTCTTCAAATACCAAGCAGAGCCAGGGGAACTAATGGACCTGTTGTCAATTTGTTGGCAAGGAAAGTTAATCTGACTAAGTCTTATATTGACCCTGTAGGCATTTATACAAAGTAATTGTAGCACCTCTTATTTATGCTGCACTTGTCTGAAACGTTTCTTTGAAGTGGTGCCCAACATAGTATACATGCAGTCCACAGTTTAAGGACGAGATCTTACGTGAGAACGTTGTTAAGTCAGATTTGTATGCAAGTCAGATGCCTGATGAATAATAATAATAATAATAACAATATTATAATGGCTCACATGTGGTAGTAATAATAATACAGTGTAATACTAGTAATACTGCTGTACTGTAATAATAAGTTACAGAAACCATTGTGTTCTTTCTTTTAATTCAAATAAACAGGACCTACAAAAATAAACTCCTACAAAAAGCTTTGAGAGCCCATTCTTAAGTAGGGGTTGTTTGTAACCCGGGGACCACCTGTACTTATAATGTGATACCAGGGATTTTATGTAGTGGCTGATGTATACTTGCTTCAGTTGGATCTATTACCTTAATGTGAAGAACCCTTTTATTTCTTTAAAGATAAGTCTTTTTTTCTAATCTCAAGGGACAACCTTTTATCTGATCAAGGACGTAGGAATAAAAAAAAATCTGTGGAGGACAAATGACACACATTATCTATAACTAGCGAATTCTCCGTCAAAAAATGATGGCAATAGAATTGTAAGTCAAGGAATGTTGTTTGGGCCAGACATTATTTTTTATGGTGGTCTGAGATCTCAGCGCTGATTGCGAACTTCGCGCTGAGCACCTTAGGCTCCGCTCATTGCGAGCCTCTTGGTTGTTGGATTTTTTTTATCAAAGGCGCTTTTGCTGTCATTGTAAGTTCGGCGCTGATCTGCTTTTTGTGCTTATTGCAAGGCTGTCCCCTGGTGTAGTTTGTGTGCTATGAGCAGCGTTGGCACTCGTTGTGAGGCGCGCAGTGAATGTCTTTTGTGTTTATTGCGATAGTGTTTTTTTTTGTTTATATGTATGTTGGGATGCTAATTAAATAAGTAGTAAATTAATAAATTAATATAGTTTACCTATTTGTAAGTAATACATGCAGGAAGCATTGTGCTGAAGAGCTGACAATCTGTTTTCATGTTCCTGTAGGTTTGCAGTGTTGTGGAGCTGAGGTGTAAGTGTCAGCAATGTGTGAAGTGTGTAGTGTAAATAGGCTGCATGCGTTAGGGGAAGCCGTTAGTGTAGATGGGTACTTTCGCATTCTGTAAGTTAGTGTTGTAAAATGGCGTTCATTGTGTACGTGGTAGGCGGGTTTGTATGATGAAGTGTCCTTGCTAATGGTGTATGTTGTAGGTCGTACGGGTTTTTGTAAAACCGGTATTTGCTTTGTTGATTTAGCGCCTTTATGGGTCGTGTAGCCTCATTTTCGTTTTTTCGGCGGACATTTTTTCTCTCGCTTAGGAGATTTTCGAGTGGCTAAACTTGGTAAATTTGACAGAATTCAAGGTTTAAGCAGTGTTGCAGAGGTCCTGGGTGTCCCCCAATGGTGTGGATAAGGTTTTTATGTTATTTTTGTATGTATTTTTGTGTTTTTTAATGTTTGCCGCTGTGCGTGGTTTGTCCGTTAAGGTCATATTTTTGCGAGTCGGTAATGGGTTTTTTGTAAGTCCAGCGGCTCGTATATTTTTGTGTAAGTCCGTAGTTAGTCATTGTGTGTTTATGTGTTTGTTTACAAGTCCCGGTTGTGTGATCGTTTGTAACCGTTTGTGAGGCGCTGTAGAGCCTCCACCTCCGCAAATGCAGCCCCTCACTTTGCGAGGGTCCGCATTTGCGGCCTGCAATGAGCCTGAGGGTTGTTGCTAATGCTTGCATGCTAGCGAGGGTCGGAGTTGCTGGCTCCCACATCGGCTCATTGCAGCCTACGTGGGAGCCTTCACCTCCGCAAATGCGGCCCCTTGCTTTGCGATGGTCCGCATTTGCGGTTCGAAAATCGTAGGGGGTCGTAGGGATGCCAAAGGCGCTCATTGCGAGGCTCTTGGTTGTTTGTGTGCTATGAGCAGCTTTGGTGTTATTTTTTGGTATGGCAATGAATAATTAATAAAATAAGAAATTAATATACTTTACCTATTGTGAAGTAATATATGCAGCATTGTGTTGAAGAGCTGGCAATCTGTTTTCATGTTGCTGCAGCATCAGTGCCATGGAGCTGCTGTGTAAGTGTCATGAATGTGTGCAGTGTGTAGTGTAATAGTGTGCGTGCGCGAGGCAAATCCGTTAGGGTAGCTGTGTACTTCCGGATTGTATAAGTTAGTGTTCTAAAATGGCGCCTAATGTGTGGTATGCGGCTGTGGCTGATTTTGTGTCCTTGTTTTCCGATGTCGTCTGACTTTTTGGGAAAATCCGTAGGTGTTTGGTGGTGTTTTGCATCTTTAGAGTCGTTTAGCCTCATTTTCGTTTTGTTCGGCGGCCCTTTATTCTCTCGCTTAGGGAATTTTCAGGTGTCTAAACTCATTTATTTCGAGTTAAATTGAGGTGTAACTTCAGTTTTCGATGTCCTGAGTGCCCCCCCTTGCTGTAGGTAAGATTTGTATGTATTTGTTGTGTGTATTTATTGTGTTTTTCATGTTTTCATGTGAGCGGGTTTCGGGCGGTAAGGTCGTATTTTTGCGAGGTCGTAATAGACCCTCATGCAATTCGGGGGCGTTAATCTCACGCAAAAATCCGATTTGATACTTTTGGGCTTCATGCTCGACTAGCTCTACCTTTACTTTGCTTTTCAAATGGCCGGGCCCACAAGTTAGTGCCCCTTCGTGAATCTTAAACTATGCTCTTGGCAGTAGCATTTGCGGCTTGAACATGATCGCGTTCATTTTGGCGATGTTCGAGCTTGAGAATGTTGTGCTATTAATTCTAATTTCGCCCATTGTGTTCCCCATCATTTACAGTACTGGATTTAATTTATGTTTGCATTTCAAGTGCTCCAATTTGTAAGTAAGACCTTTGCAAGACCTCCTATGTACCAGTAACCTGTGGTTCGAGTTTAGCTGTTTAAGGGCTTAACGGAAAGGTAAATCGGAGAAATTGAATATCGATTAGTGATTTATGCAGCGGCATCTCTTGCCACCGTGAAAGATCAAAGGCGTGGAGGCAAGTAATTTGCGATTTTGAGACTCGCAATGATAGTAGCGCTCAGGAAGTAAACTGATATAAGCCCACAAGTAGGAAGCATTTGAATAGTAACTCGCCACCTCCACTTGCGAGCCCGCATCTCAGAAAAATAGCAATTGAATGAGGCCCATATTGTTTTAAATAGGGCCTGCCTAACAAACACACATATGAGCTTTTTAAATGGTCAATTTTCCACCATAACAGAGCTGCTTTTCTCCACCTCCTTTATCAGAGGACATGGTTAGCTCTGCCTGAGGCTGGGCCATCATGGAACTTGGAAGCATTCAGGGCTATGATTTCACTGGCCGCACCCTGGGATGTGATTGGCCCCACTCATGCGGCCCACAACCTGCTTGCTGCTGCTCAATTGGTCCTGTCCAGTGACATCATGGGGGCAGGGCCTAAAGACAAATCTAAACAAGATTATTTATTTTTTTAAATCCCGACCCCAGGCAGAGCTGGCCATGCCCCTGATAAGGGAGGTGGAGAAAAACAGCTCTGCTAACAATTTAAAAAGCTCATATGTTTGTTTGTTAGGCAGGAACTATTAAAAAAAAAAAAAGTTAATATTTTTGTCATTTTTTTTAAATTGTTTAATTGTGTTTGATACAGGTTAAGTGAAGTGGTTCTGTTTAGACGGGAAACTGACAATTTCATAGGTAAGAAAAAATATTTAGTTTTATTAATTTTTTAAATGCACATTGTTTTTGTCTGGGCCCAATAAAACTAACATACTAGCTTTAATTTTAAATAAACTACAGTGGTCCTTTAATGAGCAATTCAAGGAAACCGAAGAGCTAACACATAAATTGTTAAATTACGTGTATCAAGTTCTGAAGCAGTTTTTTTCCAAAGTTAGAAAGTCTTTTGATCTGCAGCAACAAGTATGTATTATAGGAATTCCTGGAATGAAGAAAGCAAAAGATTAATGAAACCTCTAAGAGCCTCGTTCAATTGCGGTTTGGCCAATTGAATAGGGCTCTATATAAGCAGAGAGCATATTTTTTTACAGAAGTTTTTAGTTAGTGAACTTCTATCCATAAGCAAGGTCTTCACTAACTAAAAACGTCTGTAAAAAAATATAGAGCTGTAATATATAGAGCCCTATTCAATTGGCCAAATCGCAATTGAAAGAGGCCCTCAGTCAGCAGGATTCCAGGGTAGTTATTTCCAGTGTTCCCATCACCTTTCATTACATTTGTGAAGACCAGAAACTATATTTCTCAGAAATTTGTGGTCAGCTACTGCAAAAATTAATCAGAAACATAGTTTCAAAGCTTGTATTAAAAAAATATGCTGCATTTGACTATATAGACCAAGCAAAGGGTATATTATAAGATATATCCTGCACAGTTAGGGGGATTTTCTATGTGTTAATTCTCAAGAAGAGATAATTATATTTCTTAAATTACATTCTTCACTTTGAATATTCATAAACTGGGCAACTTGCAATAATGTTTGTGTAGACGTATGTGAAAGTTTAGGTAAATTTTTGAAGTGACTGTCAGTATTTATAGTAAGGCTGCTTTAATAAGAGGTCCAAGGACAGTCAAAAAGCTTTTGAGAACTCTCCATCTACTTTGCTGATGCCATGCTCACCAAGAGCAGCCTATTTTGTTTGTCATAGAAATTCAATCATTTTACTCCACTAGAATCCTTTAACAACTACAAAGGATTAAAGGTAATTTGACATTTTTTATATTTGCGTTTTAGGCATTGGTTTTATATAATTGACTGTTAATTTGAGTTTTTCAGTGGAGTAATAACCTTACTTATATCAGGGGTACTCAAGTGGACTTGGGTCTAAACCAGGACCTCCAGTCTATTTGTTCTGGACATCTTCACCAATATTATATTTCATACATATCTCTCCTAAAGCTAAAAATGTACTTAAAGGGATATGGAAGGTTTCTGTTTTTTGCTAGGTATATCTATTTACTTTTATGTACTTTATTTTATTAAGAAGTGCTTATAAGAACTGTTTTTACGGACAAAAATCAAACAAATATCAGCTGCTGGGGTCTGCCCTCTGCAGCTCATGCAGAGAAAAGGCCTCTTTCAATTGCAATCCCGTAATTACATGGAACTTGACATTTTGGCTGCGGTTTAACATTTTTCTACCTATCTAGATGTTTTCAATTGTCACTAAGTCGTAATTACATGCTCACAGCCACCACACACAAACAAAGACCCCATAAGTAGGATTTCAAGGCATGATCATGATCAATTAAGCAAGCCCGTAAGTTACTTTTTAGATGAGACCGTCATCATTACGTTAGTAAAACAAGGATTTTAAACTACCATCAATTAGTGTTTAGAAGTACAATTTGCGATCGGACTCGCAATCCAGAAATGTAGAAATCAATAAAGCAACTTTTCTAGTACATGCAGGTTCCATAATATGTATTAACCCATTGAATCCCCGGGATCGATATAACACGGAAATAAAACTTAAAATAAATATTTTTTAATGCAGATTTGTGAGCTTCAGACTGTTTCATTGCTTTCCCAGTATTTTTAAGTACAGTAGTTTGTGTTTATTTGCTTTTGCAAGTCATATTTAGTACTAGTATAATTTTTTTATACATTTTCCATTTTCAGGTTTGAAGACAATTGCAGGCTTGTTGAATTCTTGTAATTGAATATGAATTTTGTGTCTTTAGCAATGGTAACGTTTATGGGCTTGAAACTTCAAAGGAGAAGAAAGGACGGAGTTACATTTTTGGCAACCGCAGTGCTTTTGAGCTTGTAAATTGTAAATCGAATGTGAGTAGCTGAAAGTAGCCAATTGAATATCAGTAACATTTACGGGCTCCATTACGAGCTCATGTAATTGATTCAGACAATTGAATAGCGGCCAAAGTCTCTGTAGTACTGGCTGTGCAGTGTCTCATACTTACCAATCAGAATTAAAATCTCAGCAATATGCTGCAACATGCAGCTGAGACATGGTAACTGACTGGCTAATATGAGACACTGCACAGCCAGCATTACAGAGACTTTCTCTTCATGAGCTGTATACGGCAGACTCAAGCAGGTACAATTTGTTTGCTTTTAGGCAGGAAAAACTGATCTTATAAAGACTTTTCACTCATTGTATAATTCAATTTGGACTTTGTAAAATTTAATTGACTGATCCTGACTTACAATGTTTCTTCACTGAACCTTAATAGGTAGTCCAATTAACTTTTTCTTACTGTTCTTATTTGCTGCATATAGTGCTTTCAAATGAACATGTACAGCAAAGGCCAGAGTAAGTTCAGATGAGCATGTCAAGTTAACAGCTACAAAGCAAACATGTAAATGGCAGACACAGCAAACAATATTTTCACTTTTTACAGTGTATACTCACCATATATTCTAATCCAAAGTACCTCAAGTATATGCATGTCACATCACATATAATAGTTGTGGTAAGTTACGAATGTTAAAAGTTACAAGCTTGCGGATGCGCAATGAGCAGCGAAGGTACTCATTGGGGGCTGGCGATGAACGGCGAAGGCAATCATCGCAAGGCCTGCACAACTTTGAAATGATGGGGGCTTCAATGAGCACCAAAGGTGCTCATTGCAGGCCTCGCAATGAGCGCTAAAGGCGTGCATTGTCAGGCCCACAGCGAGCGCCGAAGGCCGCAAGAATTCGAAAAAAGCTGGCAATGAACACCAATGGTGCTCATTGCCAGGCCTCCAATAAGCGCAAGGCATGCAATACTTTGAAAAAAAATGACTTTAAGCCTGTAAATCGGAAGCCATCAGAAGACCTCACACACAGCACAGGGGGAGAGCCAGTGAGCCTGTGAGTGAGGTTGCAAGCTAATTTGAGGCTTAATTGGCATTTTTCGGAAATCAAAAATTGGCTAAGCGAGGAAAAAAATGGCGGCAGTAAAGATGTAAAAGTTTTGAAAAACGCTCAACTAGGCTGAAGGCCGTAACACTTAGCCGCTCACGGCGAGGCCCGCAAGCCTTTAGAAGAGTAACCAATGGCGCTCATTGCGAAGCACGGAAGACTTGAGCAGGGAGAGAGAGGAGAAATACACAGGGGAGGGAGGGGGAGAGGGTGTAAAGAGACACAGGTGTGAGAGAGGGGGGAAAAGAGACCCAGGGGAGGGAGATCGGGGAGAGAGAGAGGGGTAAATAGACTCATAGAAGAGAGAAGGGGGAAACAGACACAGGGGTCAGAGAGTAGGGAAAGGGTCGCAATGAGCGCCAAAGGTGCTCATTGCAGACCTCAAGATGAGATACAGAGTCTCTAGGCTTGTGATGAATGCCAAAGGCAATCAGCGCGAGGCATTAAAGTGGCAGGTTGGATGACGCCTGCAATGAGTGCTCATTGCAGGGCTCGTGATGAGCGCCAGAGGTGCTTATCGCAAGGCCCGTAAAGTAGAGGGGGGAGAGGCTCACAACGAGCTCCAAAGGTCCTCATTGCGAGGCATGAAAGTGGCGGGTTGGACAAGACCTGCAATGAGTGACGCAACTTATGGTGCTATTCAATTGACTGTGGTTGCAAGTTAGGCACCGTTCATGGAAATCGGAAACCATGCTATCGTCAGTAAAATTTGCAAGCTTGAACAGGATCAATTAACCAAGGCCGTAATTTCCGATTGACAAACAGCCAATAGAAACAAAGCCCGTCAACTAAGCCCATAACGTAGCTCGCAAGACTTTGATCTATCAAATCAGACCTATAAATCAAGGGGCGCACAAAATAGGGCTTAAGGCACTTCGTGGCTGCAAATCCTTGGTTCTGTCAAGGCTGTAACTGATAGGTATACATATTGAAATAGATTTTCAAAATGGCATTGCGTTCAAGCCCGTAACCCTAAAATGAAGGCCAAAACATTACGGCCTCCAAATGGGACGCACAAAGGGTTTACAGAGTACATTTCAAGCATGTAAAGGGAAATATAAACCCAACAGTGCACTTTAAAACATAGGGAAAGCAATAACCCCAAATAAAAAATAGGCTAATGGCAAATATTTAATATTAATCATTTGTTGGAATGGTCATTCACATGCCAATATGAAAAGCCATGCTGCAAGATGCATAAAGCAATTAAATCAAATTACCTGATTAAATTGCAACACCCAAACATGAAACTCAGGCCAAATTAACCCTTTCCCACTCACAGAAGCTCTATGTAGTCCCTAAAACATCCATATAATTTCATATACATCTCGCTCATCACATCTATATATGGAAACATAAATAATGGCCATATTACCCCGCCACATCACATAGATTAAGTACTCGGGGAACATTTGATTATTTGTTGTTTAATCCTTCAGTCATGTCTGACTCTGTGATCCTATGGACTGCAGCACATTCAGCTAGGTCTCTGCCTGTGCTGTTCTACAAGGTTTGCATTGCAAAGATACTGGAGTGGTTTGCCAGTGCCTTCTCTAGTGGATTGTGATTTGTCTGACCTCTCTGCTATCTCCTGCCCATCTACACTGGCCCTACATGGTATAGCTCACTGCTTCATTCAGGTACACAAGCCCTTCACAACTGCAGGACTGAACAACAGATCTTAAAATGTTCCCCGGGTACTTGATCTATGTGATGTCGTGATGAAATATGGCCACTAATTGTGTTCCCAAATGTAAATGTGATGAGCGACATGTATATGCAATTAGATTGATATTTCAGGGCCCACAATAGAGCTTCTGTGGCTGGGAAAGGGTTTATATGGCATGAGATTCCTGTTTTGGTGTTGCTTTTTAATCAGGTAGTGTGTCTTGAATTATGCTAATATATATTGCTAATGTATTTTTATTATTGGGGGATTATTGGGGAAGTAACTGTATTCCCACGTATGCTAAGTGGTGTTGGTGAAGGGGCTTATGTACTTCAATGAAACTGTGACCAATACCATGTAGGGCCAGTGTCGGTGAGTACGTCATAGCAGAGAGGTCAGACAAATTACACTCCACTAGAGAAGGAAATGGCAACCGACTCCAGTGTCACCTATCATATTCATTGGAGGCCCTCAGGGGAATCTCAATACTTCACAGTATCACTAATTGGACTAGGCCTGTGTATTAACCCTTTATCATTATTACATCTGATATTTTGTATTATCTAATGCTGTTATGACTATTATTCCTTTTAATGTGTAATGATCTATTGCAAGTTAAGTAGGGCTCATTAGGAATGTGACACTAAATTGATGCATGTGGATGTCCCATAACCCTCATTGAAAACACTCTGACACAGAACAGTATAACAAAGCTTTATTTCATACACAGAGAACAATCAGCAGTGGTCAAGACTATGCATTAATATCATGGGTGTGGTGTGGACGGGTCACGAGAGCAAGAGGCTTGGGTGAAAAAGGGGATATCTACAAGGGGTAATGTTGTAGTCTAGAATAAGCATGATGCATAGCACCTAACAGGGTCACATGTGGTCACTACACCACTGCAACCAGAATATGATGAAAAAAAGCATCAGCAGAAATAACTCCATTTAATTGAAGAAACCATTAATGTGCATAGCACTTACAATGTATCTAGACCTGCTCAAAGAAACAGATGATTCAACCTCTGGACTGTGTAATCCAATCCAGTTTCACACGTACAGCATGACGGGGCTGTCATTGAAGGAATGTCTACCTGAGAGGCACTGGGAAAGCCTTATACCTCATACATTTCCTCCACAATGCTTTAGGATGCAGAAGATCCCTTCATGGACCTAAATTGTACCTAAAACAAAACAAATGGAAATAAACAAAATAAAATCTAAAACATAAGGACTGAAAAAACATAGGGACTGCAGCATCACTTCTCAACAGCATTCCTCAGTGACCATCAATTTGTGATAATTTAAACAGAACCCTACGTGTCCACAGAGAAGAGGATCATGGAACATGTAATGGGAGGCAGCCATCTGTATACAATATATCACAATCACATCGGCCAAGATCCAAGACTCTGTAGCCAGGCTAGATTAGGTTAGCATTGTGACCAATAGATTGTCACTGAGGAGTGCTGTTCAGAAGGCAAAAACATGTCCGCAGCCCCTATGTCCTCCTTCCGCCTGTGGTCAGAGTCCACATTGTCCTTGGCCGGATGCTTTGGACTCGCTGCTGCTGCTGTTGGTAGTGGGGGGCGGGGGGAGGCAGCGACACCATGCCTGGCAGGAGCGGAGGCATGTTGGGAGGAGAGGAGGGGCCTGGCTGCTGATGCCTTGATGATGCCGCAGGGTAGATGATGGTGGGCTGTGGACCAGCCCCAGCCTTACCAGTCCGGCCATGTAAGTCTCTGTCATTAGGTGGTCCCTCCTCCCCTCCCTAGAGAGCCTGGCCAGGCTGCACATCACCTGGGCATGGTTGGCAGATATGCTGGCCTCAATCATCTGCAGACAGTCCAGCTGTTGATGCATGATGGCCAGCATCTCCGCCTGCGCAGCCTTGCTTGTTGGTGGTGGGGATGGAGGTCCTGGTTGCAGGGCCAGGTAAGGTGGTGCTGGGGATGGAGTGGGGAGGGTCCAGGCCCGGCTGGAGCCAGGGGTGATGGTGGTGATGGTGTGGGGAAGGAGGTGTTGGCCATATTGCTTGCGATGTAGAGGGCCCGGGCGAGATACAGAGTCGTTCGAGGAGGGGGATGGTGGGGTCAACATCGCAGTGGCTGACTGTCCAGGGGGGGAATCCCCAAACACAATGACCTCTCCCTCCTCAGAGCCAGAGCCCTCTGATGATCCTTCTTCCTCCTCCCTCTGTGCTGGTTCCTGCTGGGCGGTGGTTGATGCCCCCGCCTCTGGATTGCCAATGGACCCAGGCCTCCTCCTGGATGCTGAGAGATAGAGAAGAAAGGTACATGTCATTAGTATGATGATTAATACATTGTTAAGTGTTCATTCCTTACTATCTGACATCAAGCCTTGAACATGGATGATTCTCCTCATTGCAACTCAGATTAGCTCTAATATACTAGATTTGATCTATTCTTTGATTTCTGGTCTTGATCTTCCTTGGCTCCCAACGCTATTTTGATTCTGGCTGTGGTCTGTAACTGCACCTGCTGCAGTGGGCACACCAATACACGGACTCCCTATTGCTTGATTACTGTTGTGGTGCCCAGGAATGACAGTGATTTGTCAGCTACATTGATTTAATGACACATCCATCTATCCCTTGTTAATTCCATGGAGCTGACTTGTCAGTGTCCTTGTTGGTCAGCATGTACACGAGTAGTGTGTGTGATGCACATGTGGTGGCACATTGGGGTATGTCATATTCACATGACATGGAGGCTGGGTCCTGCTCGGCCACCGGGGCTGAAGCTCCAGTGGCGGGCAGTGGTCTCAGAAGGTCCCTTTCGACCCTCTCCCACTCATTTTAGGTCACGCTGTGTCCTGCTTCCTCTCTGGTAATCATCCTCCTCACCTTGGCTCTGATGTCTTCAAAGCGGTGCTTCACGGACCTCGCATACCTATCTGCTGTGCCCACTGCTGTCACTTCTGCCTCTACATTCTTCCAAGCCTGAGCTAGGCACAAGCTTCACTTCCCTCCACCCTGCGAGAATGACGGGGCAGCCATAGATCCCACCAAGGAGAACCACATTCTCCTGCTCCGTATAGTTGTGGGCCCTGCTCCTGCTCCTAGCCAATTGCACTCTCGACTTTGGACGGGCACCCTGGCCTCCCTGACCTGTCCCTGAGGCCTGTCCCTTCCCCAAACTACCCCCTCCCCTGGAATCAGGCCCCTTCCCCTCTGTCCATCCTCTAGATGTTCCTGACGCTTGGGGCCCCCTTCACCACCTGTCACTGCACTCTCCTCCTCCTCCTCCTCCTCCTCTCCCTCCTCCTCCTCCTCCTCTCCTCCCTCCTCTCCTCTCCTCTTCTTCCTCCTCTCCTCCCTCTTTGCCCTCCTCTCCTCCCTTCTCTCCTCCATCCTTACTCCTAACCTCCGCCTCCCCACTCAAAATGACCTCCTGCTGCTCCTCCTCCACTATCCTCTTCTCCTCTCCAACTCTACCCTCCTCTCCCCTCCTATCTCCTCACTCCATCATAAAAAAATATAATGAGGATAAATCAAAACAAGTATAACTGTTTTATGGGGGGGGAATGTTTGTTCTATGTGTTATTAATAAGTGTTGGAGGATTTGGTGCAGGGAAAGGGGGGTGTCCTTACTCTATATATGTCTGTAAGTGTCTTCTTTAACCTATGTGTATTGCAAATATGTGTAATCTTTAAATATGTGTAAGTCTCAAGTATAAATATGTTTGAAATAGAATATAAACAATCAATAAATGTAAACTACCTATCTGAAACCACTACACTCTCTCACCAAAAACAACTCTCCACAGTATCCTGGAACTGCGTGATATCTCAAATGAAATCACAACACAGTCAACGCCTGTGCGTGTGTCAATAAAATTTATAAGCTCCCACTGTCAATCAAATTGTCTTGCCCGTACGTGATTGGCAGAGAGGCCTGTGTTGCGCTGTGTTTTTCCTCAATTGGATGGTTCAGGCCAATTGTGGCTAGTCTGTCCCGTTTCCAGCTTTCGAACGTGGTTAAGTCTTACGGGCTTGATTCTCAAGGCCGTAACTCCCGCCCAGCTCAAATTTAAATTCAAGCCTGCATCTGTTGCGGGCTCACTTTGTACTTTAACCTCCAAGCCCGTAGGTCTTTGAATATTGGAGGTTTAAGCCCGTAGGACTTCACATTGATTGCCGTAATCAATATAACATGATGATTGAACATGAAATAAAGTAGTTATTTCTGCCGATTTGTGAGTTTGAGAATGTTGTGCTATTAATTCTAAGACCTAACATTACGAGTTTTGCCAATTGCGGGATTGACGGAGTGGTTAGCGAGGGAAAATTGGAGCAATTGAATAGTGATTTCTGATTGTAGCAATCGCAACTCTTGCGGCCGTGAAAGATGAAAGGCTTGGAGGGAAGTAATTTGCGATTTGACAAAACGCTATAAATCGCAGCTTGGAGACCGTAACGCGATTGGAGCCCTCAAAACGGAGCAATTCAATGAGGCTCCTCGCCTACCCTTCTTCCACTACAGCTCACACACCTCAAATCTCACTCAATCTTGACAACACTATCCTTATTTTAACACGTGATAATATCTGCGTTGCCATTAAAGTACTCTGGGCTCTCTTTCACTACTCAATTACAATTGGTAACTAAAACCTGCTTCTTCACAAATACCTCTTAATACACCACTTTCTCAAACCATGAAATTTGAATCAATTCTCTCATTATATAATGCTCAGTTACTACAAATCTGATTGTATAGGCCTCCCTACAAATCATCTATTGCTCCCCCAATCCATTATGTGAAAGCCTTTGCTAGACTTATTAACATAACCTCTCTGACATTGGGAAGAAAGTTTAAAATCCTGATATCAAAATTCAAAGCCCTTAATAAAAGAGCATTCCTTATACTGTAGCCTTGTTTCAAACTGCTCTAAAGATTTATCACAAGCACCAAAAACATTTTTATTTAAAAGTTATTTAATTAGTTATTAAAAAGTTATTTTACAGCAAGCATTATTGGTAACATATTTCAATTTATTTGATATCTGGCATGCACATTGTTTTCACTTCTTTATGAAACATGCTCCAGAAATGACTATACTCTGGTTACTTAAATTTTCATTGATTATATACCGTACCATGAAAATTTTGCATTACGTTGGGTTTATCCAAAGCTGCTACAAAATGCAACATTTTTGCATATGTAGAAAGGAAAAGAAAAACTAATCGTTTGACATTACAAAGACTGACCTCTCAATCAAGTATATAAGTAACCAGTTAAAAAAAAAATAGAATTTTGAAAATAAAAATATATACTAAATATTCCTTGAGGTGACTGCATAATTACAGCTTGTAGCAAGCAAATATGGTAAATTATTCATATCAGTAACAAAATATACATTTGTGCAAGTTATGGGCAGCCTAATTATTTTTATAGCCCACATATACAATGGTTCACACAGTAAGTTTAACTATTTTTAATAGATGTATAGAAAAGTAGTAAACTTCACTGCCCAGAGTAGAGAGAGTTAATCGATGAAAAAAAGATTACTGAGAGGCAAAGGGGAGCAAAATGTGTTTTTTTTAGGAAATATAAGTGGGACTGTGTCCAGGGAAAAGGCACAACATTTTCACACCTGTGAACAAGAGTGGCCACATATAATGTATATACTGTTAATTCAAGATTGCCAGATCTAAAATACTGCTGATATCATGCATACTAAATTACCATTTAAAGGATGCTCAGAAAACTGTATACACTGTGAGTGAAAACAGTAACGCTAAATAAAATGTTTAATACTAAGAACACTGTTGAAGAAGTTCATAAATCGATCAATGGAGTCTCAACCTTCTTTGAACCATAGGTCCTATTAAAACAATCATGTACCATAAAAAATAGGGTTTTAAACCCCAATAAAATAAATATGCATTATTTTAAATTTAGATAGCCCCAACCTAAATTATATCAAGTTTTGGTTTTACATTTATGAAACTGAAACTAGTTCAACTCGTGAACAGTTCAACCCATGACTCCCCAATGGCACAGTAGTGGAGAAGAGAAAAACAAGCAAGTCAAATGAGGGCAATAGAAAGTCTAACATCCCCATTTAAAAATATTAACCTCCTATAATAACAGCAATGAAATGACGGAGTTAAAAAAAAAAAATGACTGAGCATTGGGATTGGGAACCAATAGGGGTTAGAATACAACCCGCAAGAGTCAATGTGTTACTACATACCAGTAATTTTCTTTTTTTTTATATTTGTGGTCAGTTTGCTTTTTTTTCTGTTGGAAGGGCAGACAGATATAGTGTGTGTTTCTTCTACTGTTTTACTTGTTAGTTTTTTCAATAGTTCTGTATGCATTCTGTGATTTGACAACTGGCCCAGGGGACTTACACTCTTTCACCTAGAGTACTCAACAGAAAGCCCATTTTGACAATGTCTGAATGCTATTTGACTGCAATATAATTGCAGTAAGAAGCAGACAGGCCACTTTGCTGAGTTTTCTCTTGATAATTTTCAACAGAAAAATTGAGCCTATGGATGGGCACTAAAATAGTTTTAATATCTTTTGATAAAACTGCTCACCACCATTAATATATATATATATATATATATATATATATATATATATATATATATATATAATTTAAATCTGAAACTCAAATGATTTTCCTCCAGCGATGAAGTAGTAAGGTTAACCCCTTAAAAAATATACCTAAATAAACGTTAACTGCTAAGCATACAGCTGATTTACTATTCTAGAATTAGAGTGTAATGCTTCTACCGTGGCAAATTGGTATATAGCAGCAACTTCAAAATGGTAGAGATGATACCTACGCCTTCACTAGTATTGGACTCTACTGGGCCCTCATCACTAAATACAGTCCACAAATACCCAGTATTTACCAGGAGAAAGACACACAGGAGGGACACTGAAGTCACAATATGTTCACTGCACCATCAGAGAGAGGATGGAAAGCATGTGGTAAATGTACTTTTCTTTTTTTAATTAGTGTTAAATTAATAATGTTATTAGAGTTTGAACTTACTGGTTTTAGGCCGCTTGATCTGCCCCTGTAATGCTGGAATTTAGGAGGAACTGCACCAGTCTGTGTTTGTAATTAGAACCAGGTATGCAGTTTGTTACATTTCCATTATTAGCTACGTTATATTAAATATATTGTTATTTTTACCCATTACAAACAATGTAGACTGGACTCTGAAACAACAAGTGTGTCTGTCACATGTCTTTTTTGATATATTATATAATATATTATAGATATATTAACTTTTATTTTGTTTACATGATAAATGTTAATATATATATATATATATATATATATATATATATACACACATTTTAAAGTGATTGTTTGGGTGCAGTAAATAAATAAGTAAATAAATAAATAAACAAATAAGTAATAAATATGTGTGCAGCAATGAAGAGTAAAAATGTGTTATATATCCAATATTAGCTCTATGTTAGTTATATTGGGCCTCATTCTATTATCGGCCGTAAATCGGCCGTAAGGCTGCGATTCCTTGCGGGGGTTCAGTTAACTCGCGATTCTATTATACGGCCCCGCAAGGATCTCCTTTTACGGCCTGCCGCATATCTTGGAACCGGCCGTAATCTGTGAAATATAAAAACTGAAAAATAAATTCAAGCCTGCACTGTACAGCTCTGTAAATGCTAGGGATCATATTGGGGGACATGAGGATTAAAAGAAACCCACTCTCAAGCTTGCACATCTGCCCAAACCCGAGTTCACATTAACTGTTTATTTTCCGGCTGCGGCGTGGGCGTGTCTGAGGTGCTCCAAGCACTCTGGACTTTTTACATGGATATTTTACGGATATTAAAAATAAAATATTTTACGGATTTGAGTACAGGATAATTATGTGCTATTTTTTCTAACACCTAAAATCCCTTTATAGTCTTCTCAAAGTGCAGGATGGCTTTATTTGAGCTATTTTATGTGCTTAATTGGTGCTAGCGAGACCTTTTTCCTGCAAGTAACTGCGGCTCGCTTTTAGCCTTGCAGAGAGGTTTCCCGGAGCAATTGAATTGCAAATCTCTTGCGGCCGTTTAAGATCAAAGGCTTTCCTCCGGCGCGAGCGGCCGCAAGAGATAGCAAGGCACCGGCCGCAAGCCTGCCGGAATCCCCGGCCGTAAGGGAATAGAATAGCCGAATAGCTTGCGGCCGGTCCTTGCGGCCCCGCAACGGCTGCGGCCGATAATAGAATGAGGCCCATTGTGTCTATAAAAACACAAATGTATGTAGAGAAATAGCGTAGAAAATAATGCACAGGACTTTGATATAGCCCATGTGGGTTTGAATCATATCAAATGACTTTTTTGTTTCAATATTCATTTATATAATAATATACATTTTCTTGTATAATCAGAGTTAGAGATTGTCTAAGATGTTCATAAACATTAAAGCGTGATTCACAATTTTACATTTTCAATTTTTAATAGGGAAAAGGAATGAGAAGGTACTGGTTATTTGACCAGCAGAAGGTTGTTTAAGGTAACATTAGGCCATATCTCTAGAAATTAATACTCGAGAACTGAGTAATCGTCTTGTTTATTTTAGCACTTTTCACTGTAAGGACAAATAAATATTAAGCCAGCCACATTTCATCCCACATCACTAGTCCGGAAATGGAGAAGTAGGGGTTAAAGGAAAGGGGGGAGGTGAATACCTGTTCTAAATGTAGTTTGAGATTCAAAGATTCTGACTTACTATCCGGTTCTGGCTCCAGAGTTGGAGCCGAGCGCAAGGCCCCTCAGTCCACACCATTCTAAGCATTTTGAAGTAGTGAGAGAATCAGGGAGGATATTTTCTCCTGACAGTAAGGTAATGCTGCTAGGGGAGCTAAGCCAGATTTCCCACATTTTCAGAAATGTAAGGAAGGCATCAGATATTGCATGTGTTAATCTTTCATTAATCATGATAATAGTGATTTTGTTTATGATTTCTTGAAAGTTTAGGCATGTGACTTTCCATTTCCTAGCGATGTGGCTTTTGGAAGCTAATATTATAAATTTAAGTAATGTATTTAGGGAGTTGGAGAGATGAGGGGATGTGAGAGCCTAAAAGGCATAATTCAATGGAAGGAAGGATTGAAATGTTTAATAGATTGGAGATTAATTGTGTTAGTTGAGCTTTGGGTCAGGACCAACAGGTGTGTAAAAATGTCCCTAAAGTTGAACATCCTCTAAAACAATCAGCACTTTCTTCAGGTTTTATTTTGTGGAGCCTATCAGGGGTGATGTAGGTTCTATGAAGTACTTTTAACAATGTTTACAATTTACTATAATTCAATGATCCCCTGGAAAGGTTACAGCAGGTGTTTTCCAATTTCTCTGAATCCCATTCTTGGACCAAGTCATGCTCTCATTTGCTCATGAATATGGGTTTGTGATTTATAGGAGGGCTATTAAATATTGTATATAGTGAGCCTAAGATTCCCCAGGTTAAGCGGGTTAGCCAGCTCATTCTGGTTCTGGTCCTTACTGAAGTGGTAATATAGTGCCTGTAGAAGTTAAAGTGTTCTCTTCATGGTAGTCCATAAATCTCTCTTATCTGTTCAAATAAAGGATTTGGTAATTTATGAACCAGTGGTCAAGCCTATCTAGGCTCTTGGAAGTCCACCGAAGTTTTGATTCTGGATGTAGATCTTTGGAGATGTGGGGGAAAGAGAGGACTGGGGTAAGAAGAGAGAGGTCTCTTGTGAGTTGACACCTGGAGTTGGTCAATGTCCAAAGAAAGTTTAATCATGGCATTGATTTGTTTTGAGTGTGGAAGTAGGATTTTAGGGTGGATTGTTATCTTATCCCATGAGAGGGTCTCATTTGGAAATTCTCCATGAACACCCAGGCCAATTGATGGGTTGTTGTGTGTGATAGAGGTAGGAAAGAGATTTGAGCTGCTCCATAATAGATCTTTAGGTTCAAGCAAGAGAGCCCACCCTTGCATTTGTGACTGAACATGAAGGATTTTTCAATCCTTGGTGGTTTATTGCGCCAGATAAACTTGAAAATGTGGTTTTTGGAAATTGTCCAAGTCTTTAATTATAACCACAACAGATAAGGATCTAAAGAAGTTTTGTATCCTGGGGAGAATATTCATCTTTATCGTAGTAATGCGTCCTGTCCATGAAATTTAGAGCTTGGTCCAATTGTTAAAAACTGCTGCCAATTCTTTAAAAAGAGGGAGATAGTTGGGGTTGATATTTATACCTAAATAATTTATGTGAGATTTCAGCCATGCAAAGTTAAAAGAGTTTTAAGTATTCTACTTCAGTACAGGAGAGACGAAAGCTAAGAGCCTCTGTTTTCTCGTGATTTACCAGGCCTGAGATCTGACTAGAACTATTTAGCAGGTTCATTAGGGCTGGTACGGAGGATGTGGGATTGATCAGAGTGGTCATCTGCAAATAGGTAACAAACTTTTTATGTGCTTTTCACCCTCTGTCCAATTGTGAAGAACATGGCATAGGAGCCCTAAAAAATCTGGGGGGAATAATTCAACTCTACTAGGGCCCTGCTCTGGGGTGCACCATTGCTATAGTGTTCCTCCCCCAAACATTTTTTCTAATTTCTTTGTTTAAGTTCTCAATGCCCCTGGCATTATTATTATTATTATTATTATTATATTGTGGGAGCAAGAGCATTGACAATTTAAACAAAGAAATCAACAACAAAAAAAGTTTTGAAGGACACTATATAAAATAAATTAGGGTCAAAGCTTTCATGGGAAAGACATACGCATCCCCCCCCCCATGCGCCCAGTTCCAACACCACTTGTGCAGAACATAGGTTAGAGGTCCTAACTCAGCTCTACTGCTTCAGATCCAATAAAGACATTTTCATTAGAGTAACATCTTCCTCAGTGTATTACTATTCATTTCACCTACCTCTTCCATGTCTGTTTGTGGAAAGGTGATTATCATAGAGGAGAAATGTAACATACAGCTTACGTGCTGCAAACATTCTGTCTCTATAAATCATCCACAATTATAGAGAGATGAAAGCTGAAGATGGATGTTGGTGTGAAGCCTTTTAAATACTGTGTACATTCTCTGATCAGTTTCCACTTTATTACAAAGTACCTAAAGTTTTTAAAAGCTTGATTTATGACAGTGTTGTTTTTAAAGGTAATTGTGCAGTTTTCATAACTTATAAGTAGTAAAGATCTGCATAAAACCTTTCATATTTATTATGACTAAAAAGTTTTAAGTAAGAAGACTTACATAAAAAAATAATTTGGCTTTGGGGCAGTGTAGTCATATATTTCAAATATATTGTTAAAAACTACAAACTGCTTTTAGAAATAAAGCAACCTTTAATTTGTTACCTTTTAAATACAATAATGCTTGAATTTAGCCTGACATAATCTCACAAATAAAGAATAATTACTTATAAAGGTCCACTGTAACATGAGAGGCTAGATATTTGGTAGAATTTATACAATTTATTAAATAATTTAAAAAAACAATAACTGATATTAATTCTACTTTCAAGGATCAACTGCTGTTGGTTTTCAACCAGGATGAGGTCCATTTGGGGAGGCTGTTCTTGCTGACAGGCACAATATTATATTAATATTATTTAATTGCCTGATGCCTTACTGTGTTAAAGTGGTTTACTTTGGCAGAGAGATTTGGTTTCAGTCAGCCTGCCTAAGAATAGTTGTCTAAATTCAAGATAGCCTTTACTGTAGACAGTTCTTAAAGGACCACTGTAGTGCATTTACAAGTAAAGCTCATATGTTTGGCTGTTGGGCATAGACTATTAAAAACAGTATAAAGTTTAAATAGATAAAAGTTTAAAAAATGTCTTGCTTTCTAAATTTTCTGTTTTCTCCTCTTGCAGAGTTGTCCTTCTCCACCTCCCTGGGAGTGTGGCCACGTCGGATGGATCTTCTTGGAGCTTGGAAGCAGGCTGGGCTATGACATTATTGGCTCTGCCCTCTGAAATAATTAGCTGTGCCCCCTATGGCCTACACAGAAATGACAGTTGTATTGTAACCTGTTTGCAGCTCCTCGTAGACCACATCATGCCCCTGCCCCCCTTTACTGAGGATACTCAGTCTGACCCAGAGTCTGACTTGGCCGCCTTTTTTTTGAGTCCAGCTTCCAGGCAGAGCTGGTCATGCCCCCTGATAGGCACATGGAGGAGGATATACAGTGCCTTGCAAAAGTATTCAGCCCCTTGCCATTTTTCGGGTTTTGTTGCCTCACAACCTGGAATTAACATTGATTGTTTGAGAATTTGCATCATTTAATTTACAGAACATGCCCACGACTTTGAAGATGTTTTCTTTTTTATTGTGAAGCAAACAACAAATAGGACAAAATAACGAAAAAGTCAATGTGCATAACTATTCACCCCCCTAAAGTCAATACTATGTAGAGCCACCTTTTGCGGCAATCACAGCTTCAAGTCGCTTTGGATAAGTCTCTATGAGCTTTCCCAATCTTACCACTAGGATTTTTGCCCATTCCTCCTTGCAAAACTGCTCCAGCTCCTTCAAGTTGGATGGTTTGCACTTGTGAACAGCAATCCTTAAGTCTGACCACAGATTTTCTATTGCATTGAGGTCTGGGCTTTGACTAGGCCATTCCAACACATTTACATGTTTCCCCTTAAACCACTGAAGTGTTGCTTTAGCAGTGTGTTTGGGGTCATTGTCCTGCTGGAAGGTGAACCTCCGTCCTAGCCTCAAATCATGCACAGAGTGGTACAGGTTTTGCTCAAGAATATGCCTGTATTTAGCACTATCCATCTTGCCCTCAACTCTGACCAGTTTCCCAGTCCCGGCTGCTGAAAAACATCCCCACAGCAGGATGCTGCCACCACCATGTTTCACTGTGGGGATGGTGTTCTTTGGGTGATGGGATGTGTTGGGTTTGCGCCAGACATAGTGTTTTCTTTGATGGACAAAAAGTTCAGTTTTAGTCTCATCAGACCAGAGCACCTTCCTCCATACATTTTGGGAGTCTCCCACATACCTTTCCGCAAACTCAAAATGTGCAATTTTGTTTTTTGCTGAAAGTAATGGCTTTCTTCTGGCCACTCTGCCATAAGGCCCAACTCTATGGAGCGTATGGCTTATTGTCGTCCTATGTGCAGATACTCCAGTCTCTGCTGTGGAACCCTGCAGCTCCTCCAGGGTTACCTTAGGTCTCTGTGCTGCATCTCCGATTAATGGGAGTGGGAGAAGGGGGGAGTGGGAGAAGGGGGGAGTGAAAGAAGTTGCGAGTGGGAGAGAGAAAAGTGGGGAGTGGGAGAGAGAAAAGTGGGGAGTGGGAGAGAGAAAAGTGAGAGGAGTGTGAGAAGGGGGTAGTGGGAAAGAGAAAAGTGAGAGTAGTGGTAGTGGGAGAAGGGGGGAGTGAGAGAAGTTGCGAGTGGGAGTGAGAGAAGTTGCGAGAAGTTGCGAGTGGAAGAGTGAGAGAAGTTGCGTGTGGGAGAGAGACAAGTGGCGAATGGGAGAGAGACAAGTGGCGAATGGGAGAGAGACAAGTGGTGAGTGGGAGAGGGGGGGTTTGAGGATGGGGGGTTGAGGAGGGGATTGAGGATGGGGGGTTGAGGAGGGAGGAGGGAGGATGAGGAAGTAAGTTGAGGATGAGGAAGTAAGTTGAGGATGAGGAGTGAGGTTGAGGATGAGGAGGGGGGTTGTGGATGAGGAGGGAGGTTGAGGATGAGGAGGGAGGTTGAGGATGAGGAGGGGGGTTGAGGATGAGGAGGGGGGTTGAGGATGAGGAGGGGGGTTGAGGATGAGAAGGGGGGTTGAGGATGAGGAGGGGGGTTGAGGATGAGGAGGGAAGTTGAGGATAAGGAGGGAGGTTGAGGAGGGGGGTTCAGGTTGAGGAGGGGGGTTGAGGAAGGAGGATGAGGATGGGGGGTTGAGGAGGGGGTTTGAAGGTGAGGTTGAGGAGGGGGTTGAGGATGGGGGGTTGAGGAGGGAGGATGAGGAGGGAGTTTGCGGATGACGAGGGGGGTTAAGGATGAGGAGGGAGGTTGAGGAGGGGGATTGAGGTTGAGGAGGGGGGTTAAGGAGGGGATTGAGGATAGGGGGGTTGAGGAAGGAGGATGGGGTGGAGGAGGGGGTTTGAGGAGGGGGTTAAGGATGGGGGTTTGAGGAGAGGGTTGAGCATGGGGGGGTTGAGGAGGGAGGATGAGGAGGGGGTTGAGGATGAGGAGGGAGGTTAAGGTTGATGATTTTGCTTCAAAGTTCTTTATTTGAAATTTATTTTTTTGCCCCTGAAATTTCCTTCTTAAAATGAGGTGCGTGTTATACGCTGGTGCGTGTTATACGCCGATAAATACAGTATTTTAAACATTTGTAATTTGCGGATAATTTTTTATAACTAATCGCACCATATATATATATATATGTATCTATAACTATGGTTTGACTTGGGGAGCTGTCACGACCAGCAAGATTTGGGGGACCACGCTCACCCCAATTCTCTCTCTCTCTACGGGTCGCAACTGTTTGTGCAGACACCAGCAGACACTTTAGATAACAGCATCATTTCTGAAGAGGCAGGCACCATTAGACCCCTTTTCTTAGGATCTCAGAATCCCACACCATGTACATTTGATTAGTACAAGCAGACTCCAACACCACCTTTGTTTAGTGTGTCCAAAATCAGACTGACCTTCTTTATTGTTACAGAGAAATCTAAAAACACACAAAGATCTCATCCCCCCCCCCCCCCCCACATGCCTAACCACTCCTTCTGTGGGCAGTAGCTTGTTACACTCTCACCATTTGGGAGATACCATGATACCTCCCCCCAGTTGCCAGATCTCAACTTACAGGTTATAAAACTATACTTCCCCCTTCCAGACTAAAGCCAGAGCAGTTACTTGTGGCAGGTTGCAGTGCCATATAAATTCTTTAAAATCTTTGACCCTTTGTCACATAAGTGACTGCATTAACTTTATTATTTAAGCAGAGCCCATTATCCTATTTCTAACAAAGATACAGTATTCCAATTCTAATCAATGACAGCAATATATACACTTATTACATCCATGATATAACTGTTAAGCAAGTTGTTAGTACCTTCTAACCACACATATAATAACTGATGAATCCCAAACAGTCCAGTGGGCCCTTCTGTTCATAACAGGAGCCTGGGAAAATCTTGAAACATTAAGTGCACCTTGAACTGAAAAAGTTATAAGAATGGATATCAACAGGGCCATTTCAGGGTAATGCTCTAATCTTTTAAAGTAATTTTAATACAAAAAGCTGTTTTTTTATTCACTGAATTGTATTACTGCCCAACAGGGCGTGTAGGGACTGGGGGAGATGGGGAATAAATCTCCCCTCCTCCCATTAAATAAATAGGGGCCATAAACAAATAGCAAAATTAAACTTAATCATGCATTACCAGATTTGGCTACTATAAGTTGGCATATACTACTGTATGCATGTTTTTATATCTTGGCAGATAGAAATATTTCTGACATTTTGTTTTCAATTTTTAACTGTTTCCTATACCCTGCCTTGCTGTCCCCACCTTCCCCCATTTATGGCTGGCATAATTACCTCAAATCTCCTCCCCCCCTCCTCACATACATTCCTTCTAAGGTTTCTCTCCCATTTGTTTCTTACTCCCCTATCTTCCTGTACTGTCTGACCACAATCCATTCTCTCTCTTTCTTTCAGTGCAAATTCACTCTGGTTTTAAGGCCTACTACATCTGTGAGAATCTCAGAATAATTCCTTTTCTAGTGGACCACGAGTTGTCTCACCTCTCTACAGGGTATAGCTCACAGCTTCATTGAAGTACACAAACCCCTTCACTACAACAAGGTAACAATCCAGAAGGGGATCAAGTTTAGTTGAAGCTTATTCCATTTTTCAAAAACTATTTAGCATTGATGGCAGAGTATACTATAATTTCTTTCAACTGCTTCATCACTGCAGAGGACAGCTCAGACCAAGTAAATTACCTTTTGTCGCCAAATCTAAGCAATTTGAAAAAGATAAGTAGATCTCGAAACCCAAAGATAATGGGAAAATGCATTGTGAGCATTTTCACCAAAATCAACTTTTTTTACCAGAGAAAAACTGTTTTTCTTTATTTTACTAGTTGCTATTTATTGAGGGTTATGAAATTTGGACCATTACATTGATCTATTAACACAACATAAAGTTATATTATTTTATCTAAACTGGTGCCTACACAATATACCCATATTGCCCATAGACTTGCACGGTAATTATCATTATGCCAATGGAAATAATAACATTGACTACTTGAAGTATTAATTAGCAACATTCCAAAGCACTGAATATGTCACGTATTGAATAGATGTGTTAAATTGCTAACCATCCTATTAGCAACTACTTTAAGCAATGCTTTCTATTAAAAACTATTGACTCATCCTCATGTACATTTCTTGGAAGCCATGTCATTCTGCAATTAAATGTATATCATGATTTACTCTACACAAAGGAAATTAATAGATCAAGAAATCTCGACTCTATAAAGAACATCAAAGATACAGAAAACCAATACCCCAGAACTACAGTTAATAGCAGTCTAACAAATCTAATTAACGTAAAATATAAATAGAATGTAATCATTATAATGATTTAAATTTCTATAATACGTAGTATTCTCACTAAACCTCTACAGTCATGTTTTATATTGTTTTTTAAGTTGGAATATGCTTGCTTCTAAAGGTTAATACACAAAAGGTTGCATTCAATAGGTTAAAACAGACACAGAAATATAAATAATTATTTTCCAATTAATGTGATCCATATGAATTTCAAGGTAGACATCTAAAATTGTCTTTTTTGTAGTAGAAAATTATTAAAATGATTATCAATGCATCATTTTTAAATCAAAACAGACAATATAAAACAAGTTTAACTTAATTTGTTTCAGTATGTCAGGAATAGCATGTATATTATCAGCCTTATTAAGCACACAGCATCTTTTTAGACGTTTTTAGTTAGTGAACTTCTATCCAAAAGCAAGGTCTTCACTAACTAAAAACTTCTGTAAAAATATGCTTTGTGCTTATATAGAGCCCTATTCAATTGGCCGAATCGCAATTTAATAAGGCTTTTATTTTCACCTAACAGAGAGGATTAAGCAAGAGCATTAAGCTACGGTGAAGACATGCATCCCAATTACATTTGAAACCTGTATGTGCAACGTGAGACCCGCAACGGCTGCGGGCTTGAAATTTGGCCGAGTTACCTACCTATTAAACTAGAACAGGCTGCGAGTTACAGGCTTGAGACTCCAACCCGTAAACCATTTGTTGAACGTTGGATGCGAGTGATCAATTAGTCAAACCCGTAGTTACGGGTTTAGATGGAGCTTATGGCAAATGAGATCGTCAGAATTACGTCACTGAAAAATGGAGGTGGGATTTCAAAGTCTTACGTTTCGAGTTACGATCGGACCCACAATCCAGAAATAATGCAATATTGATAAAGCCGTAAATATGATATTCTGTTACATGCGAGTTACAGTATATGTATTAACACATTGATTGCCGGCATAGATATAACACACAAATAAACATGAAATAAAGTATTTTATTGGGCCGATTTGCGGGCTTGAGAATGTTGTGCTATTAATTCCAAGACTCAATATCACTTTACACAGTAGTACAGTAGTGTGTGTATATGTGCAATTTCAAGTGCTGCGGATTGGACTTTACCCCACTTGCGAGTCCTCTGTAGCACTCGTTGGCCTTGGGGCTCCATTTGCGTGTTACAGGGTTGAACACAGGTGAAATTGTTGCAATTTAATAGCATGATTGGAACCGTAGCGGCTACGGGCTTGAAAGAACAAAGAATTTGCGGCTGCGAAGTTTCCCGTCCCTCATCCCGCGTCCCGTAGACTTTTTCTGATCTAAACCTGTAGATCTGCAGCAGGTTTCTTTACAGGGCCAATTTAATAGCCGTAAGTATTACTGGCTACATTACAAGCTACGGTTTTACACATGGTGGGAATTTAATAGGACTGATGGTGTAAGAAGCATAAGAAGTTTTGGAAAGAAACCACAGTGTAAGCACTAATCACTCTATTAAAATACCACTATTTAAAAAAAATATACTGTACTATTTTCAGTATCTACACTAAATAATGTTTAAACTGGGGAGGGGGGAAGAGACACAGGGGAGGGAGGAGAGAAGATACATAGGGAAGGGAGGGGGGAAGATACACAGGGGAAGTGGGAGACACAGGGGAGGGAGCAAGGGGAAAGAAAGAGACACGCAGGGTACACAGAGAGATAGTGCATAAACAGACAGGAAATACAATTACACTATATCATGCCACCATTTTTGACGGGCAAGTCGCTAGTATTAATATAAATAACAATTGATTCAATAACATGTATGGTTAGGTACACTGTATGGTTAGGTACAGCACCTTCAGGGATGATCTCATATCATCTCAGCACTTTTATGTACCTTTTACACCTGATTTGTGAGCCCTCACAGTAACTTGTGTGCATGTTTGCGTTGCTCAGTCATGTCTGACTTCCTGGGACCACATGCACGGCAATGCACCATGCTGATCCACTAGGTATTCATGGCAGAGATACTGGAGTGGGTTGGCATTACCTTCTCCAGTGAGCCACAGCATATGGCTCCTGGTATTTTTAGGTAGTCTCCCATCCAAGTACTGATCAGGCCCAACTCTGCTTGGCTTCAGGGTGGTGTGACTTCTTGGTTCCCTGGCTGGAATCGAACCCAGGTCTCAGTGGTAAAAGCACAGAATCAGAATCCTAACCCCTGGACCACCGTGAAGTACCCCACTGAAAATCAGTAATCTACCCCACAGTAAACTACCCCACCCAAAATCAACAAAAGCACCATCTATAGTCATAACATATAAAACATTGAATTCTCTGGTAAAAAATAAAATAAATGGAACCCATGTGTATGACCACATCAGTGGCCATTTAAATTAAACCTGTTCAGTTATGTATGTGTTGTTATTCTCTATATACACTAAAATCAGTAATAAAAAAGAATAATTACCCTGTATAGCTTGACTGTTGTTTTTTATGTGTTTTCTTTTTATCTGCATTGTTTAATGCTAAACTATTATTAATACTGTAATTTAATACTAAATAGCAATGTTCTTTTTTTGCCATTGTACATAAAAATGTGAAATATGCAAGAGATAAAAATTAAGAAAAGTTTGTCATTGGAAAAAAACTATCACAATTTAAATATTAAAACATTAAGTCATGGCAGTAAATGGTAAATATACTTATAATCCATCATATGCATTCAAACACTGATACAAACAAACTGTAAAAGCAATTCTTGCTAGAAAATGCATTTCTTTGAATTCATTATTACTCTTTATTGATAAAGCTCCATCATTTTCAGTAGCTCTGTTTTTAAAGTTGAATAAAGTACAGTGAGCACAATTAGCAAATTTTAAGGTAAGTAGAAATACAAATACAGATGCAGTACAATACAAATATGGGAGACATTGGTCAGCAGACAGCTTAGTGCAGAGGCCTCTACTCCAAGGGCCTCATTCAAATGTGATTTGGCCAATTGAATAGGGCTCTATATAAGCACACAGCATATTTTTTACAGAAGTTTTTAGTTAGAGAAGACCTTGCTTTTGGATAGAAGATCACTAACTAAAAACTTTAGTAAAAAATATGCTCTGTGCTTATATAGAGCCCTATTCAATTGGCCACATTTGAATGAGGCCCCAAGTAGATTACAATGTAGAAGGTAAGGGTGGCATGTGAGACAGCAGGATGATAGATGCAAGATGAAGTTCAAGGCAGTAGGCTGATGCAAGTGAAGGTGGCTGTGTGGTATAATGTAAGCTGTGTGTGAGGAAGGAAAATAGTCTGCCAAAGAAGCGAGTTGAATAGAGTACGTACAAATCGAGAAAAGTCTTGAAAGAAGAAATGAGAGGAGGTGATAAGAGTGGAGAAAAGAAGGTTATTGCCGAGGGTGGGTTGGGGAGAATTTTTAGTTGAGGGCAGAGATATGAGGGGATGTACTGTGAATATGCAGTGGAAGTGAAGAATAGATTTAAGGGACTAGACATGCAAGGTAGAATGCCTGAAGTACTTTGGACCAAAGTTTGCAACATTATCCAGGAAACAGTAACAACGAATATCCCTAAAAAAAAGAAAAGTAAGAAGTCAAACTGGCTGTCTGATGAGGCTTGAAAGTAGCCCAGGAAAGAAGGAAAGCGAAAGGTAGTGGTGACAGGAAAAGATTTGTGCAACTGAATAGCAAGAAGAGACAAGGAGACATTCTACAAAGGGAGATATAAAGAGACTGAAGAAGATAACCAAATGGGTAAATCAAGAGATCTCTTCAAGAAAATGGGGAACCTAAAAGGCAACTTTCATGCCAAAGTGGGCGTGATAAAAGACAAAAATGGTAGGGACTTAACAGAAGAAGATCAGATAAAGAAGAGGTGGCAGGAATACACTGAAGATCTATACAGGAAGGATCTTAACAGCAGTGATGACCTCAATAATTTGTCCAATGAGCTGGAGCCAGACATCTTGAAGAGTGAAGTGAGATGGGTCCTAGGATGTCTTGCTGATAATAAGGCTGCAGGAGGTGATAGAATCCCAATTGAACTATCCAAAATTCTACAGGATGATGCTTTTACTTGCCTTATGCCAACACATTTGGAAAATTCAACAATGGCTAATAGACTAGAAAGGGTCATTCTACATCCCAATCCCAAAAAAGGCAGTGTCAAAGAGTGCCCCAATTATCGAACAATTGCACTAATTTCACATGCCAGCAAGGTAATGCTTAAGATTCTACAAGCTCAACTCCAACAATATATGGACCATAATCTACCAGATGAGCAAGCCGGGTTCCGCAGAGGAAGAGGCACAAGAGATCAAATTGCCAATGTCTGCTGGATAATAGAGAAAGCAAGAGAGTTCCAAAAAAACATTTTCTTCTGCTTCATAGACTATTCTAAAGCCTTTGACTGTGTGGATCACAACAAAATATGGCATATCCTTAAAGAGATGGGAGTACCAGATCATCACATCCTCCTCCTTCTCCTAAACAATCTGTATGTTGACCATGAAGCCACGGTCAGAACCGAACATAGCACCACAGAATGGATCAAGACCGGAAATGGAGTGCGTCAAGGTTGTATATTGTTACCTTATTTATTCAACTTATATGCAGAGTACATTGTGTGTAAGGCTGGACTGGATGAATCCAAAGCTGGAATCGGTATTGCTGGAAGGAATATCAACAACGTCAGATACGCCAATGATACTACTCTGATGGCTGAAAGTGAGGAGGAACGAAAGGACTTATTGATGAGGGTAAAAGAAGAGTGCAAAAGTTAGCCTGCTGCTCAACGTTAAAAAGACGAAGATCATGGCAAACCGCAAACTCACTTCCTGGCAAATAGACGGGGAACAAGTAGAGGCAGTTACAGATTTTATTTTCCTTGGATCCAAGATCTCTGCAGATGGTGACTGTAGTCAGGAAATTAAAAGACATTTGCTTCTGGGGAGGAAAGCTATGGCGACCTTGGACAAGCTAGTAAAAAGTGAAGATATTAAACTATCAACAAAGGTCAGCATAGTTCGAACTTTGGTTTTCCCAGTAGTAACATACGGATTTGAGAACTGGACCATAAAGAAGTCTGATCACCATAGAATTGACGCCTTTGAATTGTGGTGTTGGAGAAGACTGCTTAGAGTCCCTTGGACTTCAAGAAGATCCAATAAATCAATACTTCAGGAAATCAAGACAAACTGTTCACTAGAAGATATGATCATGAGTCTGAAGCTCAAATATTTTGGCCATATCATGAGATGGCAGGATTCCCTAGAAAAGACTCTGATGCTGGGAAAAATTGAAGGCACAAGAAGAAGGTGATGACAGAGGCGGAGATGAATATGGGAGGTCACTGAAGCCATGAACATGAACTTGATGGAGCTCAGAGGGGCAGTGACTGAGAGATGCACCTGGCGTGCTGTGGTGCATAGAGTCGAGGAGAGTCAGACGCGACTGAACGACTACACAACAACAACTGTATATTAGGGTACACATTTTAAATGTTTTTTCTGGAGGCTATGTGGTCCAGTGCAGTGACAGACAGAGGTCCTGCAGATGGCTGAAAGGAAGGTCTATAATGGGTGCGATGCTGTAGCAGAGGCGAGATATGATAATGGAATGGATTAGATTGGATGTAAACCATGAGGGAGCATATATATAAATATATATTTATATTTATATATATTGCTAGATAGCTTGATCGCTTTTATATATATATACTAGCGACTTGCACGTCAAAAAATGACGGCAATGAGATGTGTATGTTTGGAAAGTTGTTCAGTTATTAATATACGTATTTGACACTTGTAAGATTTTAGTTATGATGAAATAAGTAGTATTGTGATATTAAACATGTTTATTTTTGTAAAAATGTTCTTTTGGTGAACAGTAACTGTTAAAGCATTTTGTATTAAAAGTATTAACATTTGAATGTAAGAACAGTTGAACTTTAAATTAATCAGTATTGTAAACTTGAGGTAATGGTTTTTTAACATGCAAGTTCTAGCTCAAGAATTGTTAACTTAAATATACATTGAATCCAGAGGAAGGCAAACAGGTGAACAAAAACCCTCCTTGAAACGTACCCAATTGTATCAGAGAGGGAAAAAAATTAATTCCTTCCTGACCCCATGAACGGGCGATCAGATTACTCCCTGGATTAATGTTTAACATAAAAGACAACATGTACATTGTGACTTAAAACGTGGTTGAGCTCTTAACATGAACTTTGTAATATGTCTAAGTAAGGAACTTGAAAGTATATTTTTTGAAACTTTAACTTTCTTATCTGTCTAAGTAAGGAACTTGAAAACATTTTTTTCAAACTTGTAACATTAGAAACAGTAACATAGTTAATTAACATTTTAAAATAAGTTGTAAAAATAATGCAAGGCAAGTGTTTTGTGAGGCTAATCATCCATAAACAGTACTTCCATTAATTATGACTGAATTGTTTATTGATTTGTATTTTTCAATGGTTGACCTTTGTTTATTGCTGTGACTTAAAACGTGGTTGACCTCTTAACATGAACTTTGTAATATATCTAAGTAAGAAACTTGAAAGTATATTTTTTGAAACTTGAACTTTCTTATCTGTGTAAGTAAGGAACTTGAAAAAAAAAATCAAACTTGGAACATTATAAACAGTAACATAGTTAATTAAGATTTTAACATAATTTGTGAAAATAATGCAAGGCAAGTGTTTTGTGAGGCTAATGATATATAAACAGTACTTCCATTAATTATGACTGAATTGATTTGTATTTTTGAATGGTTGACCTTTGTTTGTTGCTATAGTAATTTTTTTAAATCGCACATATAGTTTGGTCTATGGAAAAGTTGTTCTCTAAAAAGAGAACGCAAGAACTTAAACTTGTTGCACACTGTTTAAGCACTGTTCTGTATGTGTTTGACAATTTAATGTAGTTTAACAGGAAAATATTGTTTTTGTAAATGTAATTTCTGTTGCGTACTAATGACCTTTTGATGGCAACGGACATTTATGTGTATTTGTTTTAAAAATGTGGTGGTTATATTGTGTTTTTTTATATTTTTGCATTTGCTTTAAAAACATTTTTGCATGGCTTTTATTTCTTTAATGAAAAGTTAAAGTACTTCATAGTAGACAATGTTTTTAGTAAAAATACGTCCATCTTCTAATAAATCACCTTGACTTTCATTCTTTTCAATGTAAACTTTAATAGTCTGTGGATTTTTTCACCGTGATAACGCAACGTACAATTGGCCATGTGCAAATACTGGTTCTTGTAAGATAATACCCACAGATTTGAACGTTTGTTCTTGTGATTTTTTAATGGTCATGGCAAATGCCATAATGATGGGAAATTGTCTTCTTTGAAGTATAAAAGGGAGACTACTTTCACTTGGTGCTAAATCTATTCTTGGTATGAAAACTCTCTCTTTTATGGGTACCAGTTAAAATTTCAGCATCTATGAAATGGTCCTTTAATTGTTGAACAATTAATCTTGTCCCATTGCACAGGCCTTTTTGGGGGTTCATGTTTCGCAGTAACATGACAATTGCACCTTTCTTTAGCTGCAAAATATGTGGTGGCATTCCAGAAGGAGTTAGTGAGTTTATGAATTCAGTGGAAAAGTTAGCCTGACTTTCATTGTCATCAGCAAGTACAGAATCAGCACTGTGATAATTTCTTTGTGGTGCATTATTTTTTTTTAAAGATTTCATTATTGAGGATTATTGCATCCTTATTTTTACACGTTAGTATGACTTGGTTGGCAAGCTCTGAATATTACTGGTTATTTATGCTATCTTCAAATATAGCCGATATAATATCTTGGTGACAAATCATATGAAGTAGGATCTGCACAGTGTCGTCAGGTAAATGTGGCATTTTTTTCTGTTCTGCCTTCTCCAATTTTAATAAGCCAATCATTGAAATCAGTTTGGCCTTCTGATCTCATGTTTTGTTGCAGTTGAAGATGGGTAAAATGTTTACATAGTGTGCTTGACTTTATACAGGTTTCGATAATGTCAGTTCGATTTCCATGTACAACGACAGGTAATGTTTGTCTAAAATCGGCACCTAACAACATTACCTTTCCACCAAATGGAAAAGTATTATCCATGACTTCACGAAGCAAACGGTCAATACATTGGAGGGCATAGCATGACATCATTGTGGCCTCATCTATTTTAATTAATTTACTTTTTTTCAATTTTTTTGCTTGTAATGATGTCATGCGAATATCTGACACAGAGTTTTCAAAAATAGGCACTTGCAGTTTAAAGCCACTATGTACAGTTCTTCCACCTTCTAACAAAAGTGCAGCAATTCCAGTAGTGGCAAATGGCAGTGCTATTTGTTCTTGTGCTCGTACAGAACTCATTAATAAATTATATCGATACGTTTTTCCTGATCCGCCAGGTCCATCAAGATAGAAATAACGCTCTGTGACCATGTCATCATCTATTGCATTTTTTATGGCATTAAATGCTTGCAATTGTAACCTATTTAAAGTTGCAAGTTTTTCTTCTGTTCTTTCTACTTGTAGTTGAATGTCATAGTCTTCAAAGTTTATGTCATCTATAAGACCTGGATCAGGCAAATGAAAACTTACACAACTTAATCCATAAGTTGAAAATACTTCTTGGATTTCCATTAACACTTTTAAGTGTGCAATCGGTTCATTGTATCGTCGCATAAAGTCTTCAGCCATATTACTTTTAAATGTGTCCCACAAAGCTAATGCATTTGGAGCATTTGAGAAGATACAAATAAATGCAAATTGTTCTCTCATCTGCCGTGGCATTTGACATTGTGCTGCTTCTTCTAAACAGCTTTCCCATTCTGTATCGTCAGCTAGTAAGTTTCTATGTCTTGCAGCTAAGTGGAAGGATTCATATACTATGTCATTAACAGTTCTTAAGTATTCAAAACTTTGTGCTCCAGGAACATTTAAAAATAATATTCGTAAGCAAAAACGTTCAACATCTCTTGGACTGACTGTGTAAATTCTTGGCATTATTTTATTTACTCTGCTTTTTCTAGGTCTCCATAATCCATTCACACAAACATAGTGATATAGAATTTCAATATATAAGAATTGTGTTGCTTTTGAATCTGTGGAATTTAATTCAAACCATGCAGTTAGTGTAGTGTGACGAAGTTCACTTTGGGCCAATGCATTACTTTCATTTCCAGCATGGAAATACACTAAATGTCTTTGTGGCAAATGTACTGCTAATCTATATACTGCATGTGATCTATCATGCATTTCAAATTTTAAAAGCCGCCACATAGCTTCTGGTGCACTGACATAGCGAGCATCTACATGAGATGCAAGTTCATCATGTACTAACTCACTACTTTCAGGGTTGTCTGCACTTTTGACGACTACAGTAGCTGCATCATAGCCTTTGTAAATATATTTGTACACATATTTAATGGATTTGATGGAAGTGCAGGCTTCTACATTAATGTGTGCATTATACTTCATGAGTAAATGTGGATTGTAGGGTACTACATATCTATTGTCAACTTTTTTTGCCACGAATAATGGCACTATCTCCTTCTCTTCTTTTATAAAGTGGATAGCCATCACAATTGGCATAGGTTTTGTCTCTATAATATTTTGAAAAATCTTTAGAACATTTATTATTTTCCATACATGGTGATTGTGGATTAAGCTCACCACAGGGTCCATGAATCATGCGATGAGTAACAATCTCATATAGTCTACCATATAGTTCTGGATCTGGTAGTTCTGCAACAATGACTGCATCCAGTTTGTCAGAAGTATCTAATTTATCTTTTTCTTGAAGTATTATGAGAAGATGTGCATGGGGAAGGCCTCTTTTTGAAATTCAATGGTATATACATAAGCAAGACATTTGCCAAATAAGTGACTTATAGTGATGTCACGTATTAATTCATTTAATTTAATCTTAAAAACTCTGGCTACTAAATCTGGTCTATCGGAAGGACTTTGGCCAAGAAGTAAATTTTGTGTAATTTCTGGCCATTGGGGATTACATGTAAATGTAAGAAATAAATTGGGTTTGCCAAATTTGGTGACAATAGCCATAGCATCATTGTATCTTTCTCTCATATTTCGAAGAGATCCTTGAAAGGAAGATGGTAAAATTATGGCTTTGCCAGCTCTCATGTCTCTGCTTGTAGCCACCTCAGCAACATAGTTCATTAGTCCACAATATTGTTCTACACGTAGTTCATCTTGTTGATATTTTATGGCCTCAACTTGCAAATAGGAATCAATAATCCATTTTTGTGTTAGTTTTCCACCACATAAAATTGGATTAAATCCATGTCGAATGGCAATTTGAGCTACTTTAAATTCAAGCATAGAAACATTATTTCGGATTCTGGCTTTAGCATTTGGATAACTGGGAAGTGTTAATTTTGGTTGCCAACCTGCCTCTCCGTGTGGGAAAAAAATGGGATATGTCATTGGATCTAAATTTGGACTTAAGATACTCATATTAATGAACGGTTGCTCCTCATTTCTGGGATATATTCTAATGTCTCTTTGAAATGTTGGTTCTCCTTCATCGTTTTGAAACACCATTGCAACCTCATTTGATGTTGGCAAGTTATAACGACGTTTATCAGTATGTCTGTCTATTTTAAGCACCATATTGACCTTTGGGATTGGTAATTGATGTCTTTGTGCATGAAATTGTTGTTCATTTTCTACTTCTGCCAATTTTTTATAAGCTGTAGTGTAGGGGTTATTGTCCATAATGTTATCTAGCTCTATAAAAACACTGGGTAAGCATTTTTTATTTTCTTCTGCATACGTTGGTCAACAGCTTCTATTGTATCTAGGACATATAGTTGAGCGAATTTTCTTTGCTCTCCTTCCTCTGGATGAAAATGGGAAGTACGATGATAAATTTGGCCTTGGACTTTAAAACAGTAAGGACCATGTCCTGGTACATTAGCAGCTAATGTTTCCCCCATAGATGCAAAGGATATGGCACTATTGCAGGATCTTATGTTTGTCTTAAAATTTTTGTAGTTTGGAAAAGTAGGTTCAATCATAATGTTTTGTAAATAGATTGGAAATTCTTTTCTTTCTGGAAGTTTGAACTTGCCTTTTTGACAGCAACTAATAAATGGGCCATCTCTTGGTCTCTCCTGTTTAAAATAATAAGCCTCACAAAACTGACAGTGAGTATTCATGTCCCCACAATTATGAACCTCTACTGCTAAAGACTTGAGTAAAGGACAATTTGCAAAGCATATATCAGTTTATTTTTCAAATTCATCTGGTGAAATGGCATGTGATGTTTCAGGAACAGGTTCTAAATGCTTTGTTTTTTTGGTGGCTTTTTTTGGTATATCTTTTATTGGTTTAGGTAAAATGTCATGTAATGTTTCAGGAAGAGGTTCTAAATGCTTTGTTTTTTTGGTGGCTTTTTTGTTATCTCTTTTATTTTTTCAGGTAAAATGTCATCTGATGTTTGAGGAACAGGTTCTAAATCCTTTGTTTGCTTAGTAGCTTTTTTGATGTATCTTTAATTTTTGCAGCTGATAGTTTTTTGCTTGCAATTATTTTGCGTTCTTTTTCTCGTTGAATTTCCTTCTCCTCTGGTGTCTGCTGGTTGGCCCATCTCTCTTGTCTTTCTCTAGTTTGACGTCTTTTCTTTTCTTGTTTGCTCTCCTTAGTAGCCATGTTAATCTGTAAAAGAAAATAATGTATAATTAGTTTGAGATGTTAAGTGTGTTTTTTACATTTTTTATTATCAACAGTTTGTTTATATGTGCTTGTAGTTCATTGTAGCGGTACTTTCTTTGTATTGTTAAATAAGTGTTTTTGTTTTTTTTTGGTCTTACTTTCTGTCGTACGTTGTAATTTTTGCTTTACATGAATAGCACACTCAAGGAACTGACACTATACCTTCTTCTACATGTTGTAGGTGTCTAATGTTAATTGAAATGTATATTTTTGTTGTTTTGGCAATTTATTTTTTTGTTGTACTTTTAACTTATAGGCATTGTAGAGGGCAAAAATGATTCTTTGTAATTTTTACTACAGGGGATTGTCATAATAGTATTTTGATATTTTATCTAAAGGCTTATATGTTCGGGACAATGACATTTTTTTATTTTTTCTTGGGGTGTTAGTACTATTTGTTGTAGTATTCTATTTTATGTGTGTGTTTAGGTTTTATGCATAATATTGTACATTACGACTGGTAATTGAGAATGATAAATTTTATGCAGTGTGTGTTTTGACACTTTTGTGGACTATGCTGTTTTCTTTTTTTTTTTTGAGTAGATTTAAGTTTGGGTTTAATGTTAAACATTGTTGTCCGTAAAAGACAAATAATAGGTAAATGACAAATGTGTCACTAATATTTTGGTAAAGGTTATAATTACTCTGTGTTATTGTTTTTTTGTTTTTTTTTCTGTTGACATGGATGCAGAGCAAACATGTTTATTTAGTTTTCTCTTTTTTTACTTGTTATACTGTACCTTGGTTGAAGTGTGATTTCAAGCAGAATCTTTGTTGGTCCGCTGTTGAAAGTCTTCGTCCGATGCTCTTCACGCAGTGTCTTTTGTAAAAGAAAAATTAAAATGTTATTTGATTTGAATGTATTTGTAATGAATAGCATATTTTCATATTTTTCGTCTATTGTATCTGTTATGGTGAATTTTTCTGCTATGCTGTTTTTTGTGCAACTTTAAAAATACTTTAATTGTATTTGTATATTCCAGTTATCCTTTTCTTTTACTGTAATTATTAATAATTTTCTTATTTTGGATATGATTGCAATGTTTTTAGCATTATCCTGTTTTGTGTCCACCACTTTTGGTATGCTAATTTAGGCTTCTTTGTAAGGCTTATAGCTTTTTAAACAGTAAAGAAGAATATTAATTTACTTTGCTATGTGTTTGTGTGATTTTTGGTACAATCCTATTTTGTGTCTACCATATGTTGCATACTTTATTTGCTTAATTTGTCTTTTTTATGAAGATTAAATGTTTTTGTACAGTGAAAATGAAATGTTTTTCCTATTTTGGATATGATCGCAATGTTTTTAGCATTATCCTGTTTTGTGTCCACCACTTTTGATATGCTTATTTGGGCTTCTTTGTAAGGCTTATAGGTTCTTAAACAGTAAAGAAGAATATTATTTCACTTTTCTATCTGTTTCTGTGATTTTTGGTACAACCCTGTTTTGTGTCCACCATATTTTGTCTACTTTATTTATTCAATTAGTGTTCTTTATGAGTATTCAATCATGTTGGACAGTACAAATGAATGTTAATTGTCTTTTCTATATTATGTTGTGCTTTTTTTTTAATCCTGTTTTGTGTTCACCACTTTTTGTTTGGTGCATTTGGCTTGTGGGTGATGGTTGGAGGTTATTTTACAGTAAAGAGGAGGAATAGTATTGCTTTATGTATGTTTCAAATGCTATCCTGTTTTGTGGCCACCTCTTTTTTGGGGGGGGTTTCTGTGAAACTGTCTGTCTTCCTAAATTGTTTAGGTCTTTGTGAAGTTTGTTGAACCGTGTTTTGTTCCTTATTCAATTTATAGGTGTCACTAATATTTTGGTAAAGCTTATAATTACTCTGTGTTATTGTTTTTTTTTTTTTTCTGTTGACATGGATGCAGAGCAAACATGTTTATTTAGTTTTCTCTTTTTTTACTTGTTATACTGTACCTTGGTTGAAGTGTGATTTCAAGCAGAATCTTTGTTGGTCCGCTGTTGAAAGTCTTCGTCCGATGCTCTTCACGCAGTGTCTTTTGTAAAAGAAAAATTAAAATGTTATTTGATTTGAATGTATTTGTAATGAAGAGCATATTTTCATATTTTTCGTCTATTGTATCTGTTATGGTGAATTTTTCTGCTATGCTGTTTTTTGTGCAACCTTTTAAAAATACTTTAATTGTATTTGTATATTCCAGTTATCCTTTTCTTTTACTGTAATTATTAATAATTTTCTTATTTTGGATATGATTGCAATGTTTTTAGCATTATCCTGTTTTGTGTCCACCACTTTTGGTATGCTAATTTAGGCTTCTTTGTAAGGCTTATAGCTTTTTAAACAGTAAAGAAGAATATTAATTTACTTTGCTATGTGTTTGTGTGATTTTTGGTACAATCCTATTTTGTGTCTACCATATGTTGCATACTTTATTTGCTTAATTTGTCTTTTTTATGAAGATTAAATGCTTTTGTACAGTGAAAATGAAATGTTTTTCCTATTTTGGATATGATCGCAATGTTTTTTAGCATTATCCTGTTTTGTGTCCACCACTTTTGATATGCTTATTTAGGCTTCTTTGTAAGGCTTATAGGTTCTTAAACAGTAAAGAAGAATATAATTTCACTTTTCTATCTGTTTCTGTGATTTTTGGTACAACCCTGTTTTGTGTCCACCATATTTTGTCTACTTTATTTGTTCAATTAGTGTTCTTTATGAGTAGTCAATCATGTTGGACAGTACAAATGAATGTTAATTGTCTTTTCTATATTATGTTGTGCTTTTTTTTAATCCTGTTTTGTGTTCACCCCTTTTTGTTTGGTGCATTTGGCTTGTGGGTGATGGTTGGAGGTTATTTTACAGTAAAGAGGAGGAATAGTATTGTTTTATGTATGTTTCAAATGCTATCCTGTTTTGTGGCCACCTCTTTTTTTTTTTTTGGTTTCTGTGAAACTGTCTGTCTTCCTAAATTGTATAGGTCTTTGTGAAGTTTGTTGAACTGTGTTTTGTTCCTTATTCAATTTATATGTTTTTTTTTTTTATTATTTTACTTAAAATTGTTATATTGGCTGCCATTAAACATATATACTTCCTTTATTTTTTCTACTTGTTATACTTTACCTAGATTGAAGTGTTGTTCTTGTACGAATGACAGAGGGTCTCCTCCTGGCAATCTTAATCCGCCAGTCTTCTTGTAGTGTCTGTTTGAAAACGAAAATGAAATGGTTAATTGTATATTTCTTCTTTTTGATTTAGCAAAGCATGGTCTTTTTCAGCATGTAATCGATTTTTCTATCTACCTCTTCTTCTTTCTTTGTGTTCTTTAAAAGGGATTCTCTCTCACAGTGCACGGTGCAAATTCTTGAGTGACGCTGTTGATGCAGAGTCTGTTTGAATAGTAAAAAAAGGGCAAAGATTCAGCTTTAGGTTCGATATGTATTAGTGTCATATTATTTTTTGCTATGAGTTGCAGTAAATTAATGTAATTTAAATATACTTGTTTAATTAGTTTCGGTTAACATTAGTTTGTTTTAGGGCCTACACACATAAATGTGCGTGTCACATGTCACTATACATGAATCACATTTTCATAGTTAAAGTTTTTTTTTTTTTGTCCTGTCTTGATAATAAAATGTAATATATTATAGCTTACCTCTCAGTTGTAATTTGCACAGTGTAAAGTAGGAAATTAGGAAATAATTCTCTTCTCAAGTTACAGCAGCAGTTAACTATCCAGTCAATCTGTTCCTCACCTGAGTAGAAATGTAGAATTTTCTGGAAAGTAGGCAGTATTTATAAACTTTCAGGTGCCTCAGACCGTTAGAACGCAATACGCATGCGCTATTTGCGTTCCAGCTTACAATTTGCGTTCCATCCGCCATTTTATGCGTAGTAGTTTTCAAAATGGTGGTTAATATCAGTGTGGTACGTGCCGCATAGTATGTGTTTCAGTTTTGCGAGTCACTGTAGTATTGTTACGTCTGTTGCCTCGTTTTCGTTTTGTTCGGCGTCCATTTTTTCTCTCGCTTAGGTGATTTTCGTCAGTTTCAACTCATTTTTTTGGACTTGAATGGACGAGTAAATTAACTTTTCGAGGTCCTGGATGCCCCCCCCCCCCCCTTGCTGTAAGTAAGCTTTTTATGTGTTTGTTGTGTTTATTTATTGTGTTTCTGATGTTTTCATGCACGCCGTTTTCTGACGTTTTTTGCGTGTTCGGAATGGGTCGTAGCGTGTCCGAATTTTTTTGCGAGGGACGCAGTTGTGTGTTAACCGCGTGTGTGGCGTCTTTGAGTTTTTTTCTAAGTCGTGCGTGTGTGTATGGGTTAACCATGTGTGAGGCGCCTTTGAGGCTACACCTCCGCATTTGCGGACAAACACAGCCGACGTTGGATCCTCCACCACCGCAAATGCGGCCCCCTTTGCAGGGAACTGCGCAGTCCCCTTTGCAGGGAACCACCGCAGTTCTTGCGGGCTCGCTGCGTGAGCCCGCAAGCATTAGCAACAACTCGTATGCTCACAACTATATATATGATATATATATATATATATATATATATATATATATATACTGTATATATATATATATATATATATATATATATATATATATATACCTTTAAATAGATTAGAGCAGACCTGGGCATTGTGCAGCCTGCGGGCCACATACAGCCCTTTGGCTGTGCCTGTGCAGACCACTACAGTGGCCTACAGTGGAATACAAATGGACAAAAAACACTGCCAATTGTAAAAGGGGGCAATTTGTGAGCATCAGTGGATAGCATCCTGTAGATACTGCTCCTGGCACTGAGAAAATAAAATAAAGCTATAAAATTAATATTAAGTAGAATTAAGTTCAGCCTATGGTTCGGCCCTCCACACCATTCCGAGTTTATCATGTGGCCCGTTTGGGAAATGAATTGATCACCCCTAGATTAGAGGGACTAAGAGATAGGAACTGCAGAAAAAGGGGAGAGGTAGGTGGGAAAAAGAACTCTGTTAGTACAATGACTTTTTGGGAGACTGGGCTTAATGGTATATGGAAGTTTCCCTGATAACTTTTTCTAATCTTACACATGATGCTTTTATCAAAAACATACATGATCTTGATTAATTCTATACACATACTGTACATTTTTATTTTATTGTATTTCTTAAAACATGTAGACACCTGGTACTAACCAATAGAAACACTTTATTCAATTATGTTTTTTAACCCTATACTAACCTTCCAGCAAGTAGCAGCACAGTGCAGAGATCCAGATCAGTTGCATCACTCAAGGGAGGAGAGAAGAAAACTGATTACAAATCCCAAAATGCTTTGCTGCAGAGACTGAATCCCCATATTGCTACAAACCAATAGCTGCCTATGATTGGCCAATATTAATTATGAATTGTTTGCTTATTTTAAGTTTTTCAGACGCATTCATTCTCAGCTGCCAGAAAACTAAAGAAATTATGCAAACTCTAGAATAATTGTATTAATGTTTAGTTTGGGATGTATTCATAATCTTTGAAACTTCTGCATGCTTTTCAGTAATGGAAAAGCCCCACCCACAACTATTTTAAAAATGTTTAATTTTTGGTCAGCTTATTTCCCTGCAGGAGACGTAGTTTAAGGTGTGGCCTAAACCATTGTACCTTTAGCCTGATTAGAGGGCCAACATATCATAATGAATTAATTTGCTAGTTTTGAAAAGGCATCCTTGATTTTAGCTACTGATTCATGGATGTAACGGCTGTAGTATCCATATTCCCAATGGCCCATCTTTTTAATGGTGTGGAATGAGGTTTATTTTTTGGAAGCAGTGATTGCCGATCCTGTAGGTAACAAGAGCTGGAATATGAGTAAGGTTTGTAGCGTAATCTGTGAGTAGGAGACTAACATAGCAGACAAAAGATGAGGTATTAAGCATAAGGTCATTGATAGTAATGGATGCTGGTCTGGCTTGGATTGACATTTGTCTTGACGTGTGGGTTTAAGTAGAGGAAATGCCCCTCTCACAGCTTCAGGCAAAGCGTCTAATATACCATTGAATGTTTCTTAGAAGTCTTTAACATCTTCCTGCCCAGGTGCTGCTAATACTGCTTCCATTATTGTAAAATGTTGGTACTCTCATGGCTTTAATATAAACATGCTTTATTACTCTATTACATCAGACCTTTATCAAGAATACATATGTGGTATCAAACTGGTCTTTTATACATAGATTTAAACCAAAAAGATGTTCTCATATCGGTTCTAATAAAAGTGAGAAAGTGTGATAGCTTATTTCCCTGGTCTGCTGGGATCATAACATCTACTACTAAGAATGATGTGTCTATAAATAATGTAAAAGAAATATAACAAACGTATCAATGTTTAAAAATATTAAGAAAATCCCTGACTTGGGCCCTCATTCAATTGCAATTTGGGCAATTGAATAGGGCTCTAAATAAGCACATAACATATTTTTTTAAAGACGTTTTTAGTTGGTAAGCATCTATCCAAAATCAAGGTTTTTACTAACTAAAAACTTCTTTAAAAAAAATATGCTATGTGCTTATTTAGAGCCCTATTCAATTGACCACATTGCAATTGAATGATGGCCTAATTGGTAAACATTCAATTTAATGATTTTGGGCCTCATTCAATTGCGATTTGGCCTCATTCAATTGCAATTTGGACAATTGAATAGGGCTCTAAATAAGCAAATAACATATTTTTTTAAAGAAGTTTTTAGTTAGCAAGCATCTATCCAAAAGCAAGGTCTTCTCTAACTAAAAACTTCTTTAAAAAATATATGCTATGTGCTTATTTAGAGCCCTATTCAATTGGCCAAATTGCAATTGAATGAGGGCCTTAGTAATTTAAGGCTAAGCCTAAAATATTTATTATCTGGTAATATTTTTGTATGTGTAATCTTAAATTAACTCTATATATCTCTGTATGGCCAAGATAGATATAAATCTCCTCTAGGAAATTATGGAAATGTACACCGATACATGTCTTCCCAGGAGCGATTCCAATCACTGCCAGACAATGCAATAAGTCATACAACAAGAATTGTCCAGCAGTGGTTGGAGTAGCACAAAGAAGACTTCCAAGTGCTTCCCTGGCCTCCAAATTCCCCAGACTTGAACCCCATTGAGCACCTATGTTATCACCTCAATCGCCATGTTCGCCGTATGGGTCCTCCACCATGCACACCAGCTGTCAGATGCACTGCAGTCTGCAATGCTCCAGATACCCTTGCCCATCTTCCAGCATCTTATTGACCACACCATCTAGCTGCTGTCGGTGCTGACGACTGTTATTCGACATATATGGTAATAATAATGTGACTCGACAACGTATAACTGCTTGGGATCATTGCTAAACAACAATTAATTAAGGCTACTCTTACTATCCTTACTATTGACTATTCCAGGCTTCCAAATGATGCCCGCAAAGCAGGAAAAAATGATTGACATTTTTAACTGGTCTGGGGGCTTGCCCTTGTCAGAAAAACAAGCAGTCAAATATATGTATGATTTATACTTGTCTGCCAATGTAGTCTATTAATTTATTGGGTAATGTATAAAGCTGCTCTTTTAAATGCATGAAAACAAAAATTGTGTTTTATGTCCCTTTAATCATCTCTTGGTGTACAGTATATGCCCTGCTCTAATTGAAAACATTTTTTTTATATTTTGGAGTACTTTTCTGTAGCAATTAAAGTTGGTCTAGTACTCTTTTTAACGGTTTTATCATAACCTATTTCCAGTTTGCATCAGTAGTATTTGATCTTTTAGTTTATCTGAGTTGTTTCTTACACTTTGTAAACTCTGAGAGTGGGGACTTAAAGCATGTAGTAAAGTGACAGCAAACATTTGCTAAGAACATGCAATTTTTATGTGTTTTGTTGGAATTTGTTTGAAAGTTGGTAGTGTAATTGTCGTATGCATACCTTTTTCGAATATGTTTGATAGCTGAATGGCATATTTATATTTTCTGGATTATGAGTGCATCTGATAGAGGAGAATCAATAGTGTATGAAAACATTTTTTTTGCATGAAAAAATACCAAAATAAACATTTAAACACGTACCTTGAAGTTAGCAAAATGTATTGTCATTTCTGACAGTTGAAAATTAACACCCTCTCCAAACCCAGGCTAAATTAGTATACAAATCCAAAATTGCTGATTACCAGCTAAATATATATATATTTGCACTCGGTGTACCATTTTTACGGAATCTGTAACAACCTGCTGCTAAGGTTTCATACAAGATTAGCATTATAGAACGCTGTTCTAATTGTGCTTGAAATGTCCTTAGCCATCAATAAAAAAAATGTGATGTCTGATTAGTGGGAATTATAACCTTTAAATTCACATCCCCTTGGTTTTAAAGTATTGAGCCTCTATACTAGGCATTCCTATTATTTGTCTCACCAAAAATGAGGTTTGCCTTACTATTCAGTAAATCCAATTACGCTACATAATAGCGATTTGGTCAAACAATGTTATTACCTTAAAACTGTCGCGTTACACCGAACACTTCGATTCACAATTATGTAGAGCACTTATTGATTCAATTATCAATAATTACATTTAACTTTAACACTTGATTGTATATATTATTTAAGCATGTATCATTAGTAAACGCTAGCACTTCAATAATTTGTCAATTATAAACAATTTCAACACTCAAAGATATATAACGCATAAGTGTCTAATCCATTGTATACAACCTTATACACTCTAATATTTGTCACTACCTACAAAGCTATAGTGTAACATCTATCAAAGTGAGAACTATTTACAGTTCTGCGGTATTAGTCACCTGTACATATCTTCAGACCCTTTATATACTGTTTAAGTCCATTATATAGAATTGAGTACTGTTAGGCAAATATCTGGCCAGTACAATAGGCATTAAACCTTATATTTGATGGTGGGCATTTATTGGTTGCATTCTGCCATTAGAGGTTGTTTTGTCTGCGGCGTTATTGATGTACCCTTAATAAATGTACATAATGTATTTATTTTCCTTAATTCCCCCTTACTTCTTATATTATATTCGATACATAATAGTTTAAACATAATGTAATAAGCATGTTCAGTAGATTTTGATTGGTCAATATTGATCAAGGGATTTATTTTTCGTTTTTTTTTTTTCTTTAAATTACTATCCATTGAGCTACTTTTATTTTGTTACAATCTTTTTTTTTAAGAGGCTGGTCTCTCCCTCGCTCTCTTTTTCTCTCTCTCTCTATAAAACCCAAACCATTAACTTGGAAAACACAGGGAACATTATAACATTCTCCCACTGCTGAACTTACTGTAAATGCGGTAAAATTGTAAATTAAATTTTTTTTATGACAAAAAAATTGCTCACCATCATTGGCAAATTTTTGACAAATGTACTAAAATCAACATTAATATTTCATAATAAATATTTTTTTGCTGAAATATTATTCACTCAGAGCAAACATTTATACAAAACTGAATATTCAATTGCCACCACTGGCAAACTTTTTTGAATTTATAATTAAATATGCACTTGTCAAAGACATTTAAGGAATTTAAGGCTGTCTGGCATAAGGTTTTCCTCAGTCTAAACTAAGCCAAACGTTTAGGTACATAGGGCCTCATTCTATTACCGGCCGTAAATCGGCCGTAAGGCTGCGATTCCTTGCGGGGGTTCTGTTAACTCGCGATTCTATTAGACGGCCCCGCAAGGATCTCCTCTTACGGCCGGCCGCATATCTTGGAACCGGCCGTAAGCTCTGAAATATAAAAACTCAAAAATAAATTCAAGCCTGCACTGTACAGCTCTGTAAATGCTAGGGGTCATATTGGGGGACATGAGGATTAAAAGTAACCCACTCTCAAGCTTGCACATCAGCCCAAACCCGAGTTCAAATTAACTGTTTATTTTCCGGATGCGGCGTGGGCGGGTCTGAGGTGCTCCAAGCATTATGGACTTTTTACATGGATATTTTACGGATAGTAAAAATAAAATATTTTACGGATTTTAGTATAGGATAATTATGTGCTATTTTTTCTAACACCTAAAATCACTTTATAATCTTCTCAAAGTGCAGGATGGCTTTATTTGAGCTATTTTATGTGCTTAATTGGTGCTAGCGGGACCTCTTTCCTGCAAGTAAGCTGCGGCTCGTTTTTAGCTTTGCAGAGAGGGTTCCCGGAGCAATTGAATTGCAAATAGGAATTTCTTACGGCCGAAACTCTTGCGGCCGTTTTAGATCAAAGGCTTTCCCCCTGCGCGAGCGGCCGCAAGAAATATCAAGGCGCCGGCCGCAAGCCTGCCGGAGCCCCCGGCCGTAAGGGAATAGAATACCTGAATAGCTTGCGGCCGGTCCTTGCGGCCCCGCAACGGCTGCGGCCGCTAATAGAATGAGGCCCACAGACTGGGCACATCAGATGACCATTTTGCTTCTCATCATGCATCTTGCATCACGACATATTTGGAAAGATTGGGCGAACAGGGACATAATCTTGGTTCCACAAATCTTTTCTACATTGTATTCAAGAATACAAGATTATTTTGAATATTGAAATATTGATATGAATCATAGTGATCCGTTTGTCTAGCTCTAAATTGAATTTCATTTTAGCCTTGTGTACACCATTGAATATATTCATGATTAGTTTCTTTTGAAAATTAGTACATTCGGGATGTTCTGGGGAGAAGACATAACCATGGATCCTTGCATAGGATGTGAAAGGCACCTGTTAACAATGCAGAAATCCTATTTTTGTTATTTTACTTTGACGTCTATTCTTAGTTGTGTGTAATTATCAAGGTAGTTAGCTGGATAGAGCTTTTCATACTTGACTGGTGTTTTAAGACTTAAAGCGCAATTTACATCGCTGTAACTGCTCTTCATGGTGTAATAGAGCACAAATTATATGTTAAAATTATCATTTTTTTTGTTTATATTGTTTTATTAAAATACAGGAAAGGTACAGAAAGTACAAATACACATTGCAAACTTGTATCAATACATGAATATAAAAGATTTTCCTTGCATTTTGATCTTTTTTCCTTTCTTTAATTTTTCTTTACAGTTACAAATAACAGTAACAACCTAATGTTGCTCAAAAAACAAAAAACAAAAATAATACAAAATAAATAAATACAAAAATTAAAAAGGGGAGGGGAAAAATGGGTAGATAAGAAAGAAGATGGAAGAATAAAGAAGTTTTGTTGTCATTCTCCATCTTGCAGTTTAGACATTAATTTAATATTCTTTCATTCAAGCCCACCCTGAGAGTCCACAGGTCCCAACAAGATGCCCATTTTATATAGTTCTCATCTAGATCTGCTGATATTGTACTCATTGTGTATATGTGTTGAATTTCCTTCTCCAAACTCCCTCAAATGAGGGCATATTTGTCTTCCAATTTTTGCTATTATGCATCTAGAGGCTAAGAAAATCTGCTCTGATAAAAATTGCAGTACCTTAGGGAGTTTTGGGAGGAGGAGACCCAGTATTGCTTCTTCAGGTTTCTTAGGGATGCGTAAACATAGAGTATGTTTCATCCCAAATATGAGCAGTTTAAGGGCAGTCCCACAAAGCATGACTTAATGTGCCTAAAGTATTAAAGCCTCTAAAACTGTTACTATTCATGGATGGATTAGAAAGTCGTATTGTCTCAGGTGTGAGATACCATCTGGAGAGTTTCACAGGCATTCTCTCTTAAAGCTAGATTAAGCAAAGAATTTGCTGCACTTTTAGGAAATTCGGCCCACTGTTCGTCGTCAAGGATTATATTCAATGTTTTTCCCCAGGATAACATAGAAGATAGTTTAGCTGTTGTAGCCTAATCAATTAAGTAATTGTATAAAATGGAAATAGTTTTCTTTCCAGTGGAATTATGTACATAAAATTTTTCAAACTGAGATTTTCTTGCTAGCATATTGTTCCTCAGAATATAAGCCATGTTTGTATTTATTGATGTTAAACTAAGCAATTATTTTTGTGGTAATAGGTTGTGTTCCCCAAACTCTGTGGGAGACCAATTCTATGTTTTTGTAATAACGTCTGCTACTAAGGTTAAGTTTTGATGGATCCACCATGAGCACTGATTTTTTTCCCTTGTGGCCACAAGGGGATGAGCCAAGAACCTGCCTCCAATAAAGGAATACGCTTGTTAATTTGTCCAGCTGCTTTATAGTAAGTGATCAGATTAGGGGTTGATAAACCACCCATTTTTTTTAGGCTAATAAAGTTGCTCTGTTTACCCTAGGCTTTTTGTGATTCCAAATAAAGGGAAGGATTGCTCTCTGTAGTTTCACATTGTCCTCTGTTTTGATCGCTAAAGGTGGTGTTCTAAAAAGATACATTTGTTTGGATAAGTATTTTTCCTAGCCAAGAAATATTATGGGCAAACCAGTTATTCAAGTCTTTAAATACATTTTTGAGAGTATTTGGGTAAATTAACCTATGGATTAGATTTGTTTGTTTGGGAATGTAGAGCCTCATTCAATTGAGGTTTCGGGAGTGAGGTTGCAAGCTAATTTGCTATTCAATTGGCGTCTTTTTGTGCCTTGAAAAAATGGCAATGATTAAACCCGTAACTTAAAGCCTCCAGAAGCGTTTGATCTTTCACTTTCGCAAGGCTAAAACAGCAAATAGCTATTCAATTGCTCAATTTCCCCACGCCCGTAAATCTTTTAACACCCGTAAATGGCAAAAGACAGAGAAAAATCCTACCAGTGCTAGAGAGGACCCACAAAGGGGTTAAACACCTATTCGTAGCACTGTAAATGCAAATAAATAATCAATACTGCACTGTAAATAACGTGGAAAGCGATGACAGACATAAGAATTAATTGCACAACAGTCTCAAGCCCGCAAATCGGCAAGATCTTAGATTTTTTATGTTTTATTTTGGGGTTAAATCGATCTGGGGTATTAATGAGTTAATACATATCAGGCCACCATATGGACTAGAACAGTATTGGCATTCATTTTCATAACTCTTTATTTTTTGGTTTTGGGAGTCTGATCACATATCGGACCCCCGAACCTCATTGATTGACATGTAACCTCCATGTTTTACTGCCGTTATAAAGACAGTCTCATTTTCTATTGGCTGAATTGAAATGGGCAATTATGGGCTTGCAGAATTGATCATGTACAGTTTCGGCTTTGGGATAGTAACTTGCGGCCTTGAGCAATTGAAAAGCATCGCAATCGGAGAGGAACGGGATCTGAACTGGTCTAGTTTACAACATAAGTTCAACCTAAATAAAAAAATGTGGTTAAAAAAATACCTTGTTTAATGCTGTAGATAGGTTATAGGCAATAGGAGTGTTAAGCCGAATGTCTCTAAACGGGGCAGTTTAACATGGGGAAGATAGGGATAGGGGAAAAAAATACAATTGAAATCTAAACTTTTTTGGTTTTATATGAACTTCAGAGAAACAGCAAACATAAAACTAACACAAACTGAACAGAGGCATAAATAAAACTTAAAATTATTGATGTTGAAGCTTCTGGATTATCCTGGATTCTGTTTTCTTTGGAGAGAAAAAACAGTGTTATAGTGAATCAGAGCGTCAAAAGGTGTCCGACTGGCAAAAACAGCGTTATAGCGAGGCAGTGATATAGAAAATCAGAGCGTTAAACGGGGTCTGACAGGAAAAACAGAGCTATAGCGGGGTTTAGCAATAAGAGGGGTCTGGCAGGAAAAACAGCTCTATAGCAAATCATATTAAATATTATATAATAATTAAACATTTTGGAGCAGTAATTTCTATGAATTTTCCTTTATATGTATTATTTTCTGATGACTGGACTGTTAAATTTAGACATGCTTTTGTTATGTTATAAGCAGTGATTTGATATTTAAGCTTTATGTCTGGTGATAAATTAATATTAATTTGAACTTCAAATTTGGACATAGTGTTTCAGCGTATGTTGCTTGCGGTGGCCATATGTTTGTGGGCCATGGGTGTTACTTGTATACTGGGCCTCAAGTTTACTGACGATGGCTCTAAAGAAGTACAGGTTTATAAGATTGTGTAAACTTGGGCATATATACTAAGCCGCACATTATCATATTTGTCTGTGTGCTATGTAGGCATTTGAGTGGGGACACATCTACCTTACTTTCTGCTGTTTTTAATTATTTTTGCACAATAAACTTGTTTCATGCCCAGAATTCCGAGAAATACAGTTATTACACTGCACTCTGGGAACCCTGACAGGGACATGCAAATGTGCCCACAAAGGCTTCGCTCTTGCAATCCAGAGCCATATAAAAAATGGCTTCCCTTACGCTTTAGAGCAAAGCTAGGGTTGGATTATACACAAGCTAGGAATCCCACCTACATACAGCTGTTTCAATGTTACTGCATGGGGCCGGTTCCTTGGCTTGTGTAGTGGATATTTTGAGTAGGTAGTTCACCACAACAGTCATTTAATATATGGTGGGCAAAAGAGCAATAGAAGCCCTCCACCGTACAGTAGTACAGTAAATAAATAGTACAATTGTGTTCAAATTTAAATGTCTAAGACAAGTTAAACTTTACAAGTAATGACATCTTCTTGAAAACTGATGGTGACTGTTGTGGAGATCCATTCCCTGTCCTAATATAGAAGTCAGGGTGGATTTCTATATTCCATTTCCACGTAATTTACCATTTTATATTTACTAAGTGCAAGTAGATCATGTAGAGCTAGTTCTCTCATTGTCTTGGATACCTGGCCAGGGAAAGATAATACATTTTTAATTTATCTTCCTTGTGGGGAAGCTTTAAGATGGGTTAAATACAATGCTGACATAGTTTCTCCATGATTCCATGGAGAATAATCTATTACACTGTCCTTTTAATATTAATGGAATGTCACATATGGAAATGCATTCTGTATTATGGATTGCAATGACTATTATTATGTTCTGTACTTTTGTACTGCAAACCTTGGAAAAAAACATGTGCTTTCTATTTTCGCTAGTATAATTCATATTTTGGAGAAGAAAACTGTCTTTTTTTTTAAATTGCTGTTGATTTAGTAATTATTTGTTGAGTAGTAGTAGTTGAAACAAATTGTATATTTTTCCAGCCAGGGAATTTTGAATTCCATCTTTATCATATATTTTTTAAGAAAGACAGGACAGATGCATTGCGATTTTACTGAAATTCTAATTCTCTCAAAACATATATACCTAAATGTACTTTACTTTAGGTGTGGATGTTTAGTGGTAAGTACAAGCATCCATGAATTTACCGGCCTGACTTTGGTTTAGTTCCTAGACAGTTTTCAACAGTTCATAATTTGAGGTGAAAGTATTAGGAGTATTGCGAGAAAAAACTAATTTACAGAAAAAAGTAGTAGAAGCGGAACATCCATCCATGGGGAGTTAAGTAATTTAAGCATGTCTGTGATATGCATGAAGGTATCCTAAGGCTTAATGAAGCCAAACATTTACAGCCTTATTAAATTGCAATTCGGCCAATTGAATAGGGCTATATTTAAGCACATAGCATATCTTTTTTACAGAATTTTTAAGTTAGTGAAGACATTGCTTTTGGATAGAAGTTCACTAACTAAAAACGTCTGTAAAAAAAATATGCTATGTGCTTAAATAGAGCCCTATTCAATTGGCCGAATTGCAATTTAATAAGGCTGATATATAGTAGTATGAGCAGACCAGTGAAATATGTGTTTCTATAACTTGTGGTCTATTATACATATATTTAAATCACATATAAAAAAATAAAGTCCCATCTTTATAAACTGCCCATCTCAGTTTTCACTGTGAAAATGGAATTCAGCTGCACAATAGTCTGACTTACTTATGCAGCTTAGTTTATCATAGCCTCTGGTATGATCATGCACACAGAAAGTCATAACACAGAGATGCCATGTGCCACCGAATGGTGAAATGATGGTATTGCTAAACACAATGGGATCTATCTATCAGGATTTGGGCACAAAGTACATGTATTGCCAGCAAAATTAGTACATAGAAAGAAACAAATAACCATAAAAAAGAGGACACGCATTCTTGAAAAATTAGGAAATGTTAATAGCATTCTAAAAAATGTATACATTAGCTTTTAGAGATGTACATACTTAATACAGACACATAAGATGTAGAATGGACACTAAAGACTTCTCTCTTCTACATTATTTGAGAAAACAGTTGGAGGTTTTGGAGGAAGTGAGAAATGGTCAGGGCTGAAAAACTGGGCTTTAATGTGAGACTTCCCTTCCAAAGTGAGGCATTTGAGGGACTAAGAGGGATAGTGGGATTCCTCCTGAACAGAGGAATTGGAGGTGCATTTTATATAGCTCTAATGGCGTGTCCCATAATGGAGTCCCATGAGACTGCCTCACTCATACAGGAATTCTTACAAGCAAGTTTGCAAAGGTATTACATGACTCCTGCAAACATCCCACATGAAATGTTCTGACTCATGCCCTGGGAGTATTGCTCACAATTATCTAGCTCTGCGATATTACAAATCTAAAAATCAGTAGTCTCCATAAAGATGAAACGCTACCCATTAACTAACATCGATACACTACACTAGCCCTAATAGCCTCCCACCCATATGCGTATCTATCTATCTATGACAGAGAAGGAGTTAAAAATAAATTACATATATGCTGATGATAGCCAGTAAGCTTGAAACAGCTGTACATGGATAGGATTCTCAGCTTGTGTAAAATCCATCCTTGGCTTAGCGTTAAAGCTATGTAATACAGCAGGCATAAGCTTAAAGGACGCCATGTTTGATAATGGCTATGGATTGAAGAGCGAGGCATTTGTAGGGCACATTTGCATGTCCCGACTCAGCTTCCCAGAATGTAGTGAAATAACTATTTTTCTCAGAATTCTGAGCTGGAAGCAGGTTTTTTAACTTGTTTTAGAAATTCAAATGTGAACACAGATGTACAATTAAATAGCCAGTGTTGAAGGAGCCGATCAGTGAAGAGAATATAAACTTTACATCAGATTATGGCAACTCTGTTATAACCTATTCTGAATGGTTCATATATAAACCAATCAGAACAGGGGAGAATAGCGCTGAGTGGTTAAAAGTGTAATCAATCAGAATGTACAGATTTCAAATAGGGTGATAGTCTTTTGTTACTGAGTAACCAATCAGAGTTTGAGCATTCAAATAGGCAATTCTGATTGACACATATGCAGGAAATCAGAAGCCTATAAAGCCTTACATAAGCCGGGGGTATGGACAAAAGTCATTATTCGGCGGGGCAAAGGAGTCCACCTTTTTTTGTGGGGGTGGCCTTTTCAGAGAGCTGAAGTGAGGAATCAAAGGTCTTAAATCAAGCTAGAAGAGGCACATTTCCAGGATGGCCAGGGTACCATGGGGTTCCATAGGGACCTCTATTAGGTATTAGGTTAGTATACCATAAGAGCCCATAGGAACATCTATCATATAAGTTTAGTATAACATGGTAGGGATTCATTTTAGATGCCATGGGGGTCCATAAGGACCCCTATGGTGGCAGGTAAGGTATTTCAGTACAGGGAACATAGAGCATGTTATGGTTAGGTACAGGCAGCATGTAAAAGCAAAGTTTGGGCTTATGTGAGATTTATACTATGTAATAATTCCTTCAACATTCATGTAATTGAACCCATAATATGTATATTTCACCAAATATTGTATCACCAACAATACATTCTGCCTGTCACGCAGAGTGATATTTTTGGATTTATCATGCAATTTATTGAAATGTAGCATCCTTTAAAATGGCAGGTAGATATATAAATACAAGTAGATATGCTATGTATTACAAACCTCTATCCCATAATCCATCAGTCAATCTATTGATATATCTATATACACATTTTATTAATCCTGGCAGCTTCCTATGGTTTCAATGCTTAACACTAGTGGAGTGATTTGAAACAAATCAATATGCCCAAATGAATTCACCCTTTAGTAAAGCTGGTCTATAAAAGTTGTTGAAGTAAAAGAAACAAGTTTAACAGTGCAATATAACAACAAAAAATCTGCACCTGTCTTCTACTAATTGATTGAATACAGTGGCCCAATTGTACATATAACATATAAACAAAAGATGTCTTATTATTATTATAAATGTACAGTAACATTATTAGTTTAGCTCAGATCTATTAATTATTGATTGCAATGCAATTTTAAAATAATGAATGTGTCATTTATATGTGTTTCTTCTATAGATTGTATATACATATTTGCTTCAAAGAAATATTTAAAATACATATGAAAAAAGCAATATTAACCAGACAGGCAGATACAGTATATTGTTGTCAATAATGTGATGCAGATATGTATAGCACAACTATATGGTGTGATTTATAGTTGAACTTGAGTGATATGACGGCAGTATTCTGCTATATCTTATCAGTAGCAGATCAGTGACATTTGTAGAGAATGCTTAGTAGCATTGTTGTAGATATAATGTGGTTGCTTATAGTATACAGTCCAATGTAATAAGAGTTCAGACTCAAGGTTATATATGAAAGGTATACTGAGCTTGAATATTATTCTGTACTAAAAGCCTTGAAGGGACATTTAAAGCATTTTAGTCTTTGTTGCATGTGAAAGAGGGCATTAAATAATGTGTGTATTTTTTTTTATTTTAAATAATGCTCTCAGAGCAGGAAAATAACTGATTCAAATGTTTAACTGATTCGGGGACTTGCCTCTGTCACCCAGCAAACAGTAATATAGATGTATTTGCCATATTTGTCTACCAATTAAATCTACAGACATAAGTATGCTCTGTCAATTTTAATTAAGTTTAAATAAGTTTCACTTAACATTTTTTATGTGAAACAAAAGTTTCTTAATGCTTAAAGCATGCTCTTTTTTGTTTGCTGGACAAATGTGTTCAATGTCCCAGTTGCCAGTAAGTAATGTGCAATGTAAAGAAAATGAGCAAGTGGGAGACACCTAGCTACTGTAAGTCTGACAAGCACAGACATGTCGTAAAAAGTGAATGTGGGAGGAGGTTGATAGAGTTTAAAGAGACAAAATGTTTGTGGCCCTAAATGGTGTAATTCAATTCTGGGTTCCTCTACTGAAACAGTCTTCATGTGCTTCTTTAAAACATACACATTGCTGAAGAGTTACTGAACATTGTATACTAAATATGTATGCATCCATTGTCTTACCTAAGATATTCTCTTCTTTACTCCATTTGATCATTTGTATTGTGCAAAAGGGTATAAAGAGGGTGAACAGGAGAGGAGGGGGGAGAACGAGAGAAGGGAAGATAGAAAAGGGGTAGACATGGTAAAGGGAGAAAGAGAAATGGGAAGGATAGGGAGAGAGAAGGGAAAGTGATGAAATATGTGAGAGGAGAAAGATGAGAAGGAATAGAGCAGTGATAGAGAAGAGTGGAGAAATTAGGCTGATATAGAGGAGACAGAAAAGGGGGAGATAAAAAAAAGAGGCAGCATGTAGATAGCAGAAAGAAGTGGGGCAGTTGGAGGCAGTGTAGAGATATAGGGCCATATTAAATTCCAGCCTTGTAAGTCCACCGTGTAGCACGTAAGGGCAGCGTGCTTCATATTTGACAGTTTTACGTGGCTATTAAATTAGAAAGGGCTGCGAGCTACGAGCGAGAGAGGCTATTTCGTAAACTAGTTCTCAGCCATCAGAGTTGCGTGCTCGAACATAAACAATTAAGCAATCACGTGGTTACGGGTTCAGATGGAGCCAATGGAAAAAGAGATCATTATCGTTACATCACAGAAAAATGATAGGTTTCAAAGTCCTACGTGCTTCAATTACAGTTTGCGATCAGACCCACATTCCAGATATAATGCAATATTAATAAAGCCTGGAATATGAACATGGAAGTTACAGTATATGTCTTAACACATTGATTGCAGGGATTGATATAACACAAAATATAAACTAAAGTAAAGTATTTTTTAGGGCCGATTTGCGGACTTGATAATGTTGTGCTATTAATTCTAAGACCTAACATCACTTTCCCTTATAATAAATGTACAGTAGAGAGATGCTATTTGCATTACAAGTGCTATGTATTGGACTTTACCCCCCTTGTGTGTGCTCTCAGACGTAGGAGTAAATGCCAGATAAATAAATGAAGTCTTTCATTAGATAAGAGTCCTAGTGTGACTCAAATAAGAGTTCACCTGTTAGCCAAGTAGGGTTTCTGAAAGTCTTTATCATTTACCTGCTGTGATAAACATGGACCAAGAAGTAGGATCTGTATTCTGGGAGACTGAAAGATTTGCATTAGTGTAGAAGTTACAGGGGAAAAAAGCTACCACATTTACTCCATTCACTTAACTTAGAGCACCTGATATACATGGGGCTCTATGTTGGCATGTTACAAATAAACAGTGATAATAATAATAATAATATGCTGTAAAGACTATTAACTTTATTAGCTTATAACTAGATTTATTTTTTTAGCTGATCTTCTACTTTTTTCAGTTCATCCTTTCTTTTGTCCACTTAATGTTAATGTACTGAAAGACTAATAGGAGTTTTTTAGGCTCCCACTAAAAGTGCTTAACACTATATTCATGTAACGTTGAAAAAGGAATTAGTGGGAAAGTAATAATCTTTATTTACATTTATTTACAAAAACGAAGCACATTTAGACATTTAAAAACAATAAAAAAATGGGATAAAACACCCCCTTTTTTTCTTTTTCAATATTATTTAGAAACTCAGACTTTTCATCCTAAAAATTGCATTTGACACTAGAAAATGTTTTTGTCATTCACATTCGTAATGGTTGGGTCTTATTCTGTAATTATTCAAAGGAAATATTGAAGACTAAATTCTCAGCCAGGGTAGCCCACACTTTTTGCAAGGGTTAATAAATATAATGCTGTCCTTATTTTCTACATTAAATAGATTGGGGAGTTTTAAAGGTAATGGCCCCTCTCCCCACGAGGTTTGGCGGTATGTACCCCAGTCCTTTTTGTAATCTTAATATCAGCTTAGTCTCTTTCCTGTAATGTAACTTGAATTATGTTATCCTGAAAGGACTGCTGAGTTTCCGGAGCTGAAATTTCGGGCCCCCATTGTTATAAACACCCTTGTTTGCTCTGTCGGCCTCTACATAGCTGGCTTAGTCTACAACAGACGATGGCGTGTGACGTCACGCCGCACGTCTGACCCTGACGTACGTTCCTATGCGATTGCGTCTTTTTCAAAGGGGAAAGGCATGTATCTCTATTGTGATCCATTTTATAATAAATCGTTCCCATGGCAACCTTGGTAATTACTGAAAGGCAGTAATACGAAGGTGAGGATTAAGAAATACTCTATAAAAGAGTTTTAATTAATTTAAAATATAATAATTAGATGACTCAGATGGAAGGAATATACTAAAGATGGAATAAGAAATCAATTAGATGGTAATAATAATGGAAATAGTATTAATGGTATTAAACAGCCAAGTTTGTATGTATAGACCAATCTTAAATGATTTAGATTATATCTATCTATTTGCATGAGGTCACAATAATACTGTATATCCATGTGTATAAAAATGTGCTACATAATAATAATCCTAACTTATATAAGTGTAAAATAAATATTTAAAAATGCTTACTCTGGATAGAGTGTCATTGTGTTCAGTGTTAGTGAATAAATAATATATTTATATTTAAATAAACATTTATTCCTTGAAGTAATAAGAAGTGACATTATTATATTCAATTCACAAATGTAATCATATTAATTGTGATTGTACTGCGTGTGTTATGGATATACATAAAAGAACACATGGTTATTTAATTTTAGTGCTATGAAATACAATGTTCATGACTGGAGAGGGGAAGTTTCCCCACCTCCCTAGATAAACATATTTCCACTAGTAAATTATCCAACTTGAAATTTTTGCTAAATATCAAAAATAATATTATAGATATTTTTCCATCCTTTTTATTTACAAAATGACCATAAGTCATAATTATTGATATTCCCCATTATTGCTCTAAAACAGAGGGGGTTTGATGGTTTAACCATTTATTATGTAAATACATAAATTTCTATTTAGTACAGATGGTCCCATTAATAATATACCTTTGGACAAGATTTTTCTATAAACCAGGATAGCCCTCAGGCCTATCACACCAGATCGAACCAGGGATGATTAAAATCCCATTTGGACCCATCAATAATATACCTTTGGATAGGATTTTCTATGAGCTCAATGTGCTATATTTAGTTCAATACTGATCAGATAAGAGGCGCCAGAGTGGTATTTATGGCTACCACTTATAAGTGGCCAGATCTAACAAATGATGTTATCTTTGAACCAGATTTCCTTTAAGCCCATTGTAGTGTATTTAGTTAAATTTTAATCAGAAAAATGGGGCTAATATAACCTTCATGACTACCACTCACAAGTAGGCACTGAAGCTAAAGCCCTCATTTAACCCTTCTGGTTTTTGTGCATGGAGTTTATATATCCATTTTCATTTTTTTCTTAATAATATTTTTTTTTAAATATCACCCTTTCTTGGACCTAATTTGGCTCCATCGATGGCATAAAACTGGACCAAATTTACATCTTTATTATGATAATATTTCATGTGCCTCGATAAGGGTGTATCAAGATCTTTTTCAATGCTGCAGGCCACGCCCAGGAAGGGGTTAGTCTGTATGTGGGACTAGCCGGGCAAACATCGCCGAAGCTCTGCTAGAGTGTCGTTAAGGCTGTCCAAGCTTTGTATCTCAAACATGCTATACAACAGCCTAATAGGCCTGAACCCCGACACAACAACTCTTTGAGGCTGACCGCCTGAGGCCGGGTCCAAAACAAAGTTGATGGATATCTGAGCCACACTACTGGGGCATAGCGGCCTAAAGTGCTGGTGGAAACTGACTGAGCCTGTGAGGAGAATATCCGGGGTGGTTCGTGAGAGGAGCCAGTTAAAGGAGACCTCAAACCACAAGGTGAATGTGAGTTTGTGTTATGCCCCAGGTGAGGGAAGCCGGTGTGCCGTGCTGATTTATTCTACTGGGCACCGGGGGCTGGTGAGCATTTGCCGCTGAGAGGGGGTTTCCTCCTTTATTACCATTGTGGGGACCTGCTTCAGGTTAATCTATCCCGCAGCAGGTAACGCTGCCAACGCCCTGTTGCTATGAAAGTCTGACGTTGCGGAGGGTGAGTGCATGTTTGTATTGCTTCTGCTGCAATTACTCCGAGAATATAACAACTGCACGTGAGGGCCAATTTGAATGATAGAAGTGGAGGAAAATAAGAAAGCTGCTGTGAAGTGTCCCCCATATGATGGGTTTTGAAGAATAAGCTGGGATTTTTTTAGCCCATATAAATAGGCCCATTGGGTCTTATTAACCAACATTGTCCAATTTACACCTATTGTGACATTTCCTATCGGTCTCATGAGGCTGGGGGGAACTTGATGGGAGAAAAGCGACTCTGCAAGCAAGATATATTATATATGCCATTTGGTATTTAAAACTGTTCAGCAAAGAAGAGCAAGTTACAAAGTGGACTATCTGTATACAATTTTTTGTACACTCCTCTTCTCCCATTTCTCTTCTCTTTTTCCTTTGGTTTTTGAGATAGTCCTGTGGTATCTATGCAAAGGTCTAAAGAACAACAAGCCTCTAGGGGTAAAGAGTCTAAAAAGAGAATACAAAATAATAGTTCAAAATCTATAGCTAATTTTCTCTCTCCTGTAGATAAATAGAATAGACAGGACAAGAGAGAATTATATTCACTCTCTCAGTCCACGTTAGACTTTTCTGAAACTCCTATAGAAGCTGAGGTTATTATAGGGGATGAATATGTGATAGAGACCACTCCTGAAGAACCTCTAACAGCTTCAGAGTTAAAGAAAACTATGACAGCTCTTCTAATGGAGTTTCAGACATCCATCAGGGAAGAACTGATAGGCGAAATTAAAAATAATGCTAAGAATATAAAAACATTAACAGATAGACCAGAAATTGTAGAACAGACTCAAGAGGTAATTTTGAAGAATAATGATGAATTAAAGAGAGAGATAATGGGACTTAAAGAGGAGATCCAGACGCTAAAGAGCCAAAATCTCAGATTAGCGGAAGCTGAAAAACAATATAATATTAGAATCCGTGGTATATTAGAGTCTGTTACCTTTAAAGACCTCCAACAATTTGTGGAAGCCTTTCTGTTAAGCTTAGTGGAGCGCCAGAGCGAGAGGCCAATAGAGAGATTATACCGAATTCCTCTTCCACCTAACATGGGCAAAGAAATTGCTAGGGATGTAATTGTAAAACTGCATCATATGTCCTATAGAGAAGCAATACTAAAAGCTTAATTTAATAAAAAATGTTTTGAGAGTCCATATGAAAATCTTAAAATATTCCCAGATTTGACAGGAGAAATTTTATTTCAACGTAAGAAACTTCAATTTGTGACTAAAGTTTTGAGAGACAAACAGATTTCCTATAGATGGGGAAATCCCCCAAAATTGATTTTTTTGGTATGAGAATCACAGATACATTATTAATGACACTTTGGAAGGGGAGAATTTCCTGACAAAATTAAATAAAAGTCAGTAAATATATGTTTGTTCACAGCGGTTATTTAAATATGTAATGGAATATAAATATTAGATTGTCTTCAATCAAAATATTTTTGTAAAGAGTAGTGTATATGTATTATTTTGATAGAAAAAAGGGGGGAAAAAAGGGTACACTTTAATGAATTTAGATAATGGGGAAAATACACCATGTTTTGATTAATATTTTTAAATTACTGTTTTACTACAGGAAATTTAAAGAGTAAAATATAAACTCACTAGTTGTTGGGTAATTTTTTAGATGTGAATATATATTTTCACTTTTTTTAATATTAACACAAGGGAAACAATAAAGAAAACACTAACCTAGATAATGGGTAAAAATATATTAGTATTTAATAATGACACTAAGAAAATTTACTTTTATAAATTAGTGAGCAAAATACAATTCAGTAGTTGATTGCTATATGGAAGGGGTTCACAACTGGAGTAGGGAATTTAAAGGGAGAGTTCTGTTTGAAATTCTCTCAAATTAAAGGGAATAATATAAACATCTAGAGTAGGATTTGAAGCTTGGACACCCAAGATAATAGTAAAAAACAGATAGAGGGTACAATAGAGCTTCGGCTAAGGCTTTCAGATGTATTCATCTGACATTGTTGCATCACGGGAGGGACTCTTCCTCTTCAAGGAGGACTGCCTCCCGATATGCCTCAATGGGTTGAGGAGGGATGAATGTTTTATGCTTGGTTTATGTATTGGTGTATATTTGTATTTGTGGACTGGAATTAAAGTTATTCCAGGGGAACGGGGACTGACCATCATTTCTACTGTGATGCTAACTGCATGTCATTAAAGATAGTAACGCAAAATGTTCAGGGACTGAATCATCCAGCTAAACATAGTTTTTTTCTAGAGAGCTTTCTGCAGCAAAAAGCAGATATAATCTGCTTGCAGGAGACTCATTGGCAGGGAGCTCCAATTACATTTTTTAATACACATTATAAAGTCGCATACAATTCAATGTATAAGAAAAAGGCAAGGGGTACCTCAATTTTTTTTAGTAACAAACTTATGGTCACAGAGGAATTTGTGGAAATAGATCAGAAGGGTCGTTATATATTATGGATAGGCACAATTAATCACCAAAAATACTCAATATTGAATGTATACGTGCCGAATAGATCCCAAATTAAATTTCTTAGTAAAATCTTAAAAAAGTTTAATAAACTGATACAGGGATCTCTTATCATTTGTGGAGATTTCAATATGCTCTCAGACCCAATTAAAGATAGAAAATCTGAAAATTGTTCACCTCCAGACTCATCAGTGATAAGATTGTCGAAACAGTTTATTTCTTTGATGACAAAATATAATTTAATTAATGTTTGGAGAGTATTGCACACCAATGAAAAGGATTTTACTTGTTTTTCTCCAAGACATCATACATATTCTAGGTTAGATTATTTTTTTGTTGATATCAATACACTTAAAAGAACTTTGAGAGTTGATATTGGGCCAAGAGTGTGATCGGATCACGCTCTAGTTAACTTGGAATTGTTTTCGAAAAATTCTTCCATTTACTCAAAATCTTGGAGATTTGATTCCTCACTCATTGACTCAGAGACAAGTCGGGATTATCTTAATTGATTTATTTTATCAAGTAAACTCGGCTTCAGTAGAATCTAACATTACACTTTGGAACACACATAAGGCTTTTATAAGAGGGATCCTGATTAAACTGCAAAGTCAAAGGAAAAGAGAAAGAGGATCTCCTTTGAGAGAATTATATATACAATTATATAATCTGGAACTAAGAAATAAAATTAATCCTAATGCTTCTGACTCAATGTTGATTAAAAAAATCCAATTGCAGATTAAATCCATAAATCAGATGAGAACTGATAAGTCTATATGGCTTTTACAACAAAAAATTTACCATTATGGGAGTAAACCAAGTAAAATCTTAGCAAATAAACTTAGATCTCATGCTACTAAAAAAAGGGTTGATTATATTTATCACAATGGAATCTATCTTAATAAACCAGTCCAGATAACAGAAGCATTTGAACAGTATTATTCTAGTTTATATAATTTGGAATTGGATCCTTCTTTTCAGAAGCCATCTCTGGAGGTCATTCAACATTTTTTTGAATGAAATAGATTTGCCGCAAGTTTCACCAGAGGAAGTTTTAACACTAAATAATGATTTTTCCGAAAAAGAGATTTGTGACGTTATTTCTAAATTGAAGTTGGGTACGGCCCCAGGCCCAGATGGTTTTGGAAATCATTACTATAGGTCTTTGGTAACAACCTTAGTCCCCCATTTAAAAAATCTTTTCAATGAGATTAAAAGAAAGGGACATATTCCTTCAGAAATGTCAGAGGCTCTGATTATCACTATACCAAAAAAAGACACAGGTATATTGGAATGTAAAGACTTCCGCCCCATTTCACTTTTGAACGTTGATGTAAAAATTTATGCTAAAATGCTGGCGGATAGATTGAGTGAGGTTATTCACAAACTTGTATCAATAGATCAAACTGGATTTGTACGGGGACGTTTGGGCTCCGACAATACCAGACGCATGTTGGTTTTGATTTCATATTCTAAACACAAACTTCTCCCAACGGTGTTTCTATCAATGGACGCAGAGAAGGCCTTTGACCGGGTCGGATGGGATTTTATCAGGTGTGTACTCCAGAAATTTGGCCTTGGCTCTTTTGGGTCTAAGTCCATTGGAGCATTATACTCTTCCCCATCCGCTTCGGTCATTGGAAATGGGTTTAAAATGCAGAGATTTGCAGTTACTAATGGAATGAGACAGGGGTGTCCTCTTTCTCCGATAATCTTTGCATTGATAATGGAGCCCTTGGCGGTTTCTATAAGAGATAACCCCTCTATTCATGGAATTACAGTTGGTGGGATACAGCATAAAATGATGCTGTATGCCGATGATGCGGTTGTGTTGGTGTCTAACCCCATTGACTCTTTGAAAACTTTGCATGTAGTAATATATAAATATTCTAAAGCCTCTAACTATAAAATTAATATCCCCAAGTCACAGGTTTTGGCTCTTAATTTAGCCAGTCTGGAAAAAGATTACTTGAAAAACCATCTACCAGTATAATTGGCATTCTAATACCATAACTCATATGGGAATCATATTTTATAATTCTATCCAGTTAATAATTAAAAACAACTATAAGGAGCTATTAAATAAACTTACGAAAATTGTTTCCTCTTGGAGACCTTTGAACTTAACTTTAACAGCTAGAATAGCAGCAGCCAAAATGTCACTTCTTCCAAGATTAAGCTATATATTTAGATCTATTCCTATAACTTTATCCAAAACATTTATAGTACATTTTCAACAAATAATAGACACATTTATCTTTCAGGGGAAAAACAACAGAATAAAGAAAGTTATAATTTCCAGAACATTTAGGAAAGGGGGACTAGCACACCCAATGATTCAGACATATCATGATGCTACAATGTTTTCACATGCAGTCAAATGTATAGAAAGTTTGAAAGTGGCAGGTTGGCTCCAGGTTGAAAGATGTTCAGTAGTTAAGGATTCTTTAGGCTGGTTGATGTTTAGGAAGGAGTTAAAAAAAGAACTCTTTTTAGAAGGTTCTGATATTGTTCGTGAAATACTTGAATTTTGGGATAAACATAAATTGAGATCTCAATTAATGCCTTTTCCTAGCCCTATCCTTCCGATTTTATTATTAGAGAGAGAATTGAACTTATCATTTTTGGGTGGATGGAGAGCGTTTGGCATTTGTTGTTTGAGAGACTTATATATTGGCGACTCTTGGGCTTCTTTTGAAGACTTGAAGGAAAAATTTGGGCATCCTCATAAAAGTTGGCTTGAATATAATAGACTTCTGGCTGCGTTCAGAGATTCAATCTATTCTAGTTTTAAAGTTAGATCTTTAACTTCTTTTGAAAAACTAATGTTTTAAGAAGATAGAAAGTACTTAATATCTAATTGTTATAACATTTTGCGGGAGGAAATGGATAAATGCCCTTTTAACAAGTCTAAAATTTGGCAACATTCTTTTAATCTCTCTTGGTCAGAAGAAGAATGGTCCGATTCATTTATTCTCACAGATCAAATAATTAAAAATACATCATACAGAGAGCTACACTTTAAATTAAGTACTCAATGGTATTATGTTCCAACAAAAATGGCTCAGATTACTAAAAAAGATAATCTGAAGTTTTGTTGGAGGAACTGTGGTTTGGTGGGTTCACATGCCCATATATGGTGGAGTTGCCCAATAATTTAACAATTTTAGGAAACTTGTTTTGGGCATATTAGGAATATTTTGGGCATTACCATTTCCTTTTCTGTAGAAAATGTTTTATTTCACATTTTTTCGAATCAGCTTGCTCTGGAGGTAATTGCGTTTTTACTTCAGATATTCATGGCATCTAAACTGTTGATAGCAAGGAGATGGGGTCAGTCTTCCGTTCCCTCTTGGGGTGAAATCACATATATGGTAGATAGAAACAGAAATCTTGAAAAATCTCTTCAAGAGCAAGGTCTTATAAAAATAAAACTTTATAAATGGAAAATTTGGGATCAAAATAAAGATCTTTCTCGGTTATGATCTAAGTTTTAATATCTCTGGCACTTAGCTCCCAGAAATTATAATTTCTGGTACAAGTTCACAATATGTATTGTAAATCTATGTCTTGTCTTTTTCTTTTGTCGTTTTTTTGCTGTGTATTCTGTTTTATATATTTATATTGTAATTGTCTACTTTTGATACCAATAAAATATAAAAAAATAAAAATAAAAAAAAAGATCTTTTTTAATGGCATATATATGTTCTCCTATGCGACGTCTGATTTGGCGACTTGTTTTGCCTACATAGATCCAGTCACAGGCACATTGTGCTACATAAATAACCCCCATAGTGTGGCAATTAAAGAATCCTTTAATAGCAAACTCCTCTCCTGTACTTCGATGAATAAACGATTTTGTAGGTCTCAGAAATTTGCAGAATTGGCATTTTCCACACCTATAGCAACCATTTAATGGTTGTAGCCATGTCTTCTTCGTTTCTTTGTCTTCAAGATGACTATGAATTAGTCTATCTTTAAGATTCCTATTCGTACGATAAGTTATACTGGTGTAAGAGGAGAGGACTTCTTTAAGTTCTGTTTCAGACAGAAGGAGATCCCAATGTTTTGAGAAGATGCTTTTGAAGAAGACATGGCTACAACCAAGGAGAGGAGTTTGCTATTAAAGGATTCTTTAATTGCCACACTATGGGGGTTATTTATGTAGCCCAATGTGCCTGTGACCGGATCTATGTAGGCAAAACTAGTCACCAAATCAGATGTCGCATAGGAGAACATATATATGCCATTGAAAAAGATCTTGATACACCCTTATCGAGGCACATTAAATATTATCATAATAAAGATGTAAATTTGGTCCAGTTTTATTCTATCGATGGAGCCAAATTAGGCTCAAGAAAGGGTGATATTGAGAATGCAAATGGATATTTAAACTCCATGCAAAAAAAGGGTTAAATGAGGGCTTTAGCTTCAGTGCCTACTTGTGAGTGGTAGTCATGAAGGTTATATTAGCCCCATTTTTCTGATTAAAATTTAACTAAATACACTACAATGTGTTTAAAGGAAATCTGGTTCAAAGATAACATCATTTGTTAGATCTGGCCACTTATAAGTGGTAGCCATAAATACCACTCTGGCGCCTCTTATCTGATCAGTATTGAACTAAATATAGCACATTGAGCTCATAGAAAATCCTATCCAAAGGTATATTATTGATGGGACCAAATGGGATTTTAATCATCCCTGGTTCGATCTGGTGTGATAGACCTGAGGGCTATCCTGGTTTATATAAAAATCTTGTCCAAAGGTATATTATTAATGGGACCATCTGTACAAAACAGAAATTTATGTATTTACATAATAAATGGTTAAGCCATCAAACCCCCTCTGTTTTAGAGCAATAATGGAGAATATCAATAATTATGACTTATGGTCATTTTGTAAATAAAAAGGATGGAAAAATATCTATATTATTATTATTATTATTTCTGATGATTTACTAGAGGAAATATGTTTATCTAGGGAGGTGGGGAAACTTCCCCTCTCCAGTCATGAACATTGTATTTCATAGCACTAAAATTAAATAACACTGGGTTCTTTTATGTATATCCATAATACAAGAAGTACAATCACAATTAATATGATTACATTAATGAATTGAGTATAATAATGCCACTTCTTATTACTTTAGGAATAAAAGTTTATTTAAATATAAATATATTATTTATTCACTAACACTGAACACAATGACACTCTATCCAGAGTAAGCATTTTTAAAGATTTCTTTTACACTTATATAAGTTAGGATTATTATTATGTAGCACATTTTTATACACATGGATATACAGTATTATTGTGACCTATTGCAATTAATAGATAGATATAATCTAAATCATTTAAGATTGGTCTATACATACAAACTTGGCTGTTTAATACCATTAATACTATTTCCATTATTATTACCATCTAATTGATTTCTTATTCCATCTTTAGTATATTCCTTCCATCTGAGTCATCTAATTATTATATTTTAAGTATTTCTTAATCCTCACCTTCGTATTACTGCCTTTCAGTAATTACCAAGGTTGCCATGGGAACGATTTATTATAAAATGGATCACAATAGAGATACATGCCTTTCCCCTTTGAAAAAGACGCAATCGCGTAGGAACGTACGTCAGGGTCAGACGTGCGGCGTGATGTCACACGCCGACGTCTGTTGTAGACTAAGCCAGCTAGGTAGAGGCCAACAGAGCAAACAAGGGTGTTTATAACAATGGGGACCCAAAATGTTAGCTCCAGAAACTCTGCAGTCCTTTCAGGATAACATAATTCAAGTTACAATACAGGAAAGAGACTAAGCTGATATTAAGATTATCAAAAGGACTGGGGTACATACCGCCAAGCCTCTGGGGGTGAGACAGGCTATTTCCTTTAAAACTCCCCAATCTATTTAATGTAGAAAATAAGGACAGCATTATATTTATTAACCCTTGCAAAAAGTGTGGGCTACCCTGGGTGACTGAGGGCCTCATTCTATTACCGGCCGTAAATCGGCCGTAAGGCTGCGATTACTTGCGGGGGTTCTGTTAACTCGCGATTCTATTATACGGCCCCGCAAGGATCTCCTCTTACGGCCGGCCGCATATCTTGGAACCGGCCGTAAGCTCAGAAATCTAAAAACGCAAAAATAAATTCAAGCCTGCACTGTACAGCTCTGTAAATGCTAGGGATCATATTGGGGGACATGAGGATTAAAAGTAACCCACTCTCAAGCTTGCACATCAGCCAAAACCCGAGTTCAAATTAACTGTTTATTTTCCGGCTGCGGCGTGGGCGGGTCTGAGGTGCTCCAAGCACTCTGGACTTTTTACATGGATATTTTACGGATATTAAAAAAATATATTTTACGGATTTGAGTATAGGGTAATTATGTGCTATTTTTGCTAACACCGAATATCACTTTATAGACTCTGCAAAGTGCAGGATGGCTTGATTTGGGCTATTTTATGTGCTTAATTGGTGCTAGCGGGACCTCTTTCCTGCAAGTAAGCTGCGTCTCGCTTTTAGCCTTGCAGAGAGGGTTCCCGGAGCAATTGAATTGCAAATAGGAATTTCTTACGGCCGATTTCCTTGCGGCCATTTAAGATCAAAGGATTTCCTCTGGAGCGAGCAGCCGCAAGAGATAGCAAGGCACCGGCCGCAAGCCTGCCGGAATCCCCGGCCGGAGGGGAATAGAATAGCAGAATAGCTTGCGGCCGGTCCTTGCGTCCCCGCAACGGCTGCGGCCGCTAATAGAATGAGTCCCTGAGAATTTAAGACCCTATTAAATTGCAATTCAGCAAATTCTAAAGGGTTCTATATGAGCACAGAGCATATTTTTTTTACAGAAGTTTTTAGTTTGTGAACTTCTATCCAAAAGCAAGGTCTTCACAAACTAAAAACTTCTGTAAAAAAATATGCTATGTGCTTATATAGATCTTTTTAGAATTTGCCAAATTGCAATTTAATAAGGCTGTTAGTCTTTAATATTTACTTTGAGGTAATTACAGAATAAGACACCAAAATTGCAAATGTGAATGACAAAAACATTTTCTAGTGTCAAATGCAATTTTTAGGATGAAAAGTCTGATTTCTAAATAATATTCAAAAAGAAAAAAGGGGGTGTTTTATCCCATTTTTTTTATTGTTTTTAAATGTCTAAATGTGCGTTGTTGTTTTTGTAAATAAATGTAAATAACGATTATTACTTTTCCACTAATTCCTTTTTCAACTTTACACGTAATGGTAATGTTTAATGTTATGTTGATGAGGTCCATACATTTATAATATACATATTTATATATTACTCACAAATTTTTCAGAACAAACATTATAAATGAGATAGAATTTTTTTTTAAAGTAAGATAATTAAAACAATTATTTGTCAAGCAAATACATTTATATAATCTTTTCAGTATGTAAGATTTCTAAATATCTCTTTGTTCTATATCCTAGGTAACAATTTTTATAAAAAACTGAAACCAATTATTTCATATTATATAACTTGTTTTAACTGATTTAACAAAATCATTACCTTTTTCTTATCTACCCACTGATTGAATAAAATAAATATTTTAATTATATATTGAAAAATATTTTTTCTTCCAATATTTTGCTTTTTTAACTTAAAGAACATTATTGTAAAAATAATGAATTTATTTTTATCTTGAAATAGAGGGTAAAATATATAACAGAACCATACCTAGAGTCAAGGAAATATTTTATCCTATAACTTGGTTCAGAATATATTTACATTTACACCATAGTTGTTCTGATTTAGGGGATTATCAAAAAACATGTAAAACATCAGCTTGTAAGTCGCATTTTTTCCAACATTGATCTTTTTGCAGGAAATGTATTTGATATAAAGTATGTGGATCATAAGAAACATTTAAGTTTTAATTAAGGTTCCCAGTGATTCAAATAGTGTAGATATGTATCTCTGATATATATACATTTAAAAGAGTTTCCCATTTAATAAGATTTTTGTTTTTCCTTCTGAATTAATTTTTAACAATAATTTATAACAAAAGTATAAAGGATGAAATTAAATTTTTCACTAAAGTAAAAATCGATACTAAAGAGTAGGGAATAACTATACCCCGGGGTAGACCTTTTCCCTTTTACGGATATGCAGGAGAAAAACTCACAAGGTAGTATCAAATTGTCCCAGTTTATTAGGCGCAAAAGTGGTACATTAAATAGGGCTTTGCCCATCCATCATTTGCATTATTATCAGATGTTTGTGCTACTTACATGGTTAATTATACAAGGTCAATACTTACAAAACATGGCTGGTTTAGCTAGTAACAAGTATTTTCCATCTATACATAAATCTTGTGATACATAAGGAGAAGTTACAAGGGATGAAATACAGAACTATAAATCCCATGTGAATACATCAGATAAGGAACCTACAAGGACCTGCTGACACAATAAAAATACCCAGGAAATTATTTATGCAGCCTTGTGGTCATTTAGATTAATAAGGCAAAGGTCAAGCAAAATGTTAACTTTTTAGTCGTACCTCAAGATAAAAATAATTCCTGACATACTGTAAATTCTGTAGACTAAAGCCCAGTTCATATATATTTAATTTATTATTTATTAGTAAATAATTAATTCCAAAGAAGGGAGGTTGAAATAATCTTGTAACAAAAATACATAATTTACCAGATATTGGTCAGCCACCTTCATTTCTATTCTCTATTTATAGTACAACTTTTGAAGTTAGCAAAATGATATATTTTTCAATTAATATCAGCAAATATTTAAAGATTTTTAAATATTCCACGGTATGTTATTTTGTTTACATCTTATCTGGACAAATCCAGTATGTTGTATAGCCATACATGGTATTCTTTGCTATGTCTTATATGCACTGGATGTATCAATAAAACAATATTTAAAAAATATCCTCAAATACTAATTTTATTTCTAAGTCTTAAATAGCCTTTTTATCTCTTTTACAGTAGTAAAAGGTAAAGTTTTTTTATTTCACCAGTTTAATATACTAAATGTATACTTAAATAATAAAAGTGCACAATATTTATGTTTTTAAATAGACAGTTAACCGATCATTATTGAGCACATACATACAATTTAAATAATATTTCATATCAACATTTCATCATTTTGAAGCTGTTCTTAAGTTAACTCCATTGAAAAACAAGATGTAAACTATGTGTTCAAAGTGGAGTAAAGTTCCCTTTGATGCCTAACTTCACTTGCTGAATTTCTGTACATGACAGGAAAGTGGTTTTATCAAAGACACCATTACTGTGCATAAGTCCAGTTTGTTTCTTGGTGACTTATATTAATGTACTAATGTAATACCACTGAAGTTGCATTAAAAAGTCAAGCACTGTTGAATATTATCACCAACAGGATGAAACACACACAAGGTAGTATCAAATTGTCCCAGTTTATTAGGCGTGAAAGCAGTACATTATATAAGGCGTTGCCCACCCATCAATTTCATTATTATCAGATATACATGCTGACTTACATGGTCAGTTATACAAGGTCAACAATTACAGGTACAGCTAGTTTAGCTAATAACAAGTATTTTCCATCTATACATAGATATTGTGGTACATAAGGAGAAGTTACAAGGGTAGAAATCATGTGAATACATCAGATAAGGAACCTACAAGGACCTGCTCACACAATAAAAATCCCCAAGAAATTATTTATGCAGCCTTGTGGTCATTTAGTTTAATAAGGCAAAGGTCAAGCAAAATATTAACTCTTTAGCCATGCCTCAACATAAAAATGGCTACTGACATAATGCAGATTCTGTAAGCTAAAGCCCAGTTCATAATATATTTTTTCTTTATTTGAAAATAATTAATTCCTAAGAAGGGAGGTTGAAATAACCTTGGAACAAAAGCACACGATTTACTAGATCTATATATGTCAGCTACCTTCAATTCTGAATTTGTTGGATATTTTAAACATAATTTAGATTTTTATACTCTGCCAGAGATTGAATACATGGTATAGACTACATCTGTAACATTATAGGTGTGTAGCCATAATAACTGAAAAGCATACATAATGCTCCAAAATTATACAATACATTTTAAGAAAGTCAGATAAACAGCATTGCAATATTCTTCTTTAAAAAAAAAAAATACGGGGTGGCGTGTCTAACCAAGGGAAGAGAGCAGACGTGCTGAAGAGCTGCTCTCCCTCAAAAACATACAAAAGAAGGGCTATTTCGCCCAAATCTTATAAAAAATTCCCCCAAACAGATTTATTTGATAGAGGGGACAAAGAGGAACACAAAGACACCAAAACCACGCAGATTGAGCCGGGTAATAACACCACGCGGTTGAGGCCTACATCATCCTGCCTCCCGCGGCTGCGGCTCCCTGTGCTCCCCAGCACAGGTAATAAGGAAAGGCAAGGCCTAGGAAACAGAGACTAAAGGCCCGGAGGTGGGAAGACCCACAGGAGGAAATCCACACAGAGACCGGCAACTGCAGGAAAGGAAGGTGAGCAAGAACCCGCGCTAGAACGGGGGCCACGCTGGGCACACCAGACAACAGGCGACTGGCAATAGACACCCCTGACATCACCAGCACTAGTAGCACTTACCACCAAAGCGGGCTGGGCAACAGGGGACAAGCAACGGGCTGCGGAGAACCCGGGTCGCATCTGCAGAGACAAGGGCCCAGCTCAGAGGCACCAAGACGCCATCTTGGTACATGTGGCGGGGGTAACACCGGAGGGCCCATTCCCACAGCGGGAGAAACAGACAGGGGCAGGAGGAACTCCTCAGGACAGAGTCCATAGCTCCGGTGGGTGAGTGCCCAATAGGGCGATAGACTGGCAGGACTCTTTTTGAAACACTACACGAAGGGCAGAACGATAACAGAGTTTCCCGCCAAAAAACTTAAAAAAAAAAGGCAACGAGCTAACCAGCAAGGCAAACTAAAGCCTGGAACGTTAGACACTCACATTGAGGATACCTCATTTGTAACCAAATCTTACAACTATTAAATAATAAAGCTCATTAAAAGCTATACAATCATTCTAAACTGCAGTTTAGTATACTTTATAAGGGGGGCCTATCAACAACTTCAATTCAACAGCGCCACCTACTGGTCTTTTCCAGAACTAGTATACCTAAGTTTATAATCTGACAACAGCAACCATTTTGAGCGACAGCAGCTCAGATCCCAACACTGAGAGAAGAAAGCAAAAACAAACAAAGACCTCAGGAGGCACACTTATTGTTTTATATTAGAGCACCCACCCACTTTGCTGGAACTATAAAGGGACTAAAAGTCAGAAACTGCAAAATTGAACATATCAGAGACATTTTCATCTATAACCAAGAGGTTTTAAACAAACATCAGTAAAAACAAAAAGGGTGTTGATTAAATATATATGCCCACGAATATACTCTGCAGGTCAAATGCCAGGAAACGTAACTCAGCCAGGGCAAGTTACCCCTGAAAATGAATCTATCTAATCTGTAACCCCCAGATGAGTACCCAGGCTAAGCAGATTGACCCCCCTGATGCTGTGAATTGATAGACCTGGGCTGAGGGAGATACCCCACCTGTGGAGAAAATACTAGTCAGTGCCGAACCATACTAGGGAGATTACAACCTCAGAATCATACTTTTAAAGATTGTTGGACTGAATTAAAGGTAAAGATCCAAAAATGGGCAAATCAAAGAGAATTTTGCCATCAAAGAGCATTCAAGACCATTTTAAAACGCAACAACAAACCAGTAACTCCCCACATACATCCACAGTAGGTTCATCAGAAGGCTCAGATATGGAAGAAGATGCCTCACACACAAAACAGCCTATAAAGGTGTCGGATATCTCACTGGCAGACTTCAACAACCTACTCGGATCGCATTTTGATAAGGCGGTGAAGGAAATCAGACAAGATTTGCAAGATCTGGGGCACCGAACCCATCTACTGGAAACAATTACAGATCAAATTGTGGAAACTCAGCAAAAAGACCGTCAGGATATAACCCAAAACTGTGCACACATAGAGGTGCTAGAAAATAAGCTAGCGGACCTGGAAAACAGGTCCAGACGAAATAATATAAGATTCAGAGGAATACCTAAAGCAATAGGTGATCTGAAACTATATTTAAAGGCGATTGCCCATAGCTTATTGCCTGACCACCCACAAGACACCTGGGAAATCGAAAGAGCGCACAGAGCCATGGGGGGCCCAAACTCATCAGAACAACCGAAGGATGTTATAGCTAGATTCCTTAGGCAAGGAACAAGAGACTTGTTACTGGCAGCAACACGAACAATGAAATCCATTGTAGGCCCTGATGGAGCCCAGATTCAGATATTTGCAGACCTGGCTCCTTCAACGCTTTTTAAACGAAAGCAACTAAAACCAGCGTTGTTGATTCTGATCCAAAAAGGCATTAAATACAGGTGGGGGTTCCCCTTTAGCCTATCGTTTCAGGTGGGGACGGTGAACCACACAGTCCATTCTCTGTCTGAGTGCAACGCAATCCTGTCAGAACTGAATCTCTTACCCAGGGAGGACACCCTGGAAACTCTCCAAGGAATAAACTTGCCTCCCCGTCTGGCGAGACAATGGACAGAAGTCCAAAGGAATAAACGGCAAAGCAAGCAATTAGACCAAAACTTGGGATCCGTAGCCTCGTCTCCAGGTTCCTCAGGGAGGACTTAATTACAACGAACAATGTATACCTGGGGAGAAACCAGGGCTTAAGGAAATATTTAAATGACAAATGGCGAGTTCTTTAACTATGGATGGAAAGTTACACGGGACACTAAGATCACGCCTTTTTCATCCAACGAAGACTCCCTAGGGACTGAGAGCACAAAAGTTGCAATCTTTGTCTAAGAGACTAAGGGGCATGAATCAGATTAGACGTAATACTAATCTATAGTTAGATCACTATACTTACTTACAAGGTACAGGGAGTGCAGAATTATTAGGCAAATGAGTATTTTGACCACATCATCCTCTTTATGCATGTTGTCTTACTCCAAGCTGTAGAGGCTCGAAAGCCTACTACCAATTAAGCATATTAGGTGATGTGCATCTCTGTAATGAGAAGGGGTGTGGTCTAATGACATCAACACCCTATATCAGATGTGCATAATTATTAGGCAACTTCCTTTCCTTTGGCAAAATGGGTCAAAAGAAGGACTTAACAGGCTCAAAAAAGTCAAAAATAGTGAGATATCTTGCAGAGGGATGCAGCACTCTTAAAATTGCAAAGCTTCTGAAGCGTGATCATCGAACAATCAAGCGTTTCATTCAAAATAGTCAATAGGGTCGCAAGAAGCGTGTGGAAAAACCAAGGCGCAAAATAACTGCCCATGAACTGAGAAAAGTCAAGCGTGCAGCTACCGCGATGCCACTTGCCACCAGTTTGGCCATATTTCAGAGCTGCCCAAAAGCACAAGGTGTGCAATACTCAGAGACATGGCCAAGGTAAGAAAGGCTGAAACACGACCACCACTCAACAAGACACACAAGCTGAAATGTCAAGACTGGGCCAAGAAATATCTCAAGACTGATTTTTCTAAGGTTTTATGGACTGATGAAATGAGAGTGAGTCTTGATGGGCCAGATGGATGGGCCCGTGGCTGGATTGGTAAAGAGCAGAGAGCTCCAGTCCGACTCAGACGCCAGCAAGGTGGAGGTGGAGTACTGGTTTGGGCTGGTATCATCAAAGATGAGCTTGTGGGGCCTTTTCGGGTTGAGGATGGAGTCAAGCTCAACTCCCAGTCCTACTGCCAGTTCCTGGAAGACACCTTCTTCAAGCAGTGGTACAGGAAGAAGTCTGCATCCTTCAAGAAAAACATGATTTTCATGCAGGACAATGCTCCTTCACACGCGTCCAAGTACTCCACAGCGTGGCTGGCAAGAAAGGGTATAAAAGAAGAAAATCTAATGACATGGCCTCCTTGTTCACCTGATCTGAACCCCATTGAGAACCTGTGGTCCATCATCAAATGTGAGATTTACAAGGAGGGAAAACAGTACACCTCTCTGAACAGTGTCTGGGAGGCTGTGGTTGCTGCTGCACGCAATGTTGATGGTGAACAGATCAAAACACTGACAGAATCCATGGATGGCAGGCTTTTGAGTGTCCTTGCAAAGAAAGGTGGCTATATTGGTCACTGATTTGTTTCTGTTTTGTTTTTGAATGTCAGAAATGTATATTTGTGAATGTTGAGATGTTATATTGGTTTCACTGGTAAAAATAAATAATTGAAATGGGTATATATTTGTTTTTTGTTAAGTTGCCTAATAATTATGCACAGTAATAGTCACCTGCACACACAGATATCCCCCTAAAATAGCTAAAACTAAAAACAAACTAAAAACTACTTCCAAAAATATTCAGCTTTGATATTAATTAGTTTTTTGGGTTCATTGAGAACATGGTTGTTGTTCAATAATAAAATTAATCCTCAAAAATACAACTTGCCTAATAATTCTGCACTCCCTGTATACTTGAGATGCTCTACATTGCAATACGAAGTTATGTGATTGTTGTATTAAGCATTTTGCTTCTATCCTTTAAACTGCAAATTTATAAGAGACTGTTTCCTTTATTGGATAGAGGGTCACTCTGTGGGCTCCTGGATAAAAGATCAAGCTGGGGGTAAGGTCTTTAGCTGGGGACTCAACGAGGGGGTAGTTAGTGGTAAACTTTAAGATATAGTTTACTAGATATTTATTTTTTTCCTCAACAGAGGGGATGGTTAGGGGAATGGGCATTTACATTTCCCTCCCCTGGCACAAAAGTGCCTTAAGTAACGGGTCGAGGAAAAGTTATTGTTTATGTGTTACCATAGTTTGGTTAACCATGTTCTGTTTATTCTTTCTCACTTATACAGTTCTCATCATCAGGCTCTACGAAGCGGTTCCTCCACCTTCTCCTAGTGCCACCGCAAACCATCAAAACTCAGGTACGGGGGGGTTGGTAAGAGACTGAGAAACGATAGACTCAACACATTCATAATCGTAGAGGAAACATGACAGAATCTCCTTTTGTTTTTATTTCCCATAATGTCCGGGGATTTACCTCTCAGTTCAAGAGACGCAAAGCCTTTCTATCCTATAAGTCTCTACATCCAGATGTGATTTTCCTGCAAGAAACGCATTTTGCACATAACAAACTCCCTAAATATTTACATAAATTATACCCGGTCTTTGTCGCTTCCACCCAACCTACTAAGAAAGGGGGAGTGGCTATTTTACTACATAAACATTTCCCATTTATAATTGAACACCGCAAGATAGACCCGGGAGGTAACTTTATAGCACTGACAGGTACATTATGGGGTGCGAAATTATCGCTAGTATCTTTTTATGCACAAACGACCACCCCACATAAATCATTTATAAACCTTCTCAGATATCTAAAATCGGCGGATCTTGGGAGGATTGTGCTAGGGGGAGATCTCAATTTGGCCCTGGATCCAAGCCTAGATAGATCTAACAAGGAGGGAAGTGGCAAATATTCAAACAAATTTAAACAAATTTACTCGCTACTCAATGATATACATCTTATAGATACTTGGAGATCACTATATAGGGGTGAGAGGGGGTACACCTTCTATTCCCCAGTACATGGTACATATTCTCGGATAGACACCATCCTAATAGACTCATCACTTTCAGATAATGTGGATAGGGCGGAGATCCATCTGTGCTCGTGGTCAGACCACGCACTGGTTAGTGCCTCCATTGAATTGGGCCTAAAAAGCAGACCTTCTTATAGCTGGAGACTCAACAAAAACATTTTATCTAACCCAATAATAGGGAAACAAATAGCCGATGATCTAGACCAGGGGTCACCAAACTCGGTCCTGGAGGGCCGCACCAGGCCTGGATTTGTGGATATCCTTGCTGCAAACAGGTGAGAATCTTGTTTCTTCAGCCATCCTGATTGACTCACCTGTTTGCAGCAAGGATATCCACAAATCCAGGCCTGGGTCGGCCCTCCAGGACCAAGTTTGGTGAAACCCTGATCTAGACCTATTCTTTTCGACCAATGTCACCCCGGAGTCGAACGTGGGATGGACATGGGTAGCCCATAAGGCCTTCATAAGGGGCTCTCTTATAAAAATCGCGAGCGGCCTCAAGAGACAATCTAAAATGAGGGAGGAGACCCTGGGAGGAGAATTAAGGGAATTAGAGAGATTGAATCAACAGAACCCGTCCAAAAGGCTGCATAACAGAATAGAGAAAATTAGATAAGAGCTATATCTATTATTATCTAACCGCACTGAAAAAGCGATAAGATGGACAGATCACAGATTCTATGCCAAAGCTAACAAACCAGACAAATTACTAGCTAAAAAACTTAAAAATAAGATCTCGCAATCAAAAATATACAGAATCAAAACTTCTACTGGTGAGGTCACAGCCAGCCCTAATCTTATTCAAAAAACCTTCCTGGAATACTTCCAGAAAATATACTCATCTGGGCAGCACCACCAGCAGCAAGAGCAACAAAGATATGCCTTCTTAGATTCATGTGATCTGCCTACTCTATCCCAGGAGGAAACAGAACTCCTTAATTCTAGGGTTGGGGAAGCTGAGGTTAGAAAGACTATTACTGGCCTGAAGGGTGGGAAGGCCCCGGGCCCGGATGGATTTACCAATCTATACTACAAAAAATACATAGACACTCTGGCCCCTCACCTTACAAATCTCTTTAACCAAATCCTAGAAGGCCATCAAATGCCGCAAGAATTAAACCAAGCAGACTTGATATTCTTTCCCAAAGAAGGTCGGGACTTTCTAGAAGTTAAAAATTATCGCCCTATCTCGCTCCTGAACGGAGATATAAAAATCCTAGCAAAACTGATGGCCAATAGAATTTCCCAATTCCTTCCTAGACTCATCCATAAAGACCAGGCGGGATTTATCCCCTATAGACAAACAGGGGATAATATCAGACGCACCTTAAATTTAATTTCATGGGCCTCCCAACATCATACCCCAGCATGCTTGGTGGCCTTAGACATAGAAAAGGCTTTTGATACTGTAGAATGGCCCTATCTCAAAGCGGTATTACACAAATTTGGCTTCGGTGGGAAATTTATGGACCTGATAGAGACATACTACAGATCTCCCAAGGCAAGATTGAAATTACCAGGGGACAACATGGCGCAAATCGAGGTACAACGGGGAACCAGACAGGGATGCCCTCTCTCACCCTTACATTTGCACTGGCAATAGAGCCACTAGCGCAATCTATAAGGGCAAACGCAAAAATTAAAGGGATCCAGATAGGGCACCATCATTTTAAATGTAGTCTTTTTGCAGATGATTTTTAGGCTCTTTCACAAGCTCATCCACCTCTATACCAGAGCTACTTCATACTCTCAACCACTTTGGAAGCCTCTCGGGACTTACAATTAATGTAACAAAATCGGAAGCATTAGGTATAGCTCTCTCGCAAGCAGAGACTCAATATCTTAAGCAAAACTTTGATTTTTCGTGGCCTAGTTCACATATCAAATATTTAGGAGTATCCATCACCAAAAGAATAGCTGACCTATATAAAACTAATTATATACCCTTATATAGAGAATTGATATTAGATCTCCAAAGATGGTCAAAAAGTAGAATCTCCTGGCTAGGAAGAATACACGCAGTCAAAATGAACATTCTTCCCCGTCTTCTATACTTATTCCGCACACTCCCGACCCCGATAATCTATAAAGATCTCGAGAGGTTTCAAAACCACATATTCAAATTCATATGGAACCACAAATCTGCAAGGATCTCTAAATCTACCATGTATATAAAAAAAACTAAAGGAGGCCTTTCCTGCCCCAACTTTAAACAATACTATAAAGCAGCGCAGCTTTCATATATTCCCCTGGCACCCTCCTCTCAACACCAGCCCTTGTGGGTCTTTATAGAAAACCTACAAATGCCCCCATACACATGGGACACCATCATATGGCTTCCCAGGCAAGTTAACGCACTGGGAAAAATAAGGAACCCAATAACTAAGCACTCACTGGGGATATGGATATGGGCGGTCCGACATCACAATATAGCACCTAAATTAGCTAGTATCTCTCCGGTCCTCCCTAACCCCCTTCTGACAATACAATTGTCCCCAACATCCAAATACTGGTGGAACTCCAAGGGTTTGTTGACTTTTGGGGCTTGGTACCAAGAAGGGGCAATAATCACATATGAATACCTTAAGAGAAAATATAACTTACCTTTAATAGAACATTATACTTATTGTAGAATTCAACATTTTGTCAACTCCATAATAACTTCTCTGGGAGCCCCTGAAACTAATTGGCTAGTTAGAATCTGTAGAGATATTCCACTGACGAGCAATATTATAAGTTTACTGTATAATACATTTAATGAATCACCGAGGTCACAGATAATTAAGTACAAACAAAACTGGGAAAAAGACCTAGGATACACTATGGACCAAACAGTCTGGGAACAAAGCTGACGCAGTCTAACTAGAGGGTCATTAAACTATAGCGTGTTGGAAACTTCAATAAAGGTTCTACATAGAATCTATCACACACCAGTTAAGCTTTTTAAGTGGGGACTAATCCGGGATGCTAAATGCTTTAGAGGATGCAGAGACCCAGGTACATTCCTACATATATGGTGGGTATGCCCCAAGGTGAAAGGGCTCTGGTCAAAAATATTTGAGCTAGCCTCGAGAATTTTTAAAATTAAAATACAAGAATCTATTGAAGTCAGCCTCTTAGGTCTTTCAAATACACTTTTAACATCAGACCAAAACAGGCTATTGCAATTCATGATGCTGGCAACAAAAAGCCATGTTGCTCGTCAGTAGAAATCCTCAGATCTGAGCCTTCGGTCAGTGAAAAATAAAATCAATTTTATTTTAATCAATGAACGAATAACCCATCTCTTGGAAGACTCAATTTCAAAATGTATGGATGTATGGGCTCCTTGGTTAATGGAACCCGATAGCATCTCATTAGAACCTCAACCAAGCCGATAATCCATAGATAGGAAAAAGGGGAAGAAGGTGGCACTGGAGGAGGCGGATGATGGTAAGAACTGCTTTCAAGCTGGTTCAAATATAAAAGAACTGTTTATAATTTCAAGTTATATGTATTGTTGTTAAAAAAAAACAAAAAAACAGACAATGGTAGATGGCTTTCCGGTGAGAGAACTAATAAAAATATAACTCCTGGAGACTTTTAAGTTGTAAAGCCAGATCAGCAGATATATAATGCAAGAGGAAACTATGCTTATGTATTTTGTACTTACCGGATATGAATGTCTAAAATACTTAATGTGATGTACCATTGCCTAATAAAAACTGATTGTTATAAAAAAATATATATATACCAGTGCTAGCTCTCTTAAAAGACCACATACCTGGTGACAGGAAAATACCTGCTGAGTGTAAAATGCAATTTACGAGTAAGATTCCACAATTACTTTAACACTTAGTTTCAGAGCATACAGGAAATTTCCAGGAATTTCACTGTAAAGCCATAGATCTGTCAAGAGTTTATTTAATAACCATTCTATTGAAATGATGTTGTGCTTTAGTAGCTCAGATTCACATGCTTCATGTTGCCCAGAGGATATTGATAAAAGTTGTTTTTGTGTGTACATGTATTGCAACCAGAATACCCATTATATATGAAAATGAGTAGTAGCCCTCTCCAGGGTAACTTGTCGAGTCAACTGGAAGCACCCACCTCTCAGTGGTGTCTGTATGAAGCACAAGGGAGCATTGTACCATCCTCAGCAAACTACAGGCACATGCCATGGCGATGTCCTCTAACCTCCAAAAGTTAGCTTAAAAATAATATTAATGGATTTATATGTATATGTCCAATGGCTATGAAGTAATGGTAATCTATCCCAACAAATGCCTTCTACTGATTCATGTAAGTAAGAACAGTAACAGACCATACTGGTTAATATAATGCAGCAAACCCTTGTGACAATATCTTTGATATTGGAGTTGGGACTAAGAAAAGAGACTTTTTTATAAAATAGAGAATTTCTACTTCTTTTGGAAATGCATAGGTGATGAATGTGACATTACTCTTGTTCCAAAGGCCAGCTGGAGTCCACCAATAATGCTGAAATATTTCTACAGTCAGCCAATCCAAACTGATACATTTCTCATAGACCTTTATGTGAAAGACTATAGAGAAATTGTCATTATTTTAATTCCAGTTGTTCCAAGTAGTTTTATTGCTAACTTCAGAGGGTACATTTCTGTTCCTAATATACTCCATGAGAAATTTGATAATAAACTGCATGTTTCTGTTCCCCCATGACCAGCTAAAGGAGGAGTAGAAACGTATTTTATATTGCACAGAAAGGGTGCTGCTATAGGGATATTAATAATATAATAGAAACACACTTAATTCAATTAAACATTTTCTGTGAGTCTCATTTCATTTTAATCCACTGTGTGCTTTTCTGAGTGCAGTTCATTGTGAAAGAGGCTCAGTAGTTGGTTGTCATTTTTCCCCATGCATTGTACCTACCTAATAAAACACACAGGAACTATGAGATTCTGCTGTTTATTCTAGATGAAAAGAGAGCAGTATGTTTACTATTTAGCACTAGTAATATTATTTTCATAAATAATTTTAAAACAACCAATCTCAACCAGGGGCATCTTCAGGGGCACGAGAGATACTGGTGTATGGGACCCCAGACTGAGCAGTATCTGAAGGCTCCTGATTTCTTGCATATTCTATACATATACATACACGGACACACTATACTGTATATCCGCCATACGGTGAACATGGCAATTGAGGTGGTCCCATAGGTGCTTGATGGGGAATCTGGAGGTCATAGAAGTACTTGGAAGTCTTTTTTGTGCTCTTCCAACCACTCCTGAACAATTCTGGCCGTATGACATGCTGAATTGGCCTGCTGGAAGACCCCATCCACCCCAGGGAAGACAGTCAACATGTATGGGTAAACTTGATCTGCAAGGATAGATAGATAAACCAGTTAGTTGAGAGCGCCTTCCAGAGGTATGAGTGGACCCAGACAATAACAAGAAAACATTCTCCAGACCATAACGCTGCCGCCAGCAGCTTGTGTTTGTCCAACAATGGTTGCAGACTGTTTGTTCTCTGAGATTTTGTGACTAACACGCCGATGCCTGTCCAGTTGATGGAGCAGAAAACGTGACTCATCAGAGAAGGCAACCCTTTGCCAATCAGAAGAGGTCCAATTTTGGTATTGTACTGCAAATTGAAGCTGTTTCTGATGATTAACCCTTGTCAGCATGGGTGCAGTGACCAGCCGTTAGCTTCAGAGCCCTATACGCAACATTTTCAACACATGTCTGGTAGCCCGCTGGTTTATTTGGATGGTGAGTTGTTCACCTGTAGCATGTCGTTAAGCCCTCACACACCTTTGCAGCTGACATTCACCTTTGATATCAATGGCATGTGGTGCTCCATAGTTTCCACACCATTTATTTGCAATGGTGCTCTTTGTCCAGTCAAGGTACACTTTAATCACATCAATATGCAAACAGTTCACAAACTGCCCTGTTTTCAGAAATGGTGCCACACTTGGCCCGAAAACCAATGACCACCCCCTTTTGGAAATCGGATAAATTGCACGTTTTACCCATGAAAGCAATGGTTGATATGTTTGCAGAATGCCTTCTTGTCACCTCATATACCCACCAAGCCAGCTCACGACATGTGCCATATTTCACTGGCTACGCGCTGCTAACATCAAAAGTAGGCATGGAATATGTTGGAGCGTTACAAATAAAATAAACAATTAAATATATCTGTGTGTGCTTTTTTTTCATGAAGAAAAACTTTTGTAATGTTCAAAATGTTTAAATCATAATTTGAAATGTTTAAATCATCTACTTATAAGAACACAACAAAATATATCCTATGTAAAGGGTTAGCATGTAACCAAAGAGTCTCTAGTCAGAATTTAAACTACGGACTTGCTAATTCATTGGTAAATCAATGGTTAATTACTGACCCAATCAAATAATAATAAGACAAAGCCCTAGGTCTCACTACGGAGACCTCCTGACTGAAGGGCTATGGTGTGCCCCACAAATTGATTTATATAGGATATCCCTTTACATAGGAAATATTTTGCTGTGGTTCTATATGTAGATAATTTAATAATAAAACCTCAGTACTCTGGCTATGAGCTTGTGCTTCATAGGGCTAATTGTAGTCGAGTGTGGGAAGCATATTTTCTATCCCCTATTAGAAAGTCTCCTTTGAAAGGGACATGGATCCATCATATACAGATGGCATCAGTGACTATCTCTCCTATTGGATTTTGTGGGGATTGAGTTAAGGAAAAGTCAATTTAGAACCTTTATATGTACTATATCAGTTAAAGTTGTTTAAGTGACATTTTTTCTGGTTTTAACAATTGTAAATACATTTCCACGATTTTTTATTAAAGTTGTATCTTTCAAGGTTGCCGTTATTGCAGCAAGCATGGCCAGCAATTTCACCACCCTTTTCTTCTATGAATGAAGTTGGTCTATGTTCTTAATAACCCATCTCAGATGGCAGATCGCTAAGCAAAGGGACTACTGCACCCCAGTGTGTTTTCTAGAGTGGGGAACTGTATGTATCCATACAGGCCCATTGTAATAAGAGTTTTGTATCACAGTTTTGGCAAACTAGAAAAAGAGAAAAGAAATGTAGAGAAGCAAATTATACTTGTAAACCCAGATCCAGTGGTTTCAAGATTCTCAGGGGCTGCTTTTGAGGTTTGGAAATACAGAATGTGCATAGTGAGATCAAGACACTGTTGATACAGGTTGTTCATCCTTGTGATTGATTCATGGTATCTGCTGCATGCCCCGACCCCTGATTTGTTTATGATGGTGATACTGCGTCACCCCTGGACTTTGGTCTACCTGACCCTGCTTATTACCTCTTGCCCTTTCTGTTATTACACTGGTACCACTTACTACTGGATTCTTCCTAATACAGGCTTTCTTGATGCATAAGCAACATTCTTAAAAATTAACAAGGCTGCACAAATATTTAAAAATATATTCTTAAACTTTCCTGATATCATTTTATAATCCTACTGTATATTTATTTGTATATATTTGCATTGTTCTCTAAACATGTAAGGCACGTGTATGTTAACAAAGTTGAAGAAAACAAGAACTGCAGTGAAAGGATCATGCGCCATACACAGACCAAAAGATCAAATGATAAGGAGATAAGAACTTTTTAGCAGAGTGTTATGTTCAGTTTCTTTTTTAAAAGCAAAGTTGATAGTCTATATTAAGAATCCAAAGTACAGCACTTCCATCGAACTGAACATGTCTTCCCGAGCTGAAGCAGTAAACAGATTAGTTTTCTCCGGATAATTCAAAAACTCACTACATAATATAAAAGCAAATTTGATGTTCATGTAAAATAAAATCTTCAATAAAATGCCAAACAGAGTTTTTTTTTTAAAAGTACTCTCATTTGTGAAGAGCAAGATGAAACAGTTTGAAGATGTATTCACACAGTTGCTTTCGCACATAAAAAGTAATAAACATAAGACAGCACTTAGTCCAAGTATGGAAAATTGCAGTATAGATGGAGGATACAAGTAAAAACAAAGCTCATGATATAAAGTATATAATGAGTGCATTTCTGTAGTTTGTTAAAATATAGTTAAGGAAACTAAATAGCATATGGTTACAATACAGCTCAACTAACTTGTATGATTGGCGGGGGGCGGTAAATTGTACATATCATGCTTTTACACCATTGTTTCTTCACTCTTACATCAATAATTCTTATGAAGATGGATTATGAGCAAATCAAAGTTTCAGCTCATACTTTTATTAATGATTAAAGGTTCGGCAATTTTGATTAACTTACATATGCTAAAAGTTCAACTTTAGTCTTAAATTTAATCATAATGGGGATAATTGAAAAACTATTTTTGACAAAAAATAATAATATAGCCTTAAATGCATTACCTTTCATGTAATTATGCTACAGAGAAATTTACAATGTACTTCCTCAGGTGGGAGGAGACTTTAAATACAAAGAAAGCTTCTATCTGTACAGTAGAAAAGTAGAAGCTTAAGCTACTAGTGTTTCTGTTTTAAAGGACAAACCCACCCGAGACAGCAGCAGAAGGAAGAGGCTTAGGGCCTTATTCAATTGAAAGGCCGCAACTCATGGTATATAGGCCGTATATCTGCGAGCTTGCTGCGTGCTTGAACTCTCCTACAATTACGGAGCGATTTAATTGAATAAGCACGCAAGTTATGGGCTGAAAGCCGAAACCGTAAACCATGCACTCGTATGTAGTATTTCAGAGCGTGATTATGATTAATTAAGCAAGGCTGTAACAACTGATTTAGAAACAGCCAATAAAAAATGAGATAGTCATCATTAGGTCAGTAAAACATTGAGGTTACATGTCAATCAATTAGCGTTTAGGGGTCCGATATGCGCAAACCCACAAAACACAAAATAATAAAAATGAATGGAGGAACTGCTCTAGTCCATGTGGGTGGCCTGATATGATTCCCAAGATTGATATAACACCAAAATGACACATACAAAAAAAATGTTTTTGCAGATTGCAGATTTACGAGCTTGAGACTGTTGTACAATTAATTCTAATTTCTTTTAGCGCTTTCCCTGTCTTTTAAAGTGCATTTACAGTGCTACGAACAGGAGTTAAACCCTTTTGCGTGACCCCTTTGTGAGACCCATTTGCGGAATTGTAGCAATTGAATATCGATTTGCGATTTTTAGCGATTCTTGCGGATGTGAAAGATAAAGAGCTTAGATAGGGTGTAAGCTACAGTTATAACAACCGCATGGATTTTCAGCCGTAACCCGTAGATTGTTTGCATCTCCTAAAAAGACGCCAATTGAATAGCAAATTAGTTTACAGGCTACATTACAGGCTCACATAAGCTACAATTTCTCAATTGAATGAGGCCCGTATTAAAGGAAATTCAACTCTACAGTAAAGATTAATTACATTTAACAAAATTGTGCTTTTTTTGAGTTCTTAAAACATGTTTCCCTTTTATGAAATTTAGATATCCAAAAGACCATATAGAAAAAATTTGATTTTTGGATTGTCTCATTTAAAACATTCAAAAGGTGGTATTGCTTTTTTTCTTCTAAATTAAGTTTTCTAAAGCAGACTAACTACTAATGGAATGTAGTCCCTATTATCTAATGTGTAGTAGTAAAATTGTACGGGTTCTCATTGATCATTGGTCAATTATCGATTTTGTATGATGTATTTCTTGAAAGTTTACATATTTGCTAATAATTTTTTCATATACAAATATTTTTTTTTAATAAAAGTGGCTTATGTTATTTCCAAAAATATATATTGAAAATGGAGAGCGAATACCTCTCCTATCAGACAGTAAATTCAATGTGTATTCTTAACATAATATCCCAGTGTTTTTTTTTTTTAGATTTTCATTGTTTATGTATTAAGCCTTCTCAAAAGTTTTTTTTCTCTCCACAGTCCATGCTTCCCATCTTACTCTGTGTACTGCCCTTCGGCGCTCCATGCCAGCAACTGAGACCCTCGGGCAGTGCCCTCGCTTCGCGAGGGCCTCGGCTCGCTGCGCGAGCCGCGGCCCTCGCTACGCGAGTCGCGGCCCACGCTTCGCGAGGGCCGCGACTCGCGTAGCGAGCCCGCAGCGTTAGCAACAACTCGTACGCTCACAACTATATATGTGATAGACGCACAGTAGAGTGATTGTTTGAATCCTGTCTCTCTATAAGGTGGAAGATGGTTGCAGCGCTCTGATGAGATGAGTGTTTGGTGCATCAAGCCAAAGGCAAATCAAACGCCAAACCAAAGCTATTTATACACTAAAATGGTGAAATCTGTGTTGTGAGTATACCTAACATATGTTGGGAAGAAGCCATTGTTACAGTCAACTACTTATAGAACAAATTGTCTTCAAAAGCCATAAAAACACTACAGTAAATGAAAAGTGTAATGGGAAGAAACCCTGCTTAAACCACATGAAACATCAAACATCTATGGACATAACCCAAGTAAAAGCTGAAAACTGAAGATATTTACGTTCTTAGTGCCAGTCAGATAAGACAGACATATAAGATCTATCCAAACTACCTTGAAGCATGATTTATCCCCATCCACTCTCCCATTTTATGTTGTACAGTATTTTCTTTTATGGTATTGTAATTCTGTGTCTATTTATATTTGTATGTATATTTCTGTTCTATCTATTGTGCATAGTTATACAATTTATGTATATTGTGTATGAGGGCACTTTCTATATACATTTGCAGTGTTGGGGGTGTAGAACTCTATATAATGGGGAAACTGTAGCTATATTTTATATTTATCTGTCTAGTATGGGGGAACATTAGGTATATGTATCTACAGAATAAGAGAGCAGGAACTGTACATTTTATTTATCTGTTTAGTATGGACAGAGCAATTCATATATAGGGGTGCTGTGTATGTATTGGTGAGTTTCTAGCTTGAGTGGAGGTATACACCGTATATACTCGAGTATAAGCCGAGTTTTTCAGCCTTTTTTAATGCTAAAAAGGGCCCTATCGGCTAATACTCGAGTCACTCTCCCCGGTGTCTCTCTAACTAGCCCATGTCTCTCTAAACCCCCGTGCCTCACTAAACCCCCACCCCGTGTCTCTCTAACCCTCCCCGTGTCTCTCTAACCCACGTGCCTCTCTAAACCCCTGTGTCTATTTCCCTCCCCCTCCTCATCCTCAACCCCCCTCCTCATTCTAAACCCCCCTTTACCCCTCTCAATACCTCCCCCTCTCCCTTTCCCCTCACTTACCTCCATCTGTAGTTTCTCCCCGGCCTCTGCTCCTTCCTGCTTCGGCACCCGGCATATGCTAATGACGTGACGTCACAGCGTCACGTCGTTATTAGCATATACCGGTGAATGGCAGCAGGAGCTGATGCTGGTAAGAATCAAGAGGGGAGAAAGGGATGTAATTGCAAAGGGGGGAAGGAGGAGGATGAGAAGGAGGAGGGGGGATGGGAAGGAGGAGGATGAAGGGATGTAATTGCATAGGGGGGAAGGAGGAGGATGGGAGGAGGGGGGGATGGGAACAGGAGAATGAAGGAGGCTGGGAAGGAGGAGGAGGGGGATGGGAAGGAGGATGGGAAGGAGGAGGATGGGAAGGAGGAGGATGTTCACGAGCATATACCGGTTCCGGTGATCTCCACCCTCACTACACCAGAGAACATCCTCCTCCTTCCCATCCTCCTCCTTCCCATCCTCCTTCATCCTCCTCCTTCTCATCCCTCCCCTCCTCCTTCCCATCCTCCTCCTTCCCCCCTATGCAATTACATCCCTTTCTCCCCTCTTGATTCTTTCCAGCATCAGCTCCTGCTGCTAATATTTCCCCCACAGCTTGTCTTATGCTATTTACCGGTATATGCTAATGACGTGACGTCACAGCATCACGTCGTTAGCATATACCGGTGAATGGCATAAGACACGCTGCGGGGGAAGTATTAGTAGCAGGAGCTGATGCTGGTAAGAATAAAGAGGGGAGAAAGGGATGTAATTGCATAGGGGGGAAGGAGGAAGATGGGAAGGAGCTGGGGGGATGGGAAGGAGGAGGATGAAGGAGGAGGGGGGATGGGAAGGAGGAGGATGAAGGAGGATGGGAAGGAGGAGGATGAAGGAGGATGGGAAGGAGGAAGATGGGAAGGGGGAAAAGGAGGATGAGGGGGGAACAGGAGGATGAGGGGGGGACAGGAGTATGAGGGGGGAAAGGAGGAGGATGAGGGGGAACAGGAGGAGGGTGAAGGGGAAAGGGGGAGGGTGAGAGGAAAAGGAGGGGGTGAGGGGGGGAAAAGGAGAGTGAGGGGGAACAGGAGGAGGAGGAGGGGGGAACAGGAGGATTATGGGGAACAGGAGGGTGATGGGGGAACAGGAGGATGATGGGGGAACAGGAGGATGAGGGGGGGACAGGAGGATGAGGGGAAAGGAGGAGGATGAGGGGGAACAGGAGGAGGGTGAAGGGGAAAGGAGGAGGGTGGAGGGGAAAGGAGGAGGGTGAGAGGAAAAGGAGGGGGTGAGGGGGGGAACAGGAGAGTGAGGGGAACAGGAGGAGGATGAGGGGGGAACAGGAGGATGATGGGGAACAGGAGGGTGATGGGGGAACAGGAGGATGATGGGGGAGCAGGAGGATGAGGGGGGGGACAGGAGGATGAGGGGGAAAGGAGGAGGATGAGGGTGAACAGGAGGAGGGTGAAGGTGAAAGGAGGAGGGTGAGGGGGAAAGGAGGAGGGTGAGGGAGGAACACGAGAGTGAGGGAGAACAGGAGGAGGATGAGGGGGAACAGGAGAGGGAGAAGGAAGAGGGGGACAGGGATGAGGAGGAGGATAAGGGGAAAGGGAGGAGGAGAGGGGTAATGGTGGAGGGGTTGAGGAGGGAGGTTGAGGAGGGGGTTGAGGATGAGGAAGGAGGTTGAGGATGAGGAGGAGGGGTTGAGGAGGGGGGTTGAGGTTGAGGAGGGGGATTGAGGATGGGGGTTGAGGAGGGAGGATGAGGAAGGAGATTGAGGAGGGGGTTGAGGAGAGAGGATGAGGATGGGGGGTGCAGGAGGGGGGTTGGTGTTGAGGAGGGTTGAGGTTGAGGAGGGTTGAGGTTGAGGAGGGAGGTTGAGGAGGGGGTTAAGGATGGGGGGTTGAGGATGGGGGTTGAGGAGGGAGGATGAGGATGGGGGGTTGAGGAGGGGGTTGAGTATGGGGGGTTGAGGAGGGAGGATGAGGAGGGGGTTGAGGATGGGGGGTTGAGGAGGGAGGATGAGGATGGGAGGGTTGAGGAGGGGGGTTAAGGAGGGAGGTTGAGGAGGGAGGTTGAGGACGGGGCTTGGGGTTGAGAGGGGTTGGGGTTGAGGGGGGTTGAGGTTGAGGAGGGTTGAGGTTGAGGAGGGTTGAGGTTAAGGAGGGTTGATATTGAGGAGGGGGGTTGAGGATAGGGGGGTTGAGGAGGGAGGATGAGGAGGGAGGATGAGGAAGAGGAGGAGGGGTTGAGGAGGAAGGGTTGAGGAGGGGGTTGAGGTTAAGGAGGGAGGATGAGGATGGGGGTTGAGGAGGGGGTTGAGGATGGGGGGTTGAGGAGGGAGGATGAGGAGGGAGGTTGAGGATGAGGAGTAGGGGTTGACGAGCGGGTTGAGGTTGAGGAGGGGGGTTGAGAATGGGGGGTTGAGGAGAGAGGATGAGGATGGGGTGGTTGAGGATGGGGGGTTGAGGATGGGGGGTTGAGGAGGGAGGATGAGGTTGAGGAGGAGGTTGAGGATGAGGAGGGAGGTTGAGGAGGGAGGTTGAGGAGGGGGTTGAGGATGAGGAGGGAGGATGAGGAGGGAGGTTGAGGAGGGGGTTGAGGATGAGGAGGGGGTTGAGGATGAGGAGGGAGGTTGAGGATGAGGAGGGAGGTTGAGGAGGGGGTTGAGGATGAGGAGGGAGGCTGAGGATGAGGAGGGAGGTTGAGGATGAGGAGGGAGGATGAGGAGGGAGGTTGATGATGAGGAGGGAGGTTGAGGAGTGGGGTTGAGGAGGGTGATAAGGGAGGGGGGAAGAGACACAGGGAAGGGAGAGGTTGGAAGAGACAGAGGGAAGGGAGAGGGGAGAAGACACAGAGTGCACAAGAGGGACACAGGGGGCAGCACATTTCCCACCCTCGGCTTATACTCGAGTCACTCATTTTACCCAGTATTTTGTGGTAAAATAGGTGCCTAGGCTTATACTCGGGTCGGCTTATACTCGAGTATATTCGATATATATATATATATATATATATATATATATATATATATATATATATTGTGGTGAAGTGCCACCAGGTGTCAGAAGAGAGCTCTTCAAGACTTTTCCCCAGTAGTGAGAGAGTTAACAACCTGCTCAAAATGTAGGGGTGTGGCTGCAATCAAGGGCTGCTACCTCCAGTTGGAGGATTGTTTGGAAGTGTGGAGCCTGTGAAGAGGAAGCCTGAAACAGCTCTGTGTGGTGAGAGAGAGGTCAGGGAGACCTGGAAAGCCAGTCTGGCTGCCCGGAAGTGTACAGCCAGCTCAGTTGAGAGACATTGAGAAGAGTGTCCAGCGTGATCGGAGAGGTCAAAGAGACACAGTTCCTCTGCAGATGGAGAGCAGATCCTGAAGGGAGTGGACTCTAAAACAGGCAAGTGTGCAAGCCTGTGTTTTGGACTATATTATGAATTACAGAGCAGAGCAGTGAGGGAACTGCAGATAAAATTATAGGTAGTGCTTCAAAGAGAAGCTAGGATTTATTTTCTGTTTTGATTATTTTCTTTTATGCTGACAAATAAACCGCAAGTTCTGTTAAACCTTACAAAAGACTCCAGAGTACTCCATTGTGGTGCTGGTAAACAAGGCACGGATCCTGAGAGTGGCAGTGAATCTGTCACATTTATGGTGGCAGTGGTGGGATAGAAAATTGTCTGTGTTTAAGAAGACAGCCCACAGTACAGGATAATAATGGGGGAACTATTGAAAGCCCTGTTAGATGCCACTACATACCAGAAAGTTGGCGGAGCTTGCGAGCAAGAAAACCAGCAGAAAGTGCTGAAAGAAATTGCAGAGGACAGAGCCCATGCTGCAAACGATGCTACACTAAGAGATGCTGCTGCATGTCTGAGAGGCCACAGAGAAATGGCAGAGACAAGCAGAAGAGAATATAATCTGCATGAGTGAGGCCACAGAGCTGAGGCGGAGACAAGCGGAAGAGGACAAAGAGTCCAAATGAGTGCATTTTTGGAGGCACAGAAAGTGCAGCTGCAGCAACTGAAGTCTGCAACTAATACTGTGGTTACAGAAGCAAGTGGAAGAATTAATCCTAATCGCTTCCTAAAGAGGATGACCGCTCAGGATGACGTTGACACATATCTCCTGAACTTTGAGAAGATTGCCACTAGGGAAGGTTGGCCTAAAAAGCACTGGGCCACAGTCCTGGGTCTCTATCTGTGTGGAGAAGCACACAGAGCATAGTGTGATTTGCCTGAAGAAAAGGCAACAAATTATTGTATCCTGAAAGAAGAGATCCTTGACAGAGTAGGAGGGAAAAGATTACAGAGACTGCACTCCTTGGATTTTTTTGACAGACAGGATCATCGCTACCCAAGGGACTTGCTTGTCTGCCCAAGTTTAAAATGTTAAGGTAAGGCAAACCGAGCCTGATGCAGGAGGAATTCAGGAGTTAGAGGCCAGGTTCAGAGCCGCAAATGAGACGACAGGAGCCACGAATGAGACGGCAGGAGGGCGAAAAGTGACTGCTAAGATGGCACAAGAGACTGCAGAAGGAGCTGCAAGTGAGACGGCTGAGAGCGCAGCAGAGAGCGCCACAGTGACGGCCGAGAGCACAGCAGAGAGCACAAGTGAGATTGCTGAGAAAGTAGCAGAAGTTGCTGAGAAAGCAAAAGAGACTGTTGATGCTGATAAAGTTATTAAGGAAGAAGGGAACACAAACAGATGTGGAAATCTTATGGACAAGAGCAACGAGAAGGCCTCCATAAGAGAACAGGACAGACACAGCCACCTGTCCTTGGTGAATATTCCTGAGGTGGAGAATGATGTTAGAGAAAGAAAATGCTTGCTAATGATCTCTGATCCAGAGAAAGAGGAGATCAAGTGGATGAATATAGCCAGTGTTCTTACAAAGGAAGAATGTCCTAAATATGATGAAGGCACTGGAAACCTTACTAAATGGAAAGATAAGGAAGAAAAGAATCTGGAGATTGAAATGGTGAAATACGAACCACCGTCTCTAAGAGGACATATGAAGCAGAGCATGGAGATGTGACCTTCTAAAACTATGAAGTATCCCAAGAGCGTCAGTTTGCCATATAACAAAGTGCTATGGATAAAGAGAAGCAAGACGGGAAACCAGTAAAGCAAGGAGTACAGTTGAACTCTATCCCAGTGGGTTTCAAAAAGCCTGAAGTAGAAGACAGGCAATTTGCTACTGAAATCAAGGGTATCAGGATGATGCCAGGTTATATTCCTAAATGGAGAAGGAAGCCTGCGTTTGAGGACAACAGAGTGTCCTATAGGAAGAAGACACTGATGTCTAATTGGGAGCAGTGGAAGAGTCCCCCCAAGTACAAGATGAATGAGAGAATTATGCAGAAGCGGCTGCACAGTGGCAAACAGGTGAAGCGAGACCTCCTCACTGACTGTATATACCAGAGGGAAGCAGCTGTAATAGAACAGGAGCTCCTGTTCCATACTCCAGAAAAGCAGAGGGTGAGCACACTCCCTGATATTGAGGCACAGTTGAAGCAGAGTGGAGTTGGTTCAGAAGAGACTAACACTGATCTTCAGGAACTGTGTGCACAAGATGCTACATTGAATGCAGAGCGAAACTTGCAGAAAGCTCATATGCGAGGCATAGCGAAGGAGCTTGTACAAGAAAGACAGAATGGTGAAGAAAACACGGCTGAGCAGCCAAAGATATTCGGGGAGGACCTGATAGAAGAGTCAGAGGAGGTTCCGAAGTTGAACATGCAACAAAAGATCCAGTACAAGCAGAGTGAACTGGATTTGCAACAAGCTAATGAGGAGAAACTGCGGCTGAAGGAAGCTGAGGAAGACGAAAAGCTGGAAGCCTTGGAGGCAAAGCAAGTAGAGAAGCCACTAAAAGAAGAAATAATACAAATGAAGGCTGAAGATGCCAAAAATAAAAGTGTTTTTCAGGAATCTAGGATTTAAGAGGCCACTAAGAAGTGTACTAGCCTATCTGCTGAGTGTCAGCCTGGAGTTGCTGAACAGCTGGAAACATTCCAGCAAAACCAAACGTCTGAGAGATCCTTCCTGGCGCAGAGAGAGAGTCGCAGATCTTGCAGGAGTGGAAGCACAGTGGTAACGAGTAGGCCTGCTGTGAACAGAAAGAAAGATGAGGTGCTGACCCAGGCCCAAGAAGCAGCCCTTAGAGAGGACATGCCTTTGGAGTCTACTAAGAATACTGTACCAGAACTGATAAAACATGGCCGTATGAAGCTAATATGTTTTGGTGAGAGTTATCAGTCAGCCAATTGGAGCACCTGGAACAGAGAGAACCAGGACAGAAGGGAAGAAACCCTACAGAAAGGTCTGAAGGGAGCCCGACAAGCTCAAGGGGTCACAGAGGTTGACCAAGAGTTCAGATTGACCGCAGAGAACCAGCTGCTATCTGAACCAGACACAAGTACCCAAATGGGTGACTTGAAAGAGCAAATGAATAAAGTGAAAAAGTGTGCAAGGTGGAAAGCAGCCAAAATTCCTACAATGGAGAATACCCTCAGCGGTGGAAGACCAGAGGTGTCACAGATGTAGCAGAGTGAAGGTAGAGATGTCACAATACAAGTTGAGGCTCAGAAGATTCACAGAGCGATAGTGAACCAAGAGGTCATGATAACTAGCAGATCACAGGAGTTACAGAAGAGAATACTCATGGTACAGAGTATGCGTTGGATTGCGGATACGGTCTCACAGCATTGGACGCTCAACCCCATGGTGTCGAGCTGGGGTGGGGGATATGTGGTAAAGTGCCACCAGGGATCAGAAGAGAGCTCTTCAAGACTTTTCCCCAGGAGTGAGAGAGTTAACAACCTGCTCAAAATGTAGGGGTGTGGCTGCAATCAAGGGCTGCTACCTCCAGTTGGTGATTGTTTGGAAGTGTGGAGCCTGTGAAGAGGAAGCCTGAGACAGCTCTGTGTGGTGAGAGAGAGGTCAGGGAGACCTGGAAAGCCAGTCTGGCTGCCAGGAAGTGTACAGCCAGCTCAGTTGAGAGACATTGAAAAGAGTGTCCAGCGTGATCGGAGAGGTCAAAGAGACACAGTTCCTCTGCAGATGGAGTGCAGATCCTGAAGGGAGTGGACTCTAAAACAGGCAAGTGTGCAGGCCTGTGTTTTGGACTATATTATGAATTACAGAGCAGAGCAGTGAGGGAACTGCAGATAAAAGTATAGGTAGTGCTTCAAAGAGAAGCTAGGATTTATTTTCTGTTTTGATTATTTTCTTTTATGCTGACAAATAAACCGCAAGTTCTTTTAAACCTTACAAAAGACTCCAGAGTACTCCATTGTGGTGCTGGAAAACAAGGCACGGATCCTGAGAGTGGCAGTGAATATGTTACAATATATATATATATATATATATATATATATATATATATATATATATATATATATATATATATATTCCTTGTAATCTTTTCTGCAAAGCTGGTGCTGCCCTCAGTAGTGTATGGACAACAAGCAATATGATTAAATGTGTCTACCCTGGACAAAATGTCCCTGTAAGTTATTGTCAAGCATTGGAAGCAATTTGTTTCATACAACATTGGTTTCACTATTCAAATTGGATTAGCTGAGCCTGTATTATAGGGGAGGTTGTGGTATGCACTGAAGGTATCGTCTGAGGCAGTGTCATTTAAGTACCTCATGCTCACTGACATCATGCATGAGATGTCTGTATGTCACCATCTCCATGGTCTGCACCTCCACCTGCTCTACACCTCAGCATGGAGCTTCTCTGTCCCAGTACTTTGACTAACTGTCAGGAACCACTGAAAATTAAAGCAGGTGTGTCCGCTGCTCATCTTTTCATGTTTTTATTATTCTACTGGTTTGTGAGTGCATCTACTGTTTTTAGAATAGCAATTTGTTTACTCAGTATTTTGTGCATTGTTTGGGACTTGCTTCTAGACCCACCTTGTACACACGCACACACACATATATATATAAAACAGGCTGAGATCCTTATCCATACTGATGATAGCCAGTAAGCTTGAAACAGCTGTACATGGATAGGATACTCAGCCTGCGTTTAATCCAACCTTGGCTTTGCATTAAAGCTATGTAATACAGCATGCATAAGCTTAAAGGAAGCCATGTTTGATAATGGCTATGGATTGAAGAGCGAGGCAGTTGTGGGCACATTTGCAAGTCCCAGCTCAACTTCCAAGAATGCAGTGTAATAACTGTTTTTCTTGGAATTCTGAGCTGGAAGCAGGTTTTTAACTTGTTTTAGACATTCAAATGTGAACAGATGCAGAGCTGTGAAGATTTCTCACCAGGAGAGAGGGAGTTAAATACTGCAGATGGAATAAAGAGAAAACATCTGATTAACAGCTTTAACACAGATAGAGAGAGAGTGGGGTGGGTCCCACCAAGTAAGCTCTGGAGTAAGCCCACTGTGGTCTGTATGACCAGACAAGCTTGTAAATCCAGCTTCCTGAGAGGAACTGTGGAGTGAGGGAGAGGACCTCCACCAAACAGAGCAAGTGCAGCTGCCTGTTTGGAGCGATTAAGACAAAGAGAGAGAACTTGCATCCAGAGGATTTGCAGGGCTATTTTCCAAAGAAAAGCTGCAAAAGACTGGCAGAGACATTGGATACATTTAGGTACCCGATTTATAAACCCCAGTGAAGAGTTTGAGGATTTTCAGAGCAGTAAGAGGAACTGCAGTATCAAAGGGGCCCTGGGATAGAGCATAAGGAGAGAAGAGCGGGACTATGCTCTGCCCTCGGTTATTATTTTAAACAGTAAAAGGTATCCTGCATAAACTGAGACTAAGTGTTAATACAGTGTTTTGTTTTCCCCCTGTGACAGACAAGCTGTCCAGGCACAGAGAGGGTGTTCCTGAAGTCAGTAAGTACGTGAATGTAGATTTTATTTTCATTATTCTTGTTTTGTTATATTTGTACCCTGACAAATATTCTATTAAAAATTGGAGAAACATATGGAAGGCTGTGCCCAAAAATGAGAAGTGTCCGAAAACAAAGAGAATAAGGAAGCAGAAGATAGTGCACTGTCACAATATATATACAGTAAATACATTTGATACAAAAGTAGATTACATTCCTGTTCTTGAGCCAGCAATTATGAGTACATAATGTTTTAATAAAGAGAAATGTACACAATTGTAGGTATGCAAGGTTGCAGACTAAATGGAATAAATGAAACAGAAGGTTGGAAAAATAGGTCAGGATTGTCAGAAAATGGTGAGGTAGCAAACGTGTTTGATCAGTAGTAATGTGAAGGTGATTGAGAATGAAAGGTAAACAACAAAGAGAAAGGTAGAGACATTATTTATTTGTAAATTCTACTGAGTAAGAACAAGACAACTGAGTAGATGAAGTATGTGAGAGTAATTTACGCAGGGTTTGATTATTGATCCGAAGCATGTGATAACTAAGAGTTGTGTTTAATTAGTTCTATCATATTTGCAGCTGCCAAAATATGCTGTAATCTGGCATATAACGCATCAACAATCAAAGGTTGGTGAGCTGTTGGCATATTCCATTCAGAGAGTATCAGAAGTCACGTGTCCATCTGGCGGGCAGGAGCTGGAGAAAAAGAAACAAAAAAAAAATAAAGAAGTGAAGGTCTGATGTAGAGGAAGTAGTAGTAGGCAGAAAATATATTTATTTACAAGAGTACTTGAATGGGGATGGAGGTTAAAATCGTATGGATCTTTTAGAAAAAATCTAAGACATACTGTATATCGGCCTCATTCAATTGCCAGCTAGCAGCTCACTCGCAGAGGGTCGGATGGAACCTTGTGAGCTGCAAGCTGAGTTTCCCCTCCACTTCCAAGGCTATTCAATTAGCCAAGGCCCAGACTCTGTGCCCAATACCTGAAATCGGAAGCCAATGCTTCCAACATAAGCAGAGCTTACTATCAGCCAATGGGAGTTAAGACCGTCATGATTGACGGTCCTCAAAGCTGTGAGTGCTCTTGCAGCCTCCCAATATGTAACCCTGCTGCAGGGGTCCTGATCGGACCCCCAGCATGGGGTTAATTTGGAGACCCTGCAGAATTCCGAACAGAACCCGTGCATCATTGGGGTTCATGTGGGGACCCTGCAGGGGTCCTGTTCAGAATCCTGCAGGGTCTCCACATTAACCCCATGCTGGGGGTCACCTAAAGGACAATATATAGACCCCTACATGACACAAAGTCTAAGCACTACACTATTAACCCTAACTATACCCCATTAACCCAACCCTGAGCCTATTGAACCCTAACACTGCCTATTTAACCCTAACTGGGCCTATTTAACCCTAACTGGGCCTATAAATCCCTAACTGGACCCAATAACCCTATCTAGGCCTATTTAAGCGTAACAGTTCCTATCTAACTGGGCCTATCTAACCCTAACTAAGTCTATTTGACCCTAACTGGGCCTATTAAACCCTAACAGTACCTATTTAACCCTAACAGTACCTATTTAACCTTTACACTACCTATGTAACCTTCACTGTGCCTATTTACCCCTAACTGGGCATATTACACCCTAACTGGACTCAATAACCCTATCTAGGTCTATTTAACCCTAACAATGCCTATCTAACCCTAACTGGGCCTATTTAACACTAACTGGGCCTATTAAACCCTAACTGGGTGTATTTAACCCCCAATGTACCCAGTAATCCCCTATCCTATAAACCCCCTCATACCCTGCCCTATTAACACAAACACTACCTACCCAACACTAATTACAAACAATAAAAAAAAACACCTAATTACTAAAAATAAAAAACAACACTATAGAAAATAAAAAAGAGCACTACATAAAATAAAAGAATCCACATTACTGAAAATAAAAAAATAATAATTTACAAAAAATAATAAAACCTAATTCGCAAAAAATAAAAACACCCCACTACAGAAAATAAAAAATAATTACTGACCTAAAAAGGAAAATACATGCACATATAAACATAACATTACAATACATCAACATATACAGTTCAAATATCCCCCTAACTACAAACTATTAACCCCATCTAAATACAGTATTAACCTAACTATATACATTAACCCCTATATAAATACTTTAACCCCTATCTAAATACATTAAACCCTATCTAAATACATTAACCACTATCTAAACCTAAATATAGACATTAACTCCTATCTAGACCTAGCTGCATATATAAATACAGTATTAAACTATCAACATACATTAACCCCTATCTAAACCTATATACATACATTAACCCCTATCTAAATACAGTATTAACCTATCTACATATATTAACACCTATCGAAACCTAACTACATACATTAACCCCTATCTGAATACAGTATTCACCAAACTACATATATCAAAACCCTAAATCTACCCTAATATAAAATAAATAAGACTTACCTTTACTAGATGTCCCTTCAGCGACGGTGTTCCTGCCGCAGGTCTCACACCTAGGAAAAAAAGAAACATGAAATGAGTACAAAATGAAACACTACATAACATTATAAACATTCTAAATATTAAACTTGCTTTTCCACCATGTCCCCAACCTTCCTGTAGTCTTCTCCAGCTGGGCCCCTGGAAGAAAAGAAACATCACATTAGTCAAAGAATAAACACAAACATAATAAACTAAACATTATAAATATTAAACGTAGCTTTTCGCGATCTCCCTGTCCTTGTCCTCTTCTTCCCCGACTGGGCCCTGTAAAAAAAAGCTGCTCTAAAAAAAAAAACTAACAGACGCTAATGAGGCTTTTAGTGCTTCTTCCGGTAACAAAATGTGATGGCGCCTTCTGATTGGCTAAAACCACTGTCAATCAAATGTCAGCCAATCAGAAGCCGCCATGTATAGAGCCCCATGAGTGATAGGGTTAAATATAGGCTTATGGGGGTCTGTATAGACCCCATAAGTGACGTGGTTAATTAAGGGCTCATCTGGCTCTGTATAGATCCCCATGATTAATAGGGTTAAATAGAGGCTTATGGGGTCTGTATAGATGGGGTTAATTAATGCCTCAGGTGGCTCTGTATAGAGCTCCATGCATGATAAGGTTAAATAGAGGCTTATGTATAGACCCCCATAAGTTATGTTGTTAATTAAGGGCTCATGGGGCTCTGTATAGAGCACCATGAGTGATAGGGTTAATTTGTATTTAGTGCAGGTCCTTTAAGGACCTTTATGGTCCTTTAAGCACTCACAAGGCGGGAGATTTGAATTTTAAATGCAGTCGGGGTGAACCCCACTGCAAGGGTTAATGATGGGGACCCCCAGCATTAAGGTGTTAATTATAGGTGCCGGGGGGGTACTTACAGTACCCTGACTGCCGGCGTTAACTATTCGTGTGCAGCGTGTCCTTTAAGGACTCGCGTTGGGGAATTTTTACTTTTTAATTGCAGTGGCGGTTCCGATCGAGACCAACACAGCAAGGAGTTAATTTTGGGATCCTGCAGGGTTCCGATTGGGGCCCCTGCATCATTGAGCTCTCGTGGGAGTGTGGGGGTGGTGTTAGGTGCAGTTGGGACTTATTGGGGACCATATGTAAGGGCTTCTAAAGCCCTTGCAAGTCCTCCTGAGCACATGCAGGACTTTGTCCTGCATTTGCGCTTTGCGAGCTGGGATACTTTTTTGGAATGGGAGGTATCAGGCAGTGGAATAGGGATTTGCATTTTCTGGGAAAACTTTAAAGTTTGCAGGTCGGCCATTTTGCAGAGCCGTCACTCGGAACCTGATCTAAAGTCGCAAAATGGAGGCAATTGAATAGCAACTTTGCCTGCATTTTCCAATTGCGACCTCGGATCTAAAAAACGGAGCAATTGAATGTGGCTGATAATCAGTTCTATTCCCTAATATGTTCTATCTCATAAAAAAATATATATAAAAATAAATAAATAAATACAGAGTATATTAAATTACAAGATGCATTAAGCTATTCAACAGAATACCCAGAATATATGAGCAACTATTCAGCACACCATTGACTACCTTGAGGCATGTTTCATTTGGACTTTCAGGGGTCATGTGACCATATGGGGACTGCAGTTTGAGGTATGTTGTATTTGGAGAGTGTCAGATCAAATGTGACCATCTGGGAGGCTGTAGCTTTATACCATGACAGCTAACCTTACTTTGCATTCACCGTTGACAGTCATAGGCTTCCTCAATTATTATTATTGTTAACTTTTATTTGTAACGCTCCTACATATTTAGTAGTGCTATAAATGGGATAAGAACAATGAAGAATACAATGTTACCAATCTGCAGAAAATGAAGAGCCCTGGTTTGAGTTTAGAATCTTTGTAGAAAGTGATTTTTCCAAAGCACCCTACAAGATTGGAAACTCGCTACTTACAATCTAAGGGACTGGAAGAGGCAGAAACCTCTGCAAGAATAAACAGATAAGAAATAGAAGGGTCAGGAAGGAATTAAAAGTTTACTTAAGTAGGAAGTATGCAAAGTTATAAAGGTAATTCATTTGGTAGGAGAGGGAAGGGATCTAACCGAGAATATTTCAGGTGAATGTGATATGTTATCTGCCGCTAGTGGTCAGGTAAGAGAGAGGTGGAAAAGTTGAGAGGAAGAGCATAAGCAAAAGGCAGGAGGTTATAAGGAAGGAAAGGGCATGAGGAAACATTGTGTAAGAAGCAATTAAGAAGAGTTAGCAGGTGTTGCTAATTGATCAGCTGTAAGAAATTTTACTCAATAAATTAAGAGTAACCAGAGGCAGGTGGGAGATGGGCAGGGAGGAAGGGGATTGGTTCTGGCAAGTTAGTAGGTGTAGATTTGGCAGAGAGGAATGGTAGCTGAAAAGCCAGCAGAAGAGTTTACATGTGAGGGGCAGGAGATACTGGGGAAAAGAGAGTATTTCCACAAAGATAATAGGGCAGAAAACCGAGGGCCTAAAGTAGGGCTATGCATAAAAACAATTTAGATCATAAGAGAAGTATTAATATTAATAATCCAGGTGAGGTAACAGTGGCACCGGATTAAAGGTGATCTTCCTCTGAAATTACCTTGTTTGCTGGGAGGTTCTCGTGAGTTAGTAGGTATAGATCTGGCAGAGAGGAATGGGAGCTTGTTTGCTGGGAGGTTCTGGTGAGTTAGTAGGTATAGATCTGGCAGAGAGGAATGGGAGTTGGTTTGCTGGGAGGTTCTGGTGGGTTAGTAGGTATAGATCTGGCAGAGAAGAATGGGAGCTTGTTTGCTGGGAGGTTCTGATGAGTTAGTAGGTATAGATCTGGCAGAGAAGAATGGGAGCTTGTTTGCTGGGAGGTTCTGGTGAGTTAGTAGGTATAGATCTGGCAGAGAAGAATGGGAGCTTGTTTGCTATGAGGTTCTGGTGAGTTAGTAGGTGCAAATCCACAAGGCTGTATGCCTAGGTAAGACTACTTTCCCAGGAGTATCCACTCTCATCCATTATATAGATTACCTCTTTCTGTGGTCCTCTGATATCTCCTCACAACCGTCTTTTCCCTTCTTCTCCACACTTTTGTTCAAAAGAGATCAACAATGGAAATTTACATTTCACAGAACTTACATAGTTCAGAAACGTATTTTCCCAGGTTCCCATTATATCACACCTGCCAAGGTCATGGATATCCATCAGTCCCCAGTCCGTAATACTGCTTTCGATAATGGGGTCCTAATTATGCCAAGCTAGCTGTTTCCCTTACAGCATACCTCTCTGGTTCCCTTACATCAAACCCTATCAGATCCTGTCAAATTATCAGAAGAAGTGCTTACTGTCTTCTACATACTAATGATTGCCTTCATGTCTGCCCCTGCCCTTCACCAATTAAACAATCAGAAGTTGATTAATCTGTATGTTACCAAGTTCTAAAGCTTCTCCCTTTCTGTCACAATCACATTGGGACAGAAAAGCACACTGTGGTTTATTTCTCAGCAAAACTTATCCTGTTGTGACATGTTTTGCAGTTGCTGCCACTACACTGTCCATCAACTCTAACTCTGTAATCACTCAACGTTCACAGTTTACTATCCTGGTCCCCACGTTGTTACTCAAATGCCAGACAGTCACACTGTTAACTGGGCTCTAGAACATAAATTGTTGCTCCATGTTTAGCCCTCCTTCCTATACCTGATGTTATCCCACCCCAGGACTGCATTTTTATTGTTTCCACTTTGACCTTATCTCACCTTACCTCACCAAGGGATTTCCTCTCCTTTGCTGGCACTGCCATTAAAATCTCCCCACATAGTGCCTCACTCATGGGCACTGCATTTTAATAATCTCAGGTTGCAGTTGCAAAAAGATGAGAATGATCCTATCTACTTAAAAAATGAACTCCTGCACTAAAACCTCTCCCCTCAGTTTTCTTTCTTCCAGTCAATAAACATTAGATGATGAATTTCAGGTCTTAAAGTTTAGCTGGGTTTAATAGCGTAATCATGAGAATAGTCCAGTGCAAGGTTCAAGAGATCTTCTATTTCACACAAGCTTATATACAGAGATTGTTTACCATAAACACAATAGAAATATGTCTGGGTGACTACGAAGCACAATGAAATGTAGTGATTGTGTGGAGATTTATGTCAGTAAGAGGTAAGGGATTTCTTTCCCACCACTGCTGCATGTGCTTCAAATAAGAGCATAAGGGGAGGAAGTAACAATAATACAATTTAAGGAATTTAATCATAGAACAGGGGGTGTCTGCAGAAATAAGGGAATTTTTGCAAATACAGAAACTTTTTCTATGCGAAAATCCCTATCACTCGATAATAGCTATGCAGAAACAACCAGTCTGAAAGAACTACGGTTGACTCTGGCAGGATATATCAATAGTGTCTTGCACCAACGTCTCATTCATTTACCTTGTGTGCAAGGAGGAATTTCAGAATAGCTGTAGATGAGACTGGTGGATGCCTACATCATGTAATACTAATAATTGTTTGTAAAATTATGCAATTTGTCAACTATATAATGTTGGTCCTTCTACCTCAGAGGGATAGTAGAGACAAAAAACGTCATGGCAAATACCTGCAAATAGATCATATACAACTTGATCCACAAAATGGACTGTCTACTGGTAGTAGATATGTTCAATATATGGACTGAAACATACACCACCAACATCTGACTACTTGTACATAGACAGCTTCTATCCTCTCAAGATAGCAAGAAGGAATTTACAGAATCTCCCTTCTCATTAACACAGGAAGCACCCTTACGAGATGCAAGAAAATAAACAACAGTTTAGATCAGTGGTGTCCAAGATAGGTACTGTTGGGCCTGGATTTGAAGATATCACTGCTGTACCCAGGTGAGACTATCGCTTCTTCAGTCATGCTGATTGACTCATCTGTGCACAGAAAGGAAATTCTCAAATCGAACACAACGTTTACTGGCTGCTCAAGTCTATCTAAACCGAGCTTGGACACCCCTAGTTTAGATGGACTTAAGCAGCCAGTAAAAGCATTGTCCAAAGCTTGAAACTTGTATCCATATCACATTTTTCATAACACAGTCTGTGTGTAGCCTCAATATGGCACTTGCTGTCGCTAGTGTGGGTTTCCTAAAATTTAACCCCAGGTACCTTAAACCCTTAATGCTCATATAGAGTTATGATTGTGGTAGGCACAATATGCACAGGCCGATTTAACAGTAGAGTTGTTCAAAAAGGAACTGAAACAAATCCTCCATGACCTGCTCATCTTTCTTCCCTCCTTTACATGAGAGATTCACAGACATAAGCATGACAAAATTCTGCTTTCACATAGCATATGGCTTTCATCCAACTGGAGTAAGAAATCTAATGAAATGCTCTTTTGTGTGTCCAGTGGCTTCTTTGACAATATGCTACCAACAGCTGCAAGAGAATCCGCTGTATGCCAAGGCTTGCAAATGCCTTTTCATCCAAACTTCTTTTCCCATCATGAAGCAAGGTCATGAGAAGGATTGCAATTAAATCTTAGCTATCCTTAACTGGCAAGTGTTATCCTGTGGGTAACTGCTTCTATAATATTCCCAACGTGCATATGTGTATCTGAAATAGTTTTATATAGAAAGTTATATAGGGATGAAATATTAAACCCTGTAATTCACATCCTGACAAGATTAGATTTCTAAGGATCCTCACAACACACCTGTTGTTTAGACTATAAGGCCATAAAAAGGCTAACAGAATACATATAGTACTTATTTGATAAACTACAGAGATCTTTATAAGAACACGTTATACATGTGCATCCATCCAAGTATATAAAATATAATGAATAATTATATATTTGTGCATTTTACATACTATCAGACTTATTAAATTGCGATTTGGCCAATTGAATAGGGCTCTATATAAGTACAAGGCATATTTTTTTTGCAGAAGTTTTTAGTTAGTGAGCTTCTTTCCAAAAGCAAGGTCTTCACTAACTAAAAACTTATGTAAAAAAATAAAATAATGTTATGTGCTTATATAGAGCCCTATTCAATTGGCCACATATCAATGTAATAAGGCTGTATATTTAGTAGCAAGGGATTTGGCACAGATTAATATATATTGAAATGAGCTACACAATAAGTCATGGTTATCAGTAGTCATAAAACATGTTCTCTTGTTTTTTAACTAATAAACCTCACACTCCTAACCCACAAAACAAATAGTCATAAATATATTGTATACACAAGTTTGGGGCATTCTTAGTAATAACTGTTTTATTCTTCTATTAAAATAACTGGTTTTCCAAGTGAGTGTCCACCTGTTATCAAATATGTCCCAAAACATAAGCATCCAATCACATCTTCTTACTACACTTCTGTGAGTAGTATCAGGAGAGGTCAATATAGCTAAAGTTAGGTTGTGATTGCGGTGGAGTAGAAGATTTATAGAGGAGGCGTAGAAGAAGTAGCCAAATGAAGTGAAGGAGGGAAGTCAAAAGCAAGAACATGAAGGGCAAAACAACATCTAAGGTGAATATGTTCCATCTGCCTTTAAGCGCTTATTTACAGTTAGGAATATTTATTATTATATTGTACGATGTATTGAATGTTTATTGGCTATTTTATTGGTTTGATTTAACAGTACTTTCATTATTTATATGTATTACATTCAAAATAACTACTGGTAGTTAATAAGCATAGAATTATTTATTGTGGGATATAAGAGTTTGGGTGTTGTGACTAATGAAGACATTGAGCAGAGCTGACCTTCTTGTGACCAAACTCTCATTAGACGAGAAATACTTATCTACATATATAAATACATTTAGATTTTAATGCAAAACCAGCTAAGACAGATGTTTTTGCTGTAACACCTGCCATTCACATGGGCACTGATTACTAATTGCCTAAGGCGGCAGCGTGATACAGGATTTGGGGGCCACTACATCTCTGTACATACTTTCCCTTGTAAGTCACCAGCAGAAATAAACTATTAATGTCAGATAAGGAACTTTTGGCTATCAAGATAGATAGATAGATAGATAGATAGATAGATAGATAGATAGATAGATAGATAGATATGTGGGTGTTATTTATGTGGTTATGGCAAAATATTATAGTTGGGGTATAAGGAGAAATAGTAGTATCTAATCCAGCAGGCAATTCCTGTCCTAAGCAACTCAAAAAAATAGCTTGTTCCAAAAATCTGAATAAGGTTTGGTGACCAATTAGAAACTTGCTATATATTACCAAATGGACAGAGAATGGAATATTACACAAGCTTTTGAACAATTCTGTAAATGATTTAAAAGCTAGTGGGGACAGGGCCATGAAGAACATGAAGCACCAAAACTAACATCCCAGGTGATTATGTTCCACCTTGCATGTACTTATTCATAATTAAGATTATCTGTAGTTCAAATTAGTTGTTTAATGTACTGCTAATGTGCAATGTTGACTATTATTGGTAACGTATTCTGTAATGTCCTCCTCTTGATTTTATGGTACAATATTCTAATTATGGTTTCTTTATACAGGCGATCCCCGAGTTACGGACGAGAAGCATTCCTGAGAATGTCTTTAGGTTGGATTTGTATGTAACTCGAATACCTGATGATGAATAATAATGATAACAATACTATAATGGCAATGTGGCAATAATAATACAGTTTAATACTTTAATAGTAATAATAATACTAATTATAAAACCCTTGTACTGTAATAATAAGTTACATAATCTATTTTGCTCTTTTTTTTAAATTCAAACAAACAGAACAAAAAAAAGTTTTGGGAGTCCATTCTTAAGTATGGAATGCTGTAAGTTGGGTCATCTGTAACCTGGGGACCTCTTGTAATACAGTACATGCTACATATTAACTAGAAGCTATAAGAAAGCATAGCTTTATGTGTGGTGTGATTTAGGATTCTCTTTGCTGTTTTAATAAGCTTGCTATCCATCTCATGCTTGAATGCTTATAATCAAGATATTCATATATTAGTGTGAATACAGTAATGTGTGCATATTTATATATTTATCTCCTCAGGTAATAGGAGAATGCTCATCTTTTCAAGCCTTGACAAGCATACATCGGTGCAGACAAAGAAAAACTTAGCCCTATTCTTCCTACCAATTAATTTCAGTTCTCCACCTAGCATTGGTGAATCATTGGTTAGTAAACTGGATTATGAGTGCATCTGATAGAGGAGAATTAGTAGTGTATGAAAAAAAATGTTTGCATGAAAATATCTCAAAATAAACATTAATTAGCTTACCTTGAAGTCAGAAAAATATCCTATATTTTTTTGAATTTGCATGTAATTGTGTACTCCCCTAGAAAACCCCACCTGAATTAGCATAACATTCAAATTCAGAATCAGGCTAATATATTGTATCATTCTTCACCTCAGTGGCTTGTAGCATTCTTTGTACAAGAACTGCAACAGTTAATTCCTCTGCTCTGTACCAGGAAGGTCAAAATATGTACCCTACTGTATTTCCTGTGTGTACCCGGCTTATGTAAGTGTCCTGTGGGTGTGAACAGCTGGATTTGACTTTTGTGCAAATAACTTTGTAAGTAAACTGAACTTTTCTATATAACACATGTTTTCATGCACTACTAATTCTCCTCTATCAGATGCATTCATAATCCAGCTCCCTTACATATGCCTTTTATCTTTTTCAGATGCCATAGCACTACTCTACTAACACCCCTTAACTCTGCTGGAACATCATAAATGTCAGTAAAAAAATTCAATAAATTAACATCATGTATGAAAAACATGAAACAGCACAGCATATTTGAACATCAAGTCACTAAAGGGAATATCCAAACATGGAAAGAAACAGTAAGGTCTCTAGCAGCTACCATGCCATGTCATGCAATACAGAAACACACCTTTTAGGTAAGGAGCCTGATAACAGGGAAGTCCAAAACATCTGGGCAGAAAGGAGCCAGAGGCAAATGGAGTGGTTGCAGAAAAGTGCAAGTGGTAAGGGCAACCAGATAAGCAGTAGATGGGTCATAGGTAAATAATGAGAATCCACAAATAGAGCCAAATGCAAGTAGCCAGAAGTCAGAAAAATGCAAAAATGGTCTGAGATCACCAACCAGTAAATCCATACAAGAAATCAGTAACATGATAAGCTACAGCAATAAAGTAAAACAACAGAGCGATGCTGCTCAGTGTCGCTTTATATAGGCCTAGGGATGCACTTCCTGATCCTGAAAAAAAACACATACCAGACCAGGTCAGTGCAACAACTGGAATGGAGGTGGTGCGGGCAAAGAACAGGCACTTACAAAAACAAAAAGCACTGTATAAGTGAATACTTTTAGAAGCAGCATGAAAGGAGTGGAGTAAGTGCCACCTGGTAGCTGGCATTATAAAAATGGGACAAAAGCAACAGTTGAAGATCTTAGTGAAGGTTTAACTCTATTTAAGAAAGAAGAAAGTAGAACACTTTTTTTCTCTCTGTCACCATGATGAATAGTTGTCCCATTTGGATCTTTCCTAAATATGAGTACTCCAGCAGTGGCAGCAGCAGATGCAGCAAGGAGCTGCTCGATGGTGCTGCCGAAATTGTACACAGTTTGTAAGCGCTACTGAGATCGTACACAATTTCCAAGCTTAAACCATTACCCTTACCCTAAATCTAATCCCCTAACCCCTTCCCTAACCCTAAAGCTATGACATCAGCAGCAAAATCTTGGCAGCGACATCTAGTGGATGCTCACCGCCGCTGCTGCCACCTGTGCTGGTGGTGTGCTGGAGAACTCATAACCAGATATGACCTCACTTTCTACATATATACTGGTGAAACCTAAATTTTGCCAAAATCAACATAATATAATTTAGAGAACAAAATAACAATACGGAAGGAAACAGAATGCCTTAGCAGCCCAAATCAATTTAGCAGCAAGAAGATCCACAGCACAAATATGGAAAACTCAGCAAATTTTAAACTTAAATATGTTATTGCCAAGATATAGAAAAATATTGAATTGGAAAGATTATCAGCATGATTAAAAGGCTCCTTAGCCTCTTTCAAAACTAACAGCCTTATTAAATTGTGATTCGGCCAACTGAATAGGGCTCTATATAAGCACATAGCATATTTTTTTACAGAAGTTTTTAGTTAGTGAAGACCTTACTTTTGGATAGAAGTTCACTAACAAAAAACTTTGGTAAACAAAATATGCCAAGTGCTTATATAGAGCCCTATTCAATTGTCCCGAATCGCAATTTAAATAGGGCCTCATTCAATTGCGATTTGGCCAATTGAATTGGGCTCTAAATAAGCACATAGCATATTTTTTTTAAAGAAGTTTTTAGTTAGTGAAAATCTTGCTTTTGGATAGATATTTACTAACTAAAAACTTCTTTAAAAAAAATATGTTATGTGCTTATTTAGACCCCTATTCAATTGGCCAAGTTGCAATTGAATGAGGGCCTAAGGCTATAAGTCGCTTCCCTGGTTTGAACATTTCTAAAAAAATAAAACAGGACGCTGGAGATTTCTCTCTAAATATTTCATAAATTACAATAAATGAAGATAAAAAAATTCTACAAATTATTAATCTATAGTTAAACATTAAAAATAAAGTATATATCTGCTCTATTGTTATGCTTAAAATTGTAAAATATAATAATAATTGTTTATATTGTACAAATATTGTACATCACTCTTGTCACTCATCTCGTTACCCCTTCCTATCCCTATTTACCCCTTTTTTCTTTTGTCCCTTCCCCTTAACCATCCTTACTTACTATATAATGTTTTTGGTTAAATATTTGTTAGTTACTGTTTTCTTTTTCTATAAATTTCTGGTAAAATGAATTAAAATCAAATAAAAAGTTTAGTAAAAAATAACAATACTTCTATGTTGCATTGATGTGAAACAATTCTACATTTCCATCAATATTACTTGCCACTTCATGTTTATTAAAAATGCCATGTTAATGTAGAAAAGCAGTAACATGATTAAAGTTTCTAGGTATTCTGCCAAAGTTCTTAAAAAATACAAATTGTATCAAAATATCCAGGATTAGCAACACCAGTCCATACCATCTAAAGAATGAGGTGGAAAAAAAATGAATTTAAAGGACCACTGAAATCAGGAATTTTTTAACATTAAATCAGAATTCAACATCTTCCATCTTGTTTAGCTTGCAATAGTATATGCACAGATGATGACACTGTTGGGGTGGAGCTATCAACACAGTTGGGCAGGCCACACTCACAACATGACAGGGAGCCTCTCTATAGTCAACTCTTTGTGTGAAATGCTCACATTAAAATAATTATTTCTAGTATGCTTTTATGAAGAACTTGACTTGAAAATGGTCAGAATGTTTTTTAGAAATGTTAAAATAAACAAATGCCTTTAAGTTTTATCCGTTGCATTCATGTTCATGGTGGAATGAGAGGAAACTTAGATTCAGATTACAGATGTATTAATTTCTGAGGAAATGCTGCTTCTCTGAATAACTACTTGGCAACTGAATTGAGGGCGTGCCACAGAATTCTTCAAGCCAACATGATGTACATGATGTTAAAAGCTGTTAAAGGGCATGAAAAGATTTCATTAAGAACTGAATACGCCTATGGATCTCTTTACTTTTGTGGGGTCTTTCCTGTTTTGTTGTTGGCACTGGACCGCCGCTGCAGTGCAGCCTCCAACCGCAAGATGGTGCTGCAGATATTTAGCAGAGCTGCTGATATGTGAGAGAATTTCTAAGCTTATAATGTTAGCCTAACCCTTGAATTTTAACCCTAACCCTCATCCTAACCCTAACCCTCACCCCAACCCTAATGCTTTCCCTCGCCCTAACCCCATCCCAAACACTAACAGTTCACCAAAGCCTTGACTCTATGATATAGCACCGAAATATCGGCAGCGCCATCTAACGCATGCTCACCACCACTTCTGCTGCCTTGTGCTACGCCAGGATAAAATTGTGTATGTTAAGAAGTGCTTGAAAATCTAGTTTTTCTGCCTAAAATCTTACAGATAGTTCCTAATTGGTTTGTTCTCTCTGCTGATCATGAAGACAGTATACAGGGGTTACACTGTCTCATAGGAGCTAATCAGTCGCAACATTCTGCAAAATTATGCATGAGAGAGGTCATTGACTGGCTAATTAGAAACACTGCACTTCACAGTCTGTGCATTCATGAGCTGGCTGAGCTATAGAGGGCAGACCCAAATAGGTACAAATTCTATGATTAAAAAAAAAAAAAAAAAGCTTGTAATCTATATATATGTGTGTATTTGCCAAATAAAAAGAAAACAGTATGGACAACATGTTAGTTTCTTTTGTTTTTTTCTAAACAAATTCAGGCTATTTCAGTGTACTTTTTTAATATATGTATAATTATTTTATAAGAAGCCAAATACATCAATTTTATATTGTTTGTGATTTAAAGATAAACACTAATGGCTGGGATTATGGGTCAGCTTAACTGGCAACTGTTATGAAACAGACACATCTGTTCATTTGCTTTGTTACATTTCAGAGAGAAAATTAATTTCTTTGGATTTGATTAAATCGGCTGCAAAATTCCTGGTCGTCAAAACATAGCAAGAAGAACAAAAAACAGCAATTTGATTTAAATAACTTAACGGTTTTATAAACAAATATTTACAATTTCAAACAGTAAGAAAGTATGCAGCAGGGTATTTCTGTGAACCTTGTCACAACAAGATATTTATGCATTTTATTTACTATCACATATTTTAATTGTCAAACTGCGAGACGTCGCCATGCTTTGTGTGGTGCGTACGAATTAGGCGATAAGCGCCTTCGAGCCTCGCGTAGTGAGGCAAGCCGTTAACTCGCAGCACTTAGGTGATGAGCGCCAAAGGCGCTCATCGCCTGCGAGCCAATGAAACGTGTGTCTCTTCCTCTCCTCCTCTCCTTACCCTGTGTCTCTCTTCCCCTCCTCCTCTCCCACCCCTGTGTCTCTCTTCCCCTCCTCCTCTCCCTCCCCTGTATCTCTCTTTGCCTCCTCTTCTCCCTTCCCTGTGTCTCTCTTCCCCTCCTCCTTTCTTTACCCTGTGTCTCTCTTCCCCTCCTCCTCTCCCTCCCCTGTGTCTCTATTCCCCTCCTCCTCTCCTTACCCTGTATCTCTATTCCCCTCCTCTCCTTAATTTGTCTCTCTTCCCCTCCTCATCTCCTTACCCTGTGTCTCTCTTCCCCTCCTCCTCTCCCTCCCCTGTGTCTCTCTTCCCCTCCTCCTCTCCCTCATTGCCTGAGTTTCTCTTCCCCTCCTCTTCTCCCTCATTGCCTGCGACCCAAAATTACGAGCCGTGCGACTTAGATAAAAAAATACCCGAGGTCGGAAAACAACGCAGTAACATGTGTAAGTTATATCTGTGTGCATTTGTGTGAGGTTCTGTTTGAATCAGTTCAGTAAATCAGGGCAGTGTTTTCTGTCCTGTTGCAATAATCAGTGTACAGGTGAGAGTGGGTGTGGCTTGATCTGTGTAAGTTATATCTGTGTGCATTTGTGTGAGGTTCTGTTATAATCAGTTCTGTAAATCAGTGCAGTGTTTTCTGACCTGTTGCAGTAATCAGGGTCCAGGTTAGTGTGAGTGTGGCTTAACCTGTGTAAGTTATACCTATGTGCATTTGTGTGAGGTTCTGTTTGAATAAATTCTGTAAATCGGTGCAGTGTTTTCTTCATGTGGGCTGTAATCCGGGTCCAGGTGAGAGTGGGTGTGGCTTGGCATGTGTAAAGGTTTATCTATGTGCATTTTGTCGTGTTCTGCTGAATCAGTTCTGTGAGGCAGTGCAGTGTTTTCTGTCCTGTGCTCATTTATCATTGTACAGGCGAGTAGGCGGGGTCTATTTTAACAAGGGAAATGGATTGCACCTTAATGATGAGGGAGCTTTTGTGCTAGGGGATAGGATAGTAGAACGGCTGGGGGAGTTTTTAAACTTGTAGGTGGGGGAGAGGGACTAAATAGAAGTATTGGGGTAAATAGGGTAGAGGGGGAAAGGGATGAATTAGTTACCCATGGGGGAGGAGAAGGGGGGAGGGTTACAATAGACAGTAGGGAGGTATTAATACGAACCTCAAATACAGTGGCAAGCACTTCACAACGACAGAGCCATAGCAACATAAAGTGTATGCTTGCTAACGCATGAAGTTTGCCTGGGAAAATGGACGAGCTAGAAATATTAGCGGTACAAGAAAAATGGGGCTTAATAGGCATTACTGAAACATGGTGGGTTGAATCTCATGACTGGACTGTTAATCTGGATGGTTATAACCTATTTAGGAAAGATAGGGGAAATGGTAAAAGAGGATCATTAAATCTTTGTGGGTTGAGCTAAATAGTGGAGGAGCTAATTCTATAAGCCTATAGTCAGAGAAGATATGTATGCTGGCACTAACGGCATCATAGAATCTTTGTAGGTTGAGCTAAATAGTGGAGGAGCTATTTCTAAACGCATATTGGTTAGAGTATGCTATAGACCCCCAAATATAGCTGAAAGTGAGGAAATACAATTATTGTTCAGATTGGAAATGCAGCTAAGCATGGGCAACTTCTAATAATGGGAGACTTTAATTACCCTGAAATAAACTGGATAAATGAGACCAGCAGCTCAGCTAAGGGGAGCAGGTTCTTGAGTACACTCGGGGATCATTATCTGGCCCAGGTAATACAAGAACCTACTAGAAATGGGGCCATCTTGGATTTAGTCATCACAAGTAATATTGATATAATATCAAATGTTAAAATAGAGGAACCCTTGGGGAACAGTGATCAAAACACAGTATCATTTGAGATTGAATACAAAAAACAGAGTTGTAAGAGGCCAACAAAAACTCTACATTTTAAAAGGGCTAACTTTAATGGGCTACGGGCAGCAATACTACATATAGACTGGGACAAAGAACTTACAGTGAAAAATACTGAAAATAAATGTACAACATTCAAATCCTTACTAAATAAACATACTCATCGGCATGTACCATGCGGAAATAAAATGAATAGGAGTAAATCATATCCCATGTGGCTTAACAATGACTTAAAGATCCTGATGAGAAAAAAAAAGAAACATGCATTTAAATTATACAAGGAGGAGGGAACAGAAGCAGCTCTAAGTGACTATAAGGAAATCAACAAGGCTTGCAAAAGGGCTTTTAGACTGGCTAAAATAGAAAATGAGAAGACAGTTGCAATGGAAAGTAAGACTAACCCTAAAATATTTTTTAAATATATTAATGGGAAGAAGGCGAGAAAGGAAGCTATAGGAACATTACAATGTGACACAGGCCATCTGATAATTAGTAACCCGAAAAAGGCAGATAAGCTAAATAGGTTCTTTTCGTCGGTATATACAAGGGAGGTACCAGTGGTTGGGACACTGCAACATAATGGGGCTACACTACCATCACTAAATAATTGGTTAACGCAGGAAGAAATCCAAAAGAGATTGGAGAAAATAAATGTTAATAAAGCCCCAGGTCCTGATGGAATACATCCAAGGGTACTGAGGGAGCTGGGTTCTGTAATAGCCAAACCATTATATCTAATCTTTCAAGACTCACTCACTACAGGGTCTCTACCGGATGACTGGAGAAAAGCAGAGGTGATACCGATATTTAAGAAGGGATCAAGAGCAAATCCGGGGAATTATAGACCAGTGACCCTCACATCTGTAGTTGGGAAACTTTTAGAAGGGTTAATAAGGGACAGAATACAAGAATATGTCTATTTGAACAAGATCATCGGTAGCAGTCAATACGGATTTATGAAGGATAGGTCGTGTCAGACCAATCTAATTAGTTTTTATGAGGAGGTTAGTAGGAACTTGGATCAGGGCAACTCAGTGGATGTAGTCTTTTTAGATTTTTCAAAGGCATTTGATACAGTGCCACATGGAAGACTAGTGAGCAAACTAAGGGATACAGGAATTGCAGTAAATATCTGCTTATGGATCGAGTGCTGGCTAAAAGACAGGAAGCAAAGAGTTGTTGTAAATGGAACATACTACGATTGGGCTAATGTTATAAGTGGGGTTCCTCAAGGTTCAGTATTAGGTCCTCTCCTTTTTAACATATTTATTAGTGACATAGAAGTAGGACTCGAAAGTAGTGTCTCCATTTTTGCTGATGACACTAAGTTGTGCAAGGTAATAAAATCAGATAATGATGTACTTTCCCTACAAAGGGATTTGCATAAATTAGAGAAATGGGCGGCTAAATGGCAGATGAGATCTAATACAAATAAATGCAAGGGTATGCATTTTGGAAGGAAAAATAGCCATGCAATTTATAATCTTACTGGAGCAAATCTAGGGGTATCAGATACTGAAAGGGATTTGGGAGTACTAGTGGACAACCACCTAGGTATCAGTGCTCAATGCCAAGCAGCAGCTGCAAAGGCAAGTCATATATTAGCATGTATTAAGAAGGGTATAGAAGCAAGGGGAACAAATATAATTCTACCACTATACAAATCCCTAGTACGCCCTCATTTGGAATATGGAGTACAATTTTGGGCACCACTTCATAAAAAGGACATTTTAGAGCTGGAAAAAGTACAGAGAAGGGCTACAAAACTAATAAAGGGAATGGAGGGGCTAAGTTATGAAGAAAGACTAACCAAACTAAACGTATTTTCGCTAGAAAAAAGGCATCTACGAGGGGATAAGATTACCTTATTTAAATACATCCAGGGTCAATATAAGGCTTTGTCAAGTTAACTTTTTGTAGCAAGAGCTTTTAAACTGACAAGAGGACATCCTTTGAGGTTAGAGGACAAAAGATTTCACCTTAAACAAAGAAAGGGGTTCTTCACAGTTAGGGTGGTTAAACTGTGGAATTCTCTACCAAAGGAGGTGGTAACAGCAAATTTGATAGACAACTTCAAAAAGGGGTTAGATATATTTTTGAATAAAGAGGGCATTTAAGGCTATCCTAGATAACTAGCGAAGAAATATTGATCCAGAGAGAAATTTGATCGCCAGTTTCTGGGGTCAGAAAGGAATTTTGCTTTTTTTCCCCCTTATGAGACAATTGGCAAAGTTTCAATGGTTTTTTTTTCTGTTTGCCTTCCTCTGGATCAATTAACAATTAATAAAAAATATTCCACATATTAAAAAGATCAATAGAGATCTAAAAAGTTTGAACTTGATGGACTAACTCTTTATTCATCCTCCAATAGTATAAATAAATTGCAGATCAGAGGAGATCTTAACAGGTTGAACTTGATGGACTGAAACTTTAATTACTATGTAACTATGTAGTATGTAACCGCCCGAGCCGCACAAAAAAACAAAAACACACACAGCCCAGGGGGACAGCCAGGACGTCTAGAAGTGAGGCTACACGCAAATCTAAGCAGAATTGCCACAGTTTTGGCACTTGAAAAACGGCTAAGCAAGATAAAAATTGCACCCGAAAAAAATAAAAATGAGGCTCCACGACACTGAACCGCGGTGTTCCGATCAGACCCCAGAAGTGTGCCCACATAAACACCATGCTGGGGGTCCCCATGGGGGACACCTGCAATGTCCTGACATCAACCCTTGCAGTGGGGGACACTGTGTTTTATCGATCCCGGCAACCAATTTGTTGATACATATAATGGAACTTGCATGGACTATAATATTAATAGGACATAATATTTAATGATTTATTAATATTGCATTATTTCTGGACTGCATGTCCAATTGAAACTCGTAATTAAAACCCATAAGGCTTTGAAATCTAACCTACATTTTTCAGTGACTCAATGATGACAATCTCTTTTGCCATTGGCTCCATCTAAAACAGTAACTATAGGTTTCACTAATTGAACATGTTCACTGCCGCACATGCAACGTGCGCAAGTATGGTATCGTCTATGGCCCGTAACTCGCTGCATGGTTCGATTTAATAGCTCTGTAGCGCCGTTGGCGCTACAGGCTTCGAATTTAATAGGGCTGATTTATTTACCCTAATTTTGGACCACTAGCTGCCAAATCCAGACTAAATCACCCAAAAAAGATTCATATTTTAAATAATAACAACATGTATTACTATTTGAAGGTTACTGAGGCACTAGCCAGTTTGCCCTATTGTACAGGCGATCCTTGTGGAGTAAAAAAATAAAGGTGTAGAGAAATGGTGGAAGGAGTGAAGGGAAAGACTGGCCAGTACATTTTAAGAAGAAAGAAAGAAAAAAAGTGGTTGGAGAAAGATGGAGAAAGAGTAGTAATGAACTATGGGGGTTTGCTGAGAGATAGAAAGAAGATGGAAGACTGTAGCATCATTGATATTTCAAAAGTTTTCTACATCACTGATGCTGTCTACATGTTTCTGGAAATGTACAATTCACAGTTGACATATGAAACACTGAATTCTAGGTGCAAGGGATGTATGTATTTTACTAATTTGGTGCATGTATATTGATAAATATAATTTGTAATGTTGTTTGTGTTTTGTCTTCATTGGTTTTTTTGAAATATTATCATAGGTTCCTGTAAGATTGCCAGAATTTTGTCAGAGATAGGCCATAATGTTTGACCTGGACTGGCCCTAGTGCCAGAGACTCCAAGTTTCCTTGTCTGCATGAAAGACCGACAACTATATAATGCATAATATGTCTCAGAAAAGCAGTAATGGAATATACATTTCGTGTATTTAAAGCTTTTACCTTTATGAGTAAACTATTTACTGATATCTATTCTTAATAAATATTGTAATTTAGATATGTAAACTATTATGACCCTGGGGTGAGGGAGACCAGGTTGACCCCCTAACCCTCCTGCTTACTGTTACAGGATCACCCCATGGATGGTCTGGTTTCTAGTAATCTCAGCAATTATGGCAGGAACCAGCTCAAGACCTCAGGAACACAAGAGGCAAAAAGCAGGCTCTATCTTTCTCTACAATGACAGATACACCATTTTTATTTATCAACCATCAGAGCAAACTTTAATAACTGACAGCTTCTCAACATGACAGTTACAGATTACTACAGATCACTGATTCTGAGTGTGTAGGGCAGATCCTTGCCATTATTCTCCCGTATCAGTTTTAGAGGGAAAAAAACATTCCTGGGCCTGAACCTTCAACATTTCCTTTTCCTATAGTTCCTGAGCATTGCGAACAAGGTCTTGCTCCCTCTTGCCGAATGTAGCTTTTAGGCTCTTCAGCTCCTCTTCTCGCTGCTTCAGCATATCTTGAAGTCCCTCCTACTGTGATGATCTGGAGATATGCTCTTGAAGCTGATGTTGCGCCCCTTCAGTTTGAAGCTTTAGTGCACTGACTTCCTGCTTCAGATCCTGGATTTATGTTTCTTTGTCTACAATATTATTCTCATGCTCATTAAATCTGTCCTCCACCGTTCTTAATGTTTCCTGCTTGTCTTCCAGTTCATTCTGTAGCTCCTTTACCCGTGCTAAAGGCACTGCCTTTTCTAGTTGGTTATCTGCCTTTTCAAGTTGGTTTTTTTGCTAACACTTTCTCCAGGGTTTCAATTTCCCTATTCAATGCCTGGACAATTTTCTTTTGGATGTCCGCTCTGAGGATTTCCGCCTGTAGGTGATCTTCTACAGACTTTATCTTCCTCTAGTTCCCATGGATCACATTCCTCAGTTCCTCAACAGCTGCGGTAAGTGACATCTGTTCTGTCTTTTGAGCCTGCAGATTTTGAATATCCATTCTTAATGATGAATTTTCTTCTTTCAGCAAGCTTCACTCTTCTTGCTTGTTTGCCACCTCTATAAGTCTGGTACTAAAAGTTCTTCCACTGTTCTAATTTTTTCATCTTTATTACTTTTCTCCATCTACTCTAATTAGTCATACCCTGTCATTTCTCAATCTGTAATTGCAACTCCTTGTTGTGATTATGCAGAGCTTTCTATTCCTCGTCTTTGTTGGACACTTTTGCATGCTCATTCTGAAGTAGCTTATCAAGAGACCATATTTTCTCATCTCTTTCAATGATACGTCATTGCAGCTGTTCCAGTGCAAGAGCGGTAGCAACCTGCTCATTCTTCAAACCCTGGAACAAATTGATTTCTGCTTTTAGGGACGTGTTTTCTCTCTGTAGAGCCTTGAGCGCCTCGCCGCTATGTGCAAAATTAGCATGTGCCAGAGTCAAAGTTTTCTGCAGTTCTTCAACAAGGACTAATGCTTGAGACTGGACTGTCTTCTGTGGATGATACTTCTGCTTTTGAGCATTTAAAGCTTAATTCTGTTTCATCAGATCCTGCACCTGAAGAGTCTCACTCTTTGGTGCTGCGGTTTGGTCTGTGATGTGTGGACCAAAGGCTGGTTCTAGAGCTTGAGCTTCAGGCTCCATGTAGTGTCTTAGCTGTTTTAAATGTAATCATCTGACTAACGAATAGGCTCCTCATCCTCTGGGTCACACAACTGCATTATAGCAGTCTTGCTATTATCTAAAACCCCAGGGCCCTCTGAGGACAAGTCCTTTAGTAGTTCGAAAGTCCATACAGTCCCAATCAAACCCGGCCGTAGCAAAATCTGGGCCCCCTTGGTCTCTGACACATAATCTTTCTCCCTGCCCAACTGGCAGGGACCTTCCCAACTGGGCCAAAGCCCTTCCACAGATGCCTCATCTAACAAGTCTATAAATTCTGCTTCCAGAGTAACTCCTGCTGCATCAAGAGCAATAGCATCAGACCATTGACATAGTCCCAGGAAGTCAAAGCACTTTGCAAGTAAGTTCAGTTGTCACTGGGAAGTGCCCAGGCCACAGTTCAGATTGCCATACATAATCTCCCTTAGCCCCTCTGTAAGAACAGGGTTTCTTCCACTGCTATGACCAGCGTTAACCAGGGGTAAAAACCTTTATCCACTTTTCTCAGGCACCTGTCTTCTTGGCTCGGATATCCAGGAGACAGGATGACACACACACACAAGATTTTAATATCAAATTGTCTCTGTCTATTAGGCATTAGGCAGAACATTATATAGCACTTTTCCCATTCATTATTTGCATTATTATCCGGGATGTAAGCTTGCAAAGCAGTTGTAAATGGTTAACAAACACAGGACACATGTTGTCAGCAAACTGGAAACATATTCCACTTCCACATCTATTTACTGGTGATAAGAAGTACCAAAGATAGGAAAACAGAACATTAATCCTATGCATACATACTGTATATAAAGAAAGACCCTGCTGACAAAATAAAAATCCCCTGAAGGTTGTTTGTAGAGATTGTGCAGACTTTGTGGTCAGCAGCTAGTAAGGCAAAGGTGGAGCAAGATGTTTAACGCTTGAATAGGGTCATAATAGTTTACATATCTAATATACCTGAATATACCATTATACCTTTACACCCTCCTCCAGCTCCATGGGAAAATAAGGCTCCACACTGGGGTCCCCCACTGGTCCCAGCCAGGCCGCATACTGCTGCTCCAGGTCAACCTGCTGACACAACAGATCCAACACCCAATCTTTTAGCTCATGCCCCGGCCATAGTCCTAGGAACGCCTCCCATTGAGCTTGAAGGTCCACTTTCCTGCAGTGCCTGGTGACCATTTTGCTGG
>CM050165.1:57588465-57623465 GCA_027410445.1 Discoglossus pictus | reverse complement strand
AGTGATGTACCATGAATATGCATCTAAGGATGCTGATGATGCTCTATATATGTACACAAACTTCATGCATTTCTTCTACAGAAGCAAGAGAGGTTGCAATATTTGCTGGAGCATCATCAGCATCCTTAGATTCATATTCATGTTACAGCACTTTTGCATGTTCAGATCCTGCATCCCTCTCTCATGCATCAGCATCAGCATCAGATGCCCAAAGCCCCGCCCCTCCTCTAGCATTACCTCCCTCCCATTTGTTCTCTTAAGGTGGATTACCACAGTTAATTGACAGCAATTAATGTGCACTCTTGTTGTTGTTCAGTCCTTCAGTTGTGTCCGATTCTCAGTGACCAATTGGACGCATCATGCGCATCATACCCTAGAGTTTGCAAATTACTTCAGCTTTTATGGCAGTTTGACAAGGATGTTTTAATTCGTTTTATCCAATCACAGGCAGCTATAACATTGTTGCTAACTCTCTTCGTAGTCAATTTCTGCAGTTTCTTCATGGCATGCGTAGCCCCAGCTCAGACATTGCTGTTAGGTATCTCTGCACTGTGCTGCTGTTGGCATAGGGTTAAAACCCATACTTGAATGCAGTGCTTCTATTGGCTTATATTAGGTGCCTATGTAAGCAGCTCCAGGGGTGTGGGAACCATTATTTAAAAAAATCAAATCAAATCTGTATGTGTATAGAATAGCTCAATGTAATGTGTATTTCTGATATAAGCAGTGTGTGTTAGATTAGATAAAGGTAAAAACAGGGAAACTTCCATAATCTTTATGTCTGTCCTCAGCTGCCATATGCATGCATGGATTTCAGTATTTCTCTATTGCGAAAGAGTGAGTCAATCCCTACCTCTTTCTGATTAATGGAAATTCTGGCCTTTGTTAGCAATTTTAGGACCGTCAATGCCTACTGGGATGACCTACTGAGTCATTTGATGGTCCACAACAGTCCAGGGTTTAAAATAAATTATGCATATATATCAGAGGTTTCACAAACCTCTCCTTGATGTCATCCAGACAGGTCATGATTTAGGTGTTATACCGTGAAATCTGAGGCACTTTATATGTAAATAAACTCTGTCACCTCAAAATCAAGGTATTTTTAGAGAGCATGAAAAAATAGCTTTATATTGTGATATCCATTGGACATAAAGTGAGTCATTTCTTAGTTATATAGCTTTTTTTTCTTTTCTTGCTATATTCCTATGCAAATGAGCATCTCATAAATATTAATTAGCTGACCCTCTAAGGTTATTATACTGATAGATCCCTTTCCCCACCCGTCTCAAGCATCATGAACAGCAAACAGTAGCGACACTTACAATAATGAGCATGTCAGGAATGATTATATCTGCATAAAAATGGTTAGTAAAATGTATAGACAGTGTTTAATGTTTTTTGATGAAACTAACTTTCTGTTGGGTGACATTGTCCCCTTTAAACTGCCTCACACATATTCACACATTGCTAAAGTCCATTTGGGGAGAGGTTTAGGGATCACTCTCTACAAACATTAAATCTGGAGGGATACAGGTGTCCTATTTTCCTGTGTATCACATTCACTGTGTTCAATGCTAACACTGATGAAGTTGCTTCATAATAACATATAGATTTGTGATTCAAGTTTTATATACTAGATAACAATAACATGTAGTGTAACAGTACCATTATCGGATCTATTCTGTTTTATGTGCGCATTTGTTGCAGCATGCCGCCGCCGAATGTAGGAATGCGGCCGCTCTCCCGTCCCCAACTAGCTATGAAAACTAGGTAGTACACCCCAACCTCCTAACCCTCTAACCCTAACCCCCTAAACCTCACTTCCTAACCCTACCCCCTAACCCTAACCCCCTAGCTTTATAACCCTCACCATCACTTCCTAACCCTAACCCCTAAACCTCACTTCCTAACCCTAACCCTCACTTCCAGGAGAATTGGACACGGCTGAACGACTAAACAACTATATATATATATATATATATATATATATATATATATATATATATATATATTCATACAATCATGTATATACACAGATGTTTGTATATGAACAGGAGTGTGATACATACACAAACATTTGAACCAACTGGTCTGACTGTTAAGGGAATACAATATTCCAAAATGTAACTTAAGAAATGAGGAATAAAATTGAGTGAATAAACTGACCCCAAAGAGGATATATAATGTTATGATATCGTGATATAATGGTAGGGTCCCTTTAGGTCCTGGAGGTATAATTTCCTAAGTTATTGATACTTTTGGTCCTTATGAATTTGTATACAGTTTGCCAATAACAAACTTTTAATACAACTGACTCAAGTATGACCTAGTTATATAGTTATTATTATAGAAATCCTATGTGGTTTCCTTCCCCACTAAGTATACATATCAATTATTTATAAAATATTGACATATTCCGAAGCACTAAGTACAGGTGTAAAATAAATACATAGAACAAAATGATAGAAGGATACATACCGAAAATGTGCTTACAATCTAAGAGTTTACAATCTAAGTGGTGTAAGAGAATTAGAGACAAGTGAAGGGATTGCTTGTCAATGAGGGGTCCATGCACTGGAGGCGTCCAATGTCTTTTTTAAATAGCTGATATTAGGGAACAAGTTGGTAGGCTTCCCTGGCGGGTTTTCATAGATCTTTTTAAGGTTTCTGGTGGTAGTTCATGCAGTTTTTCCTACAGTATAACTCCAATTTCACTGCTATTACAAGCAAAATGTCCATATATACCCTGAACAACAACCCCTATATGTTGTGTGATATTTTTAACACTTATAGCCATACTCTACACTTTATTCCCATATCACTCGTGGAGTTTCTAACAAGCATTCTACGGTAGAAAAGATATAGTGATGCTGTGCAGAACATCTGGGCTTCCCTCCAAAATGAATATGGTTGTAGTGTTAGGCAACCGGTTGCCAGGGCTGCTTGTGGCCCTCATACACTTTTCATGAAGCCCTGGTTTGTTCTCTCGAATAGAAGAGCATTCACATTTTCAAATATACATGTTCATTACATCTCTCTAAAACTACCAAATAAAACTAATTTTAGTAATTCCTATTCCTTTAGTAATTCATTTCCTACAGTGATTTTTCCAGGTTGCTTTGTATAGGGGCCACACACATGGCCTTCAAGTAATATAGGTTGTCTGTCACTGCTTTGCCGTATGAAATATTGGTGTGTCTCAAATTACAGGTGTATATATAGTATATCCTGATTAGAAAGGATTTAATAAAGCTTTGGAAAACAGAATGTTCCTGGGAAAACTGCCAAATAATAGTTTTTAACTTATAATATACCATTAACTAAATATAAGTTTTAAATATGCTGATTCACCACTAAAAATAATGTCCCCAGATTCAATTAATTATAAAAATGCTGTCAGCTTATTTTAGAAAGAAAAACAAAAACAGCCATTACAAATGTAACTTCTATATCCGAATACACTTTTTTGGGGTACTCCATTTTGTTACTGAACTACTAGTTTTAGCCTTTTTTGTCAGGAGGGTTTGTCCTACTGGGCATTGTTTTTTTCACATTGAATGCACTTGCACTTTTCAATTATAGCAGATAGATGCTTCCTCTGCATTCAATGCCAACTGCCGTCTCTGTAAGTATATCAGCAGGAACCAAAATGGCAACTTCCATTGGCACAAAATTGCTTATTAAAGGTAATCAATTCAAAGATGTATATATTTTTTACTTTTTTAAAAACAGTTTGCCCATTATAGTTCTTACAAAGAGTTTATTTTAAATAGAAGACTATAATACCCAGGTAATATGTTATGTATATTTATATTTAAAAATGAATATATTAATAAACAACGTGTCTCAGAGCTCCTTTCATTTATTAAAGTGTAGGATGATTCTTACTCATCAAATCATCACACTTTCAGTTGATTAGTATAGAAACATTTTTTTGTCACAGACTCCTACAACATATTCAGATAGTATTATTATTATCATGACACTCACAAATGATGCCCTTCAAGAGTTTAATGCAAGAATGCATCCTCATACCTCTCAATATATTAACTGGTTAAAGGGAGAGGGACACTACACATTTTTTAAAGATAGATGCACAATTGGCTGGCATTGCAGCTCTTCTATACAATGGCAATTGACTTGAAAAAGTATAAGAGATACATACGTGTATAATATGTTTACTTCTCCACCTGTGGCCTCTTTCTATACAGGCACAGTCCTAGCCTATATAACCTCACACACTTAAGGACAGACACATAGCTAACCTCTTCATTGGGAATATTCATAATCCCAAACTGACTCATCTACAGTCGTTACATATATAATATTTTAGCTTTGTCTTTAGTGCACTCACACTACTGAAATGTCTTCCCTTCTTTACCCTAACACTTTGTATTCTTCCTGGAAAACCTCTTCCTTTTAGGTCTCCTGAGTCACCACTATCATGTTTTCCTATTGATTTCACCTTATGACATATTACCAAGGTGTTTCACCTCTTATCCAAGGTATGAATTTTCATTAAATATTTACACCTTCATAAGAACCACAATGTGATTACAATGTAATAAGGAAATAACAGGTTCAGAAATATATTGTATGGTTTATTTATTAGATTTACGTAAAGCACATTTTTGACTTAGAATGTAAGTACAGTTAGTAGTTGAAACAGAGAGTTTGAGACATGAGTGTCGGAACCCAAAAAAATCTGGGGGGGGGGGGGGGGGGGATTCAACTCTACTCCCAGGACAGGAAACAGGGGGGATCTACAGCAGTGCATCCGGTGTCTATATGTGTAAATATATATATATATGTATATATATATATATATATATATATACATATATATATATATATATATATATATACTGTATATATACAATATCTCACAAAAGTGAGTACACCCCTCACATTTTTGTAAATATGTTATTATATCTTTTCCTGTGACATCACTGAAGAAATGACACTCTGCTACAATGTAAAATAGTAAGTGTACAGCCTGTATAACAGCGTAATTTTGCTGTCCCCTCAAAATAACTCAACACACAGCCATTAATGTCTAAACCGTTGGCAACAAAAGTGAATGGAAATGTCCAAAGTGGGCCCAAAGTGTCAATATTTTGTGTGGCCACCATTATTTTCCAGCACTGCCTTAACCCTCCTGGGCATGGAGTTCACCAGAGCTTCACAGGTTGCCACTGGAGTCCTCTTCCACTCCCCCATGATGACATCTTCGGTTTGAGGATGCCCCACAGATGCTCAATAGGGTTTAGGTCTGGTGACGTGCTTGGCCAGTCCATCACCTTTACCTTCAGCTTCTTTAGCAAGGCAGTGGTCGTCTTGGAGCTGTGTTTGGGGTCATTATCATGTTGGAAAACTGCCCTGCGGCCCAGTCTCTGAAGGGAGGGGATCATGCTCTGCTTGCATGTTGGCATTCATGGCTCCTTAAATGAACTGTAACTACCCAGTGCTGGCAGCACTCATGCAGGCCCAGACCATGACACTCCCACCACCAAAAGTATACATTGTAAAAGAGTCGAGCAAGGAGTGCCCCTAGAGATCGGTTTGACTAAAGATCCTGGAAGATTTCTCTTAGGAAATAAAGAGTTAACTCAGGGCAGTAATCTGAGGATAATGTAAGCCCAGCTGTGGATTGCCTTTAAGACAACAGCAGAGAGATGGGTGGAGTTCTCACTTCGGCTTGGACCTAAGCAGTGTGAGCAGTGTGGGGAATCTGCTGAAATAGGCCCAGTTGGTGTGCTGCTGTTAGCAGCTGGAAAGAAAAGCTGGTCGCAGGAGCAAAGCTGGTCACAGGAGCAAAGCTGGTCACAGGAGCAAAGCTGGTCTTAGGAGCAAAGCTATCCCCAGAGCCAAGTCGGTTTGCAGAGCAGAGCCAAGTCGGTTTGCCGAGCAAAGCCGTCCACAGAGCAAAGTCAGTTTGCAGAAACCCAGAGAGGTGGATACCCAGGCTTGGACAAAGGCAAGCAGCTTAAAATGACAGACACCGGTGAAAAAGGTATGTACTGTGTTCAACTCCAGGGAAAAGTCTGAGCATGTGGACTTCCTGAGCAGCATAAGTGCCTCTAAATAAAAGGGTCCCTGGAGGTTGGAGCATTTCGAAGAGACGGGCTAGCCAAATACTCCTCTTGTTCTACTGATGAAGATATTATCAAGAGAACTGTGTATGATTTGTTATAACCTTGGCTGATGTAAGCTTTTGTGTGGTGTAAATCTTGGACTTTTAAATAAAAGAATAAAAGAATCCCTGATCTCCTTGCTATTAATCTATAAGGTAACAGGCTAATCTTCCACAACATCTATACTGAGGAAAGGTAGTTATTATTATTATTATAGTTCATTTATAACGCGCCAACCTTTTCTGTACATACATTTCTGACAAAGATAAATACAAATTAACATATAGCAAAGCAAGGAGGGCCCTGTCTTTGAGCTAGGAATCCAATGTCCATGGTGAATTTCCAAAGTACTTAGGATAGAAACTCGCAGACTTTCAATTGAAGGTATAGTGAGTGATAAAAGGGGGAGAGAGAGGTGATAAACGTGTTAGGGTGGAAGGTGATACGCGATGCGTTTTAAGTGAAGTTTTAAATGTTTTGAGGCAAGAGGATAATCTGGTGGAGAGCAAGGAGTTCCAGAGACTAGGGGCAGCTCGAGAAATGTCCTGGAGCCGGGAGTGAGAGGAGGTGACAAGAGTTGTAGAAAGAAGAAGGTCATTAGCAGAACAAAGAGGACAGATGGGGGAGTATTTGGAGATGAGAGCAGAGATGTAAGGGGGAGCGTTATTGTTGAGGGCTTTGTAAATTAGGGTCATGATTTTAAATTTTATTCTTGAGGCTAAGGGAAGCCAGTGGAGTGATTGACACAGAGGTGATGCCGACACTGAACGTTGTGTACGGAAGATGAGTCTAGCAGAGGCATTTATAATGGATTGAAGTGGAGACAGTCGGGTGGTAGGTAGGCCAACAAGAAGAGAGTTGCAGTAGTCTAGTCGAGAGATGATGAGAGAGTGTATAAGGATTTTAGTTGTGTCTTGTGTAAGATAGTGATGAATTCTGGAGATGTTTTTTTAGATGGAGAAGACAAGATTTAGTTAGTGATTGTATGTGAGGGATGAAAGACAGAACAGGGTCCAGTAGTACTCCAAGACATCTCTCTCACTGTCAACAACAACATCATCACCCCCTCCTCCAAGACAACGGGGTTGGGAGGAGGGGGTGATGATGTTGTTGTTGACAGTGAGAGAGATGTGAGGAATTGACGCTGTGGGAGAGGGAGGGAAGATTAGGAGTTCAGTTTTAGAAATGTTAGATTTGAGATGGTGGGTGGACATCAAAGAGGATAAACGACAGAGTCAGTTGGAGACGTATGTTAGAAGAGAGGGGGATAGATCTGATGCGGAGAGGTAGATTTGGGTGTCGTCTGCCTAGAGATGATAATGAAGCCCAAAAGAGTTTATGAGGGTACCAAGTGAGGAAGGGTAGATGGAGAAAAGGAGGAGGCCTAAGACTGATCCTTGGGGTACACCAACAGACAGGGGGCGAGAAAAGAAGAGGTGTCGGAGAAGGAGATACTGAATGATGGATTTTGTAGGTATAGTGAGAACCACGAGAGAGCACTGTCTCGAATACCGAGGGCGAAGAGGATATGGAGTAGAAGTGGATGGTCAACAGTGTCAAAGGCAGCAGAGAGATCTAGAAGAAGAAGACTTGAAAACTGACCTTTTGACTTCGCGGTACGCAGGTCATTGGTGACTTTAGTGACATCTGTCTCAGTGGAGTGTTGGGGCCAAAAGCCGGATTGGAAGGTGTCAAGAAGAGAGTTAGAGGAAACTAAGCTTGTAAGGCGATTATAGACGAGACGCTCCAGCAGTTTGGAAGCCAGGGAAGCTGAGAGATAGGGCGGTAGTTAGATGCCACGTCCGAGTCAGATGAGGGTTTTTGAGGGTGGGTATAACTATGGCATGTTTTAGAGAAGATGGAAACACGCCAATAGTAAGGGAGAGGTTGAAAATATGTGTGAGAGCTGGGATTAGTGTAGTAGAGAGGGGAGGGATGAGCTGTGATGGAATAGGATCCTGAGGACAGGTAGTAAGGCGAGTGGATGATAGCATTTTGGAGACTTCATCCTCTGTAGACGGATCAAAGCAGTTCAAAGTGGCTGTGGTATTGGAGAAGGGAGAAGACTGGGTGTTGTTTGTTGGTTTAGAGGGTGTAGTGTGAGAGACACTATGAGATAAGTTAATTGCAGATGTTTAGAATTTTATGAATAAAATAGTTGTCGAAGTCTTCAGCTGTGAGAGAGAAAGGGATGGGAGGAGGTGGCGGAGGGAGGAGAGTATAGAAAGTGGTACACAGACACTTGGTTTTAGAGGACAGAGTTGATATGAGTGATGTTAAGTGCTGCTGTTTGACAAGGATGAGGGGGGAGGAATAGGAGCGTAACATAAATTTGTAGTGGAGGAAATCTGCTGAAGTGCATGATTTCCTCCATAGTCGTTCAGCAGTGCGGGAGCACCTCTGGATGTATAGTGTTTGTGTAGTGTGTTTGGGCCCAATTTGGACATTTCCACTTGTACTCACTTTTGTTGCCCACTGTTTAGACATTAATGGCTGTGTGTTGAGTTATTTTGAAGGGACAGCAAATGTACACTGTTATACAGGCTGTACACTTACTACTTTACACTGTAGCAGTGTGCCATTTCTCCAGTGTTGTCACATGAAAACATATCATAACATATTTACAAAAATGTGAGGGGTGTACTCGCTTTTGTGAGATACTAAATAAATAAATAAATATATATATATATATATATATATATATATATATATATATATATACTGTATATACTCGAGTTTAAGCCAAGTTTTTCAGCCCTTTTTTTAAGGCTGAAAAGGGCCCCCTCGGCTTATACTCGAGTCACCCTGTGTCTCTTTCCCCCCCCCGTGTCTCTCCACCCCTGTGTCTCTTCCCCCCTCTCCCTCTCTGTTTTTTTCCCCCACCCTCTCCCTCATGTCTCTTTCCCTCCCCCTCCCTTATCATCATCCTCTTCATGCTCCCCCCTCCTCAACCCCCTCCTCATCCTCAACCCCCCTCCCATACCTCAACCCCCCTCCTCAACCTCAACCCCCCTCCTTATCCTCCCTCCTCAACCCCCCTCTCTAATTATCTCCCCCTCTCCCGTTCCCCTCACTTACCTTCCATCAGCAGCTGCTCCTCCGCGCGTCTTCCGGCTGCGTCGGGACCCCACATATGCTAATGACGTGATGTCACATGCGTGTCACGTCATTAGCATTGGCCGGGTCCCGACGCAGCCCGACGCGCGGAGGAGCGGAGGAGCAGTTGCTGATGGAAGGTAAGTGAGGGGAAAGGGAGAGGGGGTGGTAATTAGAGAGGGGTAAAGTTAGCAGGGTGAGGAGGGGGTTGAGGAGGGGAGATGAGGAGGGGAAATGAGAAGGGGGATTGAGGATGAGAAGGGAGGATCAGAAGGGCTGTTGAGGAGGGGGTTGAGGAGGAAGGATGAGGAGGATCATAAGGGAGGGGGAGGGAAAGAGACACGAGGGAGAGGGGGGAAAGACACAGGGGAGGGAGGGGAAGAGACACAGGGGAGGGAGAGGGGGAAGAGACACAGGGGAAGGAGGGAGGGGGGACAGACACAGGGGAGGAAGGGGGAGAGACACAGGGGAGGGAGAGGAGGAGAAAAGACACAGGGGGAGAGACACAGGGGAGGGAGAGGGGGTAAGAGACACAGGGGAGAGAGGGGGGACACAAGAAAGGGGCACAGAGGGCACACAAGAGGGGGACAAATAGGGCACAAGAGGGACAAAGGGGGCAGTACATTTCCCACACTCAGCTTATAGTCGAGTCACTAAGTTTTCCCAGTATTTTGTGGTAAAATAGGTGCCTTGGCTTATACTCGGTTCTGTATATACTCAAATATATACGATATATATATATATATATATATATATATATATATATATATTGAAGAGTGAAGCAGCCGTGAATGTCCAGTAATCTAGTAATTTAGTAATTACTAATCCATATATATATAGATTAATAATGAGTATTGCAATATAATTTGATACCTTTTGTATTGGACAAACGTCTTATTTATAATGACAAGCTTTCGAGAGGCTTAACCACCCTTTATCAAGTTTCAAGCAATACTACATGTGATGGGACCCTCAGTTTGAATAATAACAGCAGATGCAGATAGAGTGGAAACAGCATCTGACATCATCAGGCAAATACATATATGGGGAATAAACACAACATAGCAAAGGAAACAAATATACACATTTTATATACACATATACAGTGGATATAAAAAGTCTACACACCCCTGTTAAAATGTCAGGTTTCTGTGGTGTAAAAAAAAATGAGACAAAGATAAATCATTTCAGAACTTTTTCCACCTTTAATGTGACCTATAAACTGTACAACTCAATTGAAAAACAAACAAAAATCTTTTAGGTGGAGGGAAGAAAATAAAAAAAATAAACTACACAAATAATCTTGTGTAGTAGATTTTTGGGGGGAGGTAGTTTACCACAAGAATAATAAAATTTCTGGTGGGCAAAATAGCGATAGAAGCCCTCCACCGCCCAATAGTACAGTAAATAAATAGTACATGTGTGCTACAATAAGCTAAAAGGCTTATTTCCTGCTCAGAATCCCCTTCTGGATTGCTACCTTGTCATTGTGATGGGGCGGTGAGCTACACCATTTACAGTCACCCGAGCTGGGCAGGTCACAGTAAAGAGGTCAGACAAATAGTGGCCCACTGGAGAAGGAACTGGAAAACCACTCCAGTATCTTTGCCAAGAAAACCTTATGAATGAGCGCAATCAGAGACACAGCGATAGATGTGCCTGGTGTGCTGCGGTCCATGTGGTCTCAGAGTCAGAGGCGACTGAACGATTAAACAGTTCATATATATATATATATATATATATATATATATATATATATACTGACAGATAAGCAAAAAAACTGACAGATAAACACTTATAAACACAGACATCAGTAGTGGAGATAAAGGGATTTTTTGTTGCCAGTTAATTCTTGCGGTCACTTACCTGGGAAGGTGGGGCCTTCGTTTTAGCCTGGTATAAAAGATGATTGCAGATCTGACCATACACTCCTCATCTTGCTGAAAGTACTTTAATAATTATTTTCACATTCAAATTTTCTACATCAGCCTGATGTTATTGTTCATATTTATAAAGTACCAACATGTTATAAAAGGGGCACAGTGATAACATAATATCACACCAACATTAGTTCAAAACCTAACAGTCTTCAAGCAGTTTTACTTAGCTTTTTGGGGGATGTGTTTTGCCACATCTTCGGTTCACTGCAATGGTTTCCTTGATAACTGTACTTGAACTTTCACTCAATATTCCCTGTGTCACATAACAGGGGCCATGTCACTTCGGCTATATGGGTTAGTACATGTTCCATTAAACTGATTTTTTAATAAATATAATGTTCTGCCAGGAAAGAAAAGAAAAACTCTCATACTTAGGCCCTAATCAGACCCAGATGCGGAAGGATACAAAGCCTAATCACAGTTATGGGTCCAGGACAGTGACATTTTGATTAGCATATTTTCAAAACATTGGTTATGTCAGCATTGCAACACTTACCAACAGAGTTTTCTAACTGGCGCAGCGCACACATATTTCCCCACAGAGCTTGCACTGTAGCCAGGGATTTTCATTAGTGATGATCAAATTGGCAAATCTCATGATGTTGCACAATTCTCGCTCTAGAACATATACAAATATAGGTTATAACAACACACTAAATTCTCTCAGCGAACTATGTTAATCTATGTTGGGACTATCAATATTTTATGATTTTATATTTGTCGTGGTTTGTTATAATTAAATAAATATTATCATATCCAATTATACAGTACATCAATATATACATGAAAAAGCAGAGCACTGTAGTCCACAGTGATATCTTTCCTGTTGGACAAACACCTCAATAAGAGTGCTAAGTCTGTTATGGTATAAAAAGAAAAAAAAACACATCGGATTTGCTCAAACACTGGAGACCGTGATAAACATTTAAAAACACCGTCTGAATCTTTCAAACAAAAGGGTTACAAACCCTGTATTATTACCCAAAAAATAACCACTGCCATCAAAATACCCTGAGAACACCTATTAAAGTACAAAACAAAAGAAACTACTTCACGTATACCTCTAGTGACCACATACCATCCAATTTTAGAGAAAATTTGGAAAATATTCAAATATTTGCAACCATTACTAATTAAAAATTCCGAATTAAAATATATGTTCCCAAAACCTCCCATCCTTGCATTTAAACAACCACCAAACCTGAAACAAAAACTTGTCAGCAGAAAATTGGCCAATGAACAACTGAATATAAAAAATGGAACTAAACCTTGTAACAAACGTGCCTGTAAATTATGCCAACACATTTGTAATGATGGTACAGCCACATATAACAACAAGACCTATAACATCAAAGGATCATATTCATGTACATCGTCAAATGTGGTTTATATAATACAATGTACTTTATGTGACACAGGCTGTAACATTGGAGAAACCGGACAAAAAATGCATTTAAGGATGAATTTACACAGGCATTCAATGAGAAAACATAATGAAGACAGTTATTGTAGCCCAGTAGGACACCATTTTAGCCAGAATGATCACTCCATCCAAAACTTAAAAGTCTAAATACTCAGAGGAAATGTTAAAAGCACCCAAGAGAGAAAAGCATTTGAAATAAAGATGATCACATTCTTCAACACTAAAAACACAGGACTTAATATAGACTTCGGCTTTCTAACACATTATCAGAATTTCATGTGATTTTTTTTCTTCTTATACTATAACAGACTTAGCACTCTTAGTGAGGTGTTTGTCCAACAGGAAAGATATCACTGTGGACTACAGTGCCCTGCTTTTTCATGTATATATTGATGTACTGTATATGTGTGTATAGTATGTGTATATATTTTTCCTTTGCTATGTTGTGTTTATTCCCCATATACAGTATGTATTTACCTGATGTCAGATGCTGTTTCCACTCTATCTGCATCTGCTGTAATTATTCAAACTGAGGGTACCATCTCATGTTAGTATTGCTTAAAACATGATAAAGGGAGGTTAAGCCTCTCGAAAGCTCGTCATTATAAATAAGACGTTTGTCCAATACAAAAGGTATCAAATTATATTGCAATACTCATTATTAATCTATATATATATATGGATTAATAATTAATAAATTACTATATATATATATATATATATATAAATATATATATATATATATATATATATATATAAATATATATATATATATATATATATATATATATATATATATATATATTGAAAAGGCGTCTTGGGGTGGCGCAGCAATGGTAAGGGTTTTGTGAAGGCTTGCTGTTATAAAAAGGCATCTTTGGGAGGGGAGCAGTTATGGGAAAGGGTCTGGGGAGGCACCCTGAGTGATTTGTTTCTGGCGGGGCTTGTCGCAAAACAACTTTTACAGCTAATCTCTAATTTATTACTTTTATATACAATTAAGCTGCTGTGGAATATGACATTTTAGTTTCCAAAAATGCATCTGCAAGTGTTCTCATTAACTGTTATTTAATGCTAATTAATTATGTTATTTGTTATGACAAAAGCCTGCAAGAAGCAGGTTCAGTAAAGAAAATGGAAGCCTGCAGTAAATAATCACATATATAGTTCTCAGCAGCGTGGGCTTGCCAAAAGTTGTTGGTAACGCAATGTTAAAACTGCAGGGCTCGCACAGCGAACCCTCTGCAACTGCGTCTCTCGCAAAGCGAGGGCCGCAGCTGCAGGCAATGAGCACCAAAGGCGCTCATTGCGCTGGTGGAGATGAGCGCCATAGGCGCTCATCCATATAACCCTGCACGACTTAGTCAGTGAGCGCCAAAGGCGCTCATTGCGCTGGCGGAGGTGAGCTCCATAGACGCTCATCCCTACGACCCTGCATGACTTAGGCAATGAGTGCAGAAGGTGCTCATTGCGCTGGTGGAGATGAGCGCCATAGAAGCTCATCCCTTCGACCCGCAGGACTACAGATCAACAGAAAACTCAATTATCCCATTCATTGTGCGAGCCCCATAGCAGTTTGAAAAAATTGCGTTAAAGAATTACGGCCCGTAACAATTTGCAAAAATCAGAAACCCAGAAAAAATCCAGACCCCGCAAAAATACAACTGTGATGGCCGAACCGCACACACCGAAAAACACACACAAAAAAAACATTAAAAAAACATTACACACAGCACGGGGGGACAGCCTGGACGTCTGGGAGGGAGGTTGCACGCAAATTTAAGACTAATTTGCAGAGTTTCAACACACGAAAATCGTCTAAGGAAGAAAAAAATGGCTGCCGAAAAAAAAATGAAAACAAGGCTACACGACCCTGAAGCCCGCAAAACACTGCCAGCCGCGTACTATTTTGTCAAGGAAGTACGAAGTAGAAAAATACACTATTACGAAGGACGGAAAATGCTTGCGAACCGTGTAAGACAAAGACTAACACCGTCATTTCACAACACTAACTTGCACATTACCACTTTACTAAATTTTCAAATGGAGGTTCTTATTAATTTTTTTGCCAATTATCAGATTTTGTTATTTAAAATACCATATAGAAAAGAGTTGACCACAGTGATCCTCTAACATTTTTACTGGTATATATGTACAAAGTTGAATTCAAATATTTTGCCTGCAGAGCAACAAAAATAATCATTATTTTTGCTGTCAACACTCCCTTTAGGATTTAATGAATGCAATTATTTTAATTAGTCCTAAATTTGGGTATTATGTAAACTATGGGCCTCATTCACTTGCGATCTGGTAAATTGAATAGGGCTCTATATAAGCACAGAGCATATTTTTTTACAGAAGTTTTTAGTTAGTGAAGATCTTGCTTTTGGATAGAAATTCACTAACTAAAAACTTCTGTAAAAAAAATATGCTATGTGCTTATATAGAGCCCTATTCATTGGCCAAAAAATTAGTATGTGTCCACTATCAATATGTGAATGGTCTAAAATCACCAACTATATATGGATTTAGTAAAGTTCAAGAGGGAAGTGGGATCTATCCTGTTATATTGTGGGGACAGGTCCGCCGCTGCAGTGTGGCCTCCAGCCGCTAGATGGGGCTGCCGATATTTTGCAGCGCTGACGATATGTGAAAGAGGTTCTAAGCTTATAATGTTAGCCTAACCCTTGAACTAAACCAAACCCTAATACTCATCCCAACCCTAACAGTTCACTTAGCCTTGACTCTACGATATGGCACTGGAATATCAGCAGCACCATCTAGTGGATGCTCACTGCCACTGCTGCTGCCATTTGCTGCGCCAGCATAACAGGATAGGACCGGGAAGTGTTTTTTTTTTAAAAAAGTGGAATTCAAGAGGTTGTGATTTGAAGCTGGAAAGTGGAAAATGTATCTACTACTTTATAGAAAAAGCAGCCATCCAATGGGAAGTGACAGGGTCAAACACATTCAAATAATTTAAAAGCAAGCATGAGTGTTTGTTTGCATTGGTCAGTCAGACTCTCTGTGACCTCATGGACCGCAACACACCATGCTGATTCACTTGGTATTCATGGCAGAGATATTGGAGTGGGATGTCAGTTCCTTCTCCAGTGGGCCACAGCATACAGATCCTAGTATTCCTAGCTGGTCGCGTGTCTCCCATCCAAATACTGACCAGACAAAACCCTGAATGGCTTCAGGGTGGTGTGACCTCTTGGAATCCTAACCACTGGACCACCAGGGAACTCGCAAGATAAACATAAGCCTATCCTAAGATTTAATTAAGCCACATTTTAGGTAGACCAGATGGGCCTTTGGTTCTTATCTGCTATCAAATCTGTTTCAAATCTATTTTCTAACTGAGTAACTGCATTTTAAAACCTGTTATTTAATGTATCTGGTGTGTTAAGTACATAAACACTATATGCAATATTATGTTGGACAGACATGCTTATTATTTTTCTACTACCGACTTGCCCGTCAAAAATGACGGCAATAAAATTTGAAGCCTGGCAATGCTGTTTGCCACACAATGCGAGGGTCTCCGCCCTCTAACTTGCAGGTCTCGCGATCAGGGCCTTTGGCATTCATTCGGGGCTCATTGCGAGCCTCTCCCCCTCTCTACTTTACGGGTCTTGCGACAAGTGCCTTCAGCGCTCATGGCAAGCCGCTCTATGAGCGGCTTTGCCACTCATTGCAGGCGTCGGCGAACCCACAACTTTCGGCCTCTCCCCACTCTCTCCCTCCCGTGTCTCTTTGCCCCCTCTCTCTCCCCTGGGTTTTTTCCCCCTTATCTCCCTCCCCTGTGTCTCTTCCCCTTCCCCGGGTCTTGCGACAAGCGCCTTCAGCGCTCATGGCAAGCAGCGCTATGAGCGGCTTTGCCACTCATTGCAGGCGTCGGCGAACCCACAACTTTCGGCCTCGCCCCACTCCCCACTCTCTCCCTCCCGTGTCTCTTTGCCCCCTCTCTCTCCCCTGGTTTTTTTTCCTCCTTATCTCCCTCCCCTGTGTTTCTTCCCCCCCCCTCTCACCCCTGTGTCTTCCCCCCCCCCCCACTCCCTCCCCTGTATCTCTTTACATCCCACTCCCTCCCTTGTGTCTCTTTCTACCCTCTACCCTGTCTCCCTCCCCTGTGTCTCTTTCTCCCCCCTCTTCCTCCTCTGTGCTCCTCTTTGCATTTACGGGATGTGAAACCATTTGCAAGTTTGGTAAATTGTTCATTTTCCCCAAGCCCAAAATGTGTTTTTTTTTTCGATTAACGGGCTTGAAAAAAAGTTACAGCTTTATGGTCGCCAATTTTTTCCTTGCTTAGCTGATTTTAGACCTCCCAAAAATGACAATTAAACATAAAAATAACTTGCAACCTCACTCACTTGCAGGCTCCCTGCCTCTCCCACTGTGCTGTGTGTGAGGTTGTAAGTTATTTTTTTAATTAATTGGTGTCTTTTGGCGTTCTTCCAACAGTCTTTGAAAAAAAATTGTAGTTTTTCTGAAGCCTGTACAGAGCCTCTCCCCCCATCCAAAACTTCGGCGCTCATTGCGCATGGGCAAGCCCATAATTTTCAACTATATTTTTAACTATATATGTGATTGTTTTTGTATTTTTTTAATATTATGTCAAATACATCTTAAAACTGTGCATTATGAAATAATCCTACCCTATCTAATCTTAAATTTACAAAAATAATTTTGATAATTTGGTTTATTTTTGTAATTGTACCAGAACCAAGAAGATAAAATATTTTTGCACAGAAAAATGTTCATTAACAATCTCATTACGAAGATAACTCATAATGATATAGGCAGAACTTGATGTATAATCGCATATAGCTTTAGGCCAAATGCCGTGGCTAAAGGGCAGCTCCACCAAACATGAATAAAGTCACCTTATTGACCTTTGAAACATTCTGAATGTGAGGCTCAATTCAATTTGGAGGTTTTTGTTTGGTCCATATAGGCAGTGATTGGCCATCTATGTTACTTTTAGGGGAGCATGTGTGCTCCCAACACCATCAAAAGGGCTGCAAAAAAAGGTTAATCATTTTGTTGAATACATTGGTGAAATTTATTGTTTGAGAGAGAATTTATCTAAGGGTAAACAGATGGCGTAAAGAGTGAGGGAACTCGTTTGTAGAAAATATTGCTTTTAACTTGAAAAAGAGAGGTACAACTCTCAAAAGTGTGTTACTCTAAATATGTTTTTTTTCTTTCAATTAAAAAGAATCCCTGTATACTGTAATAATTGTTTTATTTTCTGTAGTGCAGTGAGGAAAAATATTTTAATTGTGAAGGAATTCAATATTTAAAAAACTTAACTGTAGTTAAGGAAAAATGTAAGCAATCAACAAAAGAACATTTTAATAGATTTTTTTTATATTTGCAGATTGTGTTTTTGTTTAGTTTCAGTAGTGTCTCACATCAGTATGCATAATAGTTTGGAGCCCAAGGACATGCACTTTCCTGATGTTTAGGGAGGAGGGAGGATGGAAGGAGAAGGATGATGTGAGGTGTATTTGTTATATAATTGGACCTTTTTATTATTTGACACCTACCCCTTTCCCATATACTCTCATAAGAAGTAACTTGCAAAGCTGACTGCAAGCCATGGACATGCAGAAAGTTAAACACTCCTCTCACACATACACCCATAACCAAGTATCATGGTGACCCATGGACTAGCAAAAGCATAATTGTTTTTTTGGGTAACAAATTAGCTTTATTAAATTTTTCCCGTTATTACTATTCTTCTAATATTTAATTTAATGAAAGTTCACATTATATTTGACCTACATCACACTTCCCTAAATTAAAGGATCATTGAAGTCATCATATATGTGTATAGCCCTTGAAGTTCTCCCACAAGAAACTGCATAACAAATAAGGATCTATTCAGAGGTGGAGCTACCACCAGTGCAGGAGGTGCAATGCACCGGGGCCCTTCTCTGGAATGGTCCCAGAGCTGTTAAACAGTTTATTTTAATATCCCTGGATACTCCACCTATACACCAACCCTGCCCCAGCTCCTGCCCCTTACGCCAGCAGCTTCAGACGCACTAGCTTCCACTACCTCTTCCTCCCCTCAGCTGTCTTATGGCCTGAGCAGTGACTACTGGTGACGTCATTCAGCCATAAGAGGAACAGGAGACGAACAGAGCGCAGAAGCTGGTGAGCCCGGGGGTGGTGGGGGCAGGGACAGGTAGTTGGTTGGTGTACGTATCTAGATTTAGGAATATATTCCCTCCTTTCTTTGCTAAATGTTAATCTGTATTTATCTTTGTCTGAACATAACTTATGTACAGCGCTACGGAATATGTAGGAGCCTTATAAATAAACTATAATAATAATAATAATAATATTATTTATATTATTAACATATATTAATATACATTACATTATATATATATATATATATATATATTATAATTATTTTCTGTATATGTACAGGGGCCCTCCACGCACTAGCTCTGCCTCTGGTTTTATTCTATTCTGGATGTATTCACTTTTATACGTAATTCTTTTTTTCCCAATATTTTTTGTTGTAATAAAACGAAATACAAATAATTAACAATTACGTTGAAGATACAGAAATACAGAAATTTCTTTATTCTTTTATATACTTTTTCATAACATTAACAGTGATAAATAAAAATAAATTGGGGGAAGAAGAGGAATGGTGGGGTAATTTAAGAAATAATTTCCTTTCTCTTTCTTCAAAATTATTTAGGTTCTTATGTTAATATTTTTTTATACTTAAAAGGCCATTTATCTCACTGTAAGTGCTCTTCATGGTGTGAAAGCACAAGATTGTATTTTAAAATTATATTTTTTTAATTACACTAATAACAGCTAAAAAGTTAAGTATTAGGTCTGTTTACAAAAATATTATGACCTGACTATTGACTGTTCCATGATTAATAACATATGCCAAACCTGTGCGGTGAAGGCACGGTAAAGGCAAAGATTTATAGCAGACTTTCTCTAAACTCTTCAGCGAGCAGTTAACCCACAGCTGACTTATTTAGGTGTTTCCAACATTACATTCTCTTCATGGATGAATTTGTGAAAGGTTAACATTATTTCTTCTTTTGCTCACTGCACGGAGCTATTGCTTTGGGTCTGTCTGGGGGTAGTCAGTGACACATGTAAACACAGATTTGACTTATTGATTTATTAAATTCTAGTTTTTCAAACTGTATGAATACAAATGAGATAAACATGGACTGCGGGTATTAACCTGAGATGCAGCTTCTATGCTCATTGTGCAATTTATTAAAGCCCTTTCTCCTATGTTATAGCTAGCTCATCAAGGCTCAGGAGTCTCATGGCAACCTGTAGGGATCGGGGTGTGTCATGGGCATGTTAGGGGCATGTAATGTGCATCTATAGTGAAAACCCAAGTTCTCATAATTTATTAAACACTTACCTACCTTTTTTAAACCGTGATGTTGATATTCAGCATCTCATGTTTCAAACCCACATTAGCAGCAAAGTCTATATTTAAACCAAATAATATAACCAACTAGGGAACTGCCCGTCAAAAATGACGAGAGTAAAATTGTAAGGTTAGCAATGCTGTTTGCCACACAATGCGAGGCTATGGGCCCTCTGAGCACCGTCAGTGCTCATTGCGTGGCTCTCCCCCTGTGTAGTTTATAGGCGTCGCGCTGGAGTGTTACTGTCTTGGTTTATTGTTTATCTGCCTTTTATTAAATGTTAGTGGGTTGTGTTGTGTTACTGGCTTATGTTAAATGTTACTGGGTTGGATTAAGTGTTACTGGCTATAGTTAAGTGTTACTGCTTGGGGCTATTTGCAAAGCTTGCCAAACGCGCAAACGTGACCAATGTTCTTGAACTGACAACTATTATAGTGATTATTCATCCATAAATACACAACATTTGCTGCTAGATGTTATATATAGCAGTGTATGTTGTATAAATAGGTATATATTAGTTTTATTATTTTATTTCAATATAAAATACTAGCCGTTTGCCTGTCATAAATGACATAATAATATATCATCTGCTCTGTCTCTCTCTCCCCTGAACGCCGTCTCCCTCTCTCTCTCTCTGCGCCCTCTCCCTCTCTCTCTGTACGCCTTCTCTCTCTGTTCGCCCTCTCTCTGTGCAATATTTTCCCTGTGCGCCATTTCTCTGTCTTTATGCCCTCTCTCTCTCTTTATCTGTGCCCTATCTGTCTCTCTCTCTCGTTTTCTCTCTTTCTCCCTCCCTCTTTTTCTCTCCTCCTCTTTCTGTCTCTACCTCAGTCCTTCTCTCTTCCTCGTTCAGTCTCTCCCTCCATCCTTCTTCCTCCCTCCTTCTATCTCTCCATCCCTTCTTCTCTCTTCCCCCTTCCCCTTTTTCTCTCCTTCTCTCTCCCCCTCCCCTCTTTCTATAACCCCCATACTTCTCTCCCACCCCTCCTCTGTCTCTCTACCCCCCTGTGTCTCTCCCACTCCCTCCCCTCTCTCTCTTTTCCTCCCCTGTGTCTCCCCCCGTTTCTCTCCCCACCCATGTCTCTTGTCATGCAATTGATATGACATGCATATTACACTGTATGGATTAATATAGTTTCTTAAAATATTACAGTGTAAAGATTAATTGAGTTTTGGGATCAATTTATCGACAAGTATACGATGTGTGCAGAAATAGTATTTATTGGTATAATTGGTTAATATCAAGGATAAACAATTATACGTGTTTACACTTGTAAGCTTTGGTATTTAGTTAGATTACATTATACAATCTACCTGATGTCTATTACAACCTCTTTTGGATGACTGGATAGCAATTAGTATTAACACACTTTATATTTGGTTAGATCAATACATAGATCAATAAGCAGTGTATCCAAACTTATCAAATGTGGATTAATCATTAATTTTGAGACAATCTATATTCAGTTAGTTCAATATAGGAGTATATGAACAGTGTATATAATCTTATAAAGTTTGGTCAACAGTCTGTTTATATTTGGTTAGTTCAAGACAGAAATGATGCGCAGAGTGTATAAACAATCAGCTGACTATTTGTTACAGTATATATGAGATTAATAATTAGCAATATAACCTGTTATTCTATGAAAGCAGTAAAATATGGTATAACAATTTATATGGCAGTTAGAATATAGAAATATATGTTGAAGCAATATTTTTTTTAATTGGTTATATTGTGTCTGAGATTGAAAGCTAAATAACCTTTCTATTTAGATATTGGCAAGCTATTATTTGGTTACTGGTCTTACATCAAAATTGATTTCATAATTTAATTTATCAATTCGATTCAATCAATAATGATGTAAGACAGTTTTGTTGATTGTGCAATACATGACTATAAGCCTCATTAAATTAGGGCTACATTTTAAAATGTAGCCCGTAACGTAGCCTGCACGATTCACGGCTATTAAATTAGCCCTGCAGACGACTTGCAGGGTAAGCCGTAGGACGGGCGAAAAATGCCTATAAGACAGGGTACCTTGAACTTCACAGCCGCAAATCCTTTGTTCTCTCAAGCTTGTAACCGCTACAGTTCCAATCATGCTATTAAATTACAACAAAGTCACTCCCGAGCAAGCCCGTAACACGCCAATGGAGCCCAAAGGCCTACAAGTGGACTCGCAAGGGGGGTAAAGTCCAATATGTAGCACTTCAAATGCAAATATGAAATTAATACTGTACTTTTATTAATAGGGAAAGTGATGTTAGGTCTTAGAATTAATAGCACAACATTCTCAGGCTCGCAAATCAGCCCAGAAAAATACTTTATTTCATTTTTATATTTTGTGTTATATCGATCCCAGCAATCACTGTTTTAATACATATACTGTGACTCGCATGTAATAGAATATCATATTTATGGCTTTATTAATTTTTCATTATTTCTGGAATGTGGGTCCGATTGCAACTTTGTTATTGAAGCCTGTAGGACATTGAAATCTAACCTCCATTTTTCAGTGATGTACTGTTGACGATCTCATTTGCCATCGGCTCCATCTAAAACCGTAACTACAGGTTTGACAAATTGATCATGTTCACGGTCGCACATCCAACATTTGAAAATTATTTACAGATTTGCGTCCCAAGCCCGTAGCTCGCTGCATGTCCCAATTTAATAGCTATGTAACAGCCAAATGTCAAGCCCACAGCCGTTGCAGGTCGCACATTGCACTTATGGGCATCTAATTTAACAGGCTTGTATGTATCTCTAATTCCTACTACTGAAAGGCTGTTTATCCCTTAAACAATGCAAGGGTTATGGACGCTATGTATCCCTAACTGCTTTTAGTACAAGCTCTTTGGGGGATCTCAGATTCCAATTGCAGAGGTATGTAATAGAATATCATATTTACGGCTTTATTAATATTGGAATATTCTGGAATGTGGGTCCGATTGCAACTTGTAATTGAAGCCCGTAGGACTTTGAAATCGAACCTCCCCTTTTTTAGTGATGTAACACTAACAACCCCTTTTTCAATTGGCTCCGTCTAAGCCTGTAACTACGGTCTACACTATTTGATCGTCCGCAAGGCCGCAAATCCAACGTTCAATGAATGAGCTAAGAATTGCGTCTCAAATAGATCGCAGCCCATTCTAATTTTATAAGTAGCTTAACTCAACCACATTTCAAGCCCGCAGCCATTGTGAGCTCCACGTTGGACTTACAGGCTTCAAATTGAATAGGGCTGTATATGTGTTGAGTATTGCTAAGTATGGTTTGCTGTTTAGGTGTTTTTAATAATTGGTTTTGTAACAGAGTTAAATGGTTACATTAATGAATCAAGGAAATCAGTCAGTTTTAGGGAATATGATAACTCTTTATGTTATTGGTTTGTTAGGAAGAGTTGTGGAGATAGAATAGAATTTGGATAGACAGATATAGTAAGATATCTTAGGGAAGATATGAAGAAGGCATAGGTTTATGCCACAGAATGACAGTCAGGTTTGTCACAGACAGGACTGTCAGATAAGCCAGAAAAGATGAGACAGAAAATAGTACAGAAGAAGGAAATACCAAGAAGAGTCTAAAAGCCTAGGAAGAGACAGCAAAGACCTAGGAAGATACAGCACCACACCTTCTCTCTCTCCTTTAGATAACTATTTCTTCCTCATCATCACAAGGTTGGTTTCCACCAATCATAAATGGTTACTCCCTGTTTGCATGTATATGTCTAAATTAGAATGTATTGATAAATATGTTGTGTATATCTGATTCTGTACGCTGGAGGGCACTCTGGTACAAAATATTAAACTGGATTCAAATTAATTTGTGTGTGACCTGTGTCCCATATTGTGTGCCAAGTATTTTTTTGAAAAATAGACTACACCATTGTACGCTAATCTTAAAACCTGTTTGATAATATTTGTGTAGAGCAATGTGTTATTGAGAAGAGATGCCGCAGAACACGCTATCTTGAGACCTTCACAATGTTGAGGAGTCATTCTTACCTATGTGAAAATATTTGGAACTTGGCCTAGCCAAGTCTATGATTTCTGTAATAGATTCAGAAATGTAATTTGTACAAAGGAAAATGAATGAACCACTCACATGTTAAAATGGCATACTATAAGTGTTTGTGTATATTTACAATGCAATAGCAAGACCACTGAACAACCATATAATGTAAATAATAGATGGGTGTGGTATTCTTTTTACCCTCAAAATCCACGACACTCTCCCTAACTCCTTCTCTCTCCCTGCTTCTGTCTCTCCCTCCCCTGTGTCTCTCTCCCACTCTTTCCCCCACCCATTGCAACAGCCACAATGCGTGGCTCACGATAGGTATTGCGTGCTAGTGGGTATCGCCTCGAGTTGCGCACAACAGTCTATGTATATTTCATAAATTAGTGATGCTGGACCACACAGGTTGAAATCTACAATGCTGAATATAAGCATTGAGGGTTGCAAAATATTTAAGACCCCTATGAGGCCTCTAAGTATTACCATGGAGGTCCTTAAAGACCCCCATGGCACCTAACATAACCCTCCTATCATTAGGGTCCCAACCCTCAGGGGCAGGCTGTTTTAAATACAGGATTCTGATTGGCTGAAATATGATATAAACATATTTGAGCCAATCCAAAGCCCAAAAATACTATATAAGCGAGGGCGTGATCAGGAAGGCAAGGGAGCTCCCCAAAGAACAGTGTATTCTTTTTTTAGAGTGAACAGGCACACACACACACAGGATTAACTTTTTTATTTCCAGTACTTTTTATTTTTTATTTTATTTTTTTTCTTGTAAGATTTTTTTTATTTTATTGTAAATCTTTTCTATTTTTTAAATAATATTATTAACTTATTTACTAGGGGTTGTGTTATGGTCTATGAGGGCCCTTGTGTACCTCCTGGGGAATATGATCCATAGAATACATAAGGACTATAGTAGTAGGCACCCCTGGGGCAGCGCGTAGGTTTAGGTACCATGGGTGTACGTAGAGTAATGGGTTAATGTGAGGTACTAGTAAAGTATACCGCCTTGGTAACAAATTAAAGTTAGGTTGTTAATATTATACTTAGAGGTCCCAAAGAGACTCCATGGGAATAACGTGCCCCCAACCCCAAAAGTACAAGGGGTCGGGTGGGAGAGAGGCCTAATGGTTAGATAAATAATACACAGGGCTACATCGGACATTACCGAGTCTCATCTCAGACCTAATTAAAAGTTTAATATAAAGAAACTATGTGTTGTTTTGTCGTGGTTTTAAAATATTTATTTTTAATTAATTAATTAATAATGCTATTTTTTTATGATTTGAACTTTATATATATATATATATATATATTGTGACAGATTCACTGTCACTCTCAGGATCCGTGTCCTGATATCCAGCACCAAAATGGAGAAAGCAGGAGCCCTTTAACTGTTTAGCAGATTTATGCTGTTTATTTGTCAGCATACAACAGAAAATAAAGCAAACAGAAAATAAGTCCTAGCTTCTCATTGAAGCCCTGCATAACTGAACTGTAGTTTCCCTTACTGTCTTATGTAGGCGTGCAAACATACAGTCCATACAACGGTAGCAGAGGTGTCTTTTCCTCTCACCTCTCTTAGGCTCTGTATCTCCGGCCTCGCTTTCCAAAGCAGATCCCTCCTGCGGTCATCACCTTGAGGGACTTTCTGTTCCTCTCATCTGCGTACCTTCTCTTAAAAGCTTCTGGCTTTGGTCGTTTAGTTTTCAGTGCGGCCTCTGACTTCAGCCCTGCACACATCCACTGCACTCCAGCTCTGTCAAACAGCTCTCCCCCTGGAGACAGCTGCCGCAGGTCTTGATTGCAGCCACACCCCTGCCTTTTGAGCAGGTTGTTAACTCTCTCATTCCTGGGGAAAAGTCTTGAAGAGCTCTCTTCTGCCCTCTGGTGGCACTTCACCACATATCCCCCACCCCAGCTCAACACCATGGGGTTGAGCGTCCAACGCCGTGAGGCCGTATCCGCAATCCAACGCATCCTCTGTATCATCAGTGTTCTCTTTGGTACCTCCTGCGATCTGCTAGTGATCGTGACCTCTTGGTTCACTATCGCTCCGTGAATCTTCGGAGCCTCAACTTGTATCTTGGCATCGCTAACTTCACTCTGCGACATCTGTGACACCTCTGGTCTTCCATCGCTGAGGGTATTCTCCATTGTAGGAATTTTGGCTGCTTTCCACCTTGCACACTTTTCCACTTTCTTCATTTGCGCTTTCAACTCACCCATTTCTGTAGGGTCTCCAATACTCTTTCGTTAGGATCATCATTATCATCATCATTTCCATTTCGCAGCTTACCTTCTTCATCACTGCTTTCAAATTCCTTTGTCGTTCATTGGAACCGTGTTTTCTTTCTGGGTGAAGAGACAATTCTTTTTCCCGCTCTTCCTTTCACTTCATATTTTCTGCTTTCTTTGCCGTTCGGCCTGCTGTCACTTAAACTTTGAGGGTAGGACACCCATCTCTCCGAGTGTCCTGCCCCAGGGACCCTTGAAAAGTACTTCTTGTACTTTGGTATGAGAGTATGTTTCTCCATACAGTCGCTTCCCTGGGGGTACATCACAGGTTTCTGTGACCTTGTCTTTCACCAGATGCACCTTTTCTTTTAGACCCATCATCTTATTCTTTTCTGGTACAGCATCCTTAAGAGGCTCCACAAGCATGTCCTCTCTCAGGGCTGCTTCTTGTGCCTGGGTCCGCACCTCCTCTTTCTTGCGGTTCACAGCAGGACTACTCGTTACCACTGTGCTTTCAGTCCTGTAAGGTCTGCAACTCTCTACCTCTGCCAGGAAGGATCGCTCAGTTGTTGGGTTTTGCTGGAATATCTCCAGCTGTTCACCAACTCCAGGCTGACACTCAGCAGATAGGCCAGTACACTTCTTAGTGGCCTCTTGATTCCTAGATTCCTGGAAAACACTTTTATTTCCGGCATCCTCAGCCTTCATCCGTATTATATCTTCTTTCAGTGGCTTGTCCACTTGCTTTGCCTCCAAGGCTTCCAGCTTTTCATCGTCTTTGGCTTCCTTCAGCCGCAGTTTCTCCTCATTAGTTTGTTGCAAATCCAGTTCACTCTGCTTGTACTGGATCTTTTGCTGTATGTTCAATTCAGGAATCTCCTCTGACTCTTCTATCAGGTCCTCCCCGAATATCTTTGTCTGCTCAGCCGTGTTTTCTTCACCATTCTGTCTTTCTTGTACAAGCTCCTTAGCTATGCCTCGCATATGAGCTTTCTGCAAGTATTGCTCTGCATTCAATGTAGCATCTTGTGCACACAGTTCCTGAAGATCGGACTTAGTCTCAACTCCACTCTGCTTCAACTGTGCCTCAATATCAGGGAGTGTGCTCACCCTCTGCTTTTCTGGAGTATGGAACAGGAGCTCCTTTTCTATTGCAGCTGCTTCCCTCTGGGATATACAGTCAGTGGGGAGGTCTCGTTTCACCTGTTCGCCACTGTGCAGCCGCTTCTGCATAATTCTCTCATTCATCTTGTACTTGGGGGGACTCTTCCACTGCTCCCAATTAGACATCGGTGTCTTCTTCCTATAGGACACTCTGCTGTCCTCAAACACAGGCTTCCTTCTCCATTCAGGAATATAACCTGGCATCATCCTGATCCCCTTGATTTCAGTAGCAACTTGACTGTCTTCTACTTCCGGCTTTTTGAAACCCACTGGGATAGAGTTCAACTGTACTCCTTGCTTTACTTGTTTCCCGTCTTGCTTCTCTTTATCCATAGCACTTTGTTCTATGGCAAACTGAGACAGAACACTCTCGGGACACTTAATAGTTTTAGAAGGACACATCTCCATGCCCTGCTTCATATGTTCTCTCAGAGACAGTGGTTTGTCTTTCTCCATCTCAATCTCCAGACCCTTTTCTTCCTTATCTTTTACTTTGGAAAGATTTCCAGTTTCTTTATCATTTTTATGACATTCTTCCTTTCTAAAAACACTGGCTATATTCTTCCACTTGGTCTCTCCTTTCTCTAGGTCAGAGATCTTTGTCAGGCACTTTCTTTCTCTAGTACTCTCCCGCTCAGGAGTATTCACCAAGGACAGGTGGCTGTGTCTGTCCAGGTCTCTTATGGAGGCCTTCTCCTCGCTCTTGTCCACAAGATTTCCGCATCTGTTTGGGTTCCCTTCTTCCCCAATGACTTTATCAGCATCATCGGTCTCTTTTGCTCTCTCAGCAATCTCACTTGTGCTCTCTGCTGCGCTCTCAGCCGTCACAGTGGCGCTCTCTGCTGCGCTCTCATCCGTCACAGTGGCGCTCTCTACTGCGCTCTCAGCCGTCACAGTGGCGCTCTCTGCTGCGCTCTCAGCCGTCACAGTGGCGCTCGCTGCGGCGCTCCCAGCCGTCACAGTGGCGCTCGCTGCGGCGCTCCCAGCCGTCACAGTGGCGCTCGCTGCGGCGCTCCCAGCCGTCACAATGGCGCTCGCTGCGGCGCTCCCAGCATTCACAGTGGCGCTCTCTGCGGCGCTCTCAGCCGTCTCACTTGCAGCGGCTCCTGCCGTCTCACCAGAGACTCCTGCCGTCTCACTCGTCTCGCTTGCACCGGCTCCTGCCGTCTCGCTTGCAGCGGCTCCTGCCGTCTCGCTTGCAGCGGCTCCTGCTGTCTCTCTCGCCTGCTCTGCAGTCTCTCTCGCCTGCTCTGCAGTCTCTCTCGTCTGCTCTGCAGTCTTTTTTGACGCTCTCTTGGTGGCTTGTTGCACTCGCTCTGCGATCCACCAGGTCTCTAACTCCTGATTTCTTTCTTCATCAGGTTTGATTTGCCTTCCCTTAACAGGGAAACTGCATTTTAAACTTGGGCAGACAGGCATGTTCGTTGGATAGCAATAAGCCGGTCTGTCAAAAAAATCCCAGGAGTGCAGTCTCTGTACTGTTTTCACTCCCAGTCTGAAAAGGATCTCTTCCTTCAGGATACAATAATTTGTAGCCTTTTCTTCAGGCAGATCACAATATGCTCTCTGAGCTTCTCCACACAGATAGGGACCCAGGACTGTGGCCCAGTGCTGTTTAGGCCAACCTTCCCTAGTGGCAATCTTCTCAAAGTTCAGGAGATATGTGTCAACGTCATCCTGAACTGTCATCCTCTTTAGGAAGCGATTAGGATTCATGCTTCCACTTGCTTCTGTAACCACAGTATTATTTGCAGACCTCAGTTTCTGCAGCTGCACTTTCTGTGCCTCCAATGATTCTCTCATGTGGACTCTGTCTATTTCCACTTGTATCTGCCATTTCTCTGTGGCCTCACGCATGCGGATTAGGTCCTCTTCTGCTTGTCTCTGCCATTTCTCTGTGGCCTCTCTCAGACATGCAGCAGCACCTCTTAGTCGAGCATCATTTGCAGCAAGGGCTCTGTCTTCTGCAATTTCTTTCAGCCCTTTCAGCTGACTTTCTTGCTGACAAGCTCCGCCCCCTTTTTGGCATGTAGTGGCGTCTAACAGGGCTTTCAATAGTTCCTCCATTATTATCCTGTACTGTGGGCTGTCTTCTTATACACAGACAATTTACTATCCCACCACTGCCACCATAAATGTGACAGATTCACTGTCACTCTCAGGATCCGTGTCCTGATATCCAGCACCAAAATGGAGAAAGCAGGAGCCCTTTAACTGTTTAGCAGATTTATGCTGTTTATTTGTCAGCATACAACAGAAAATAAAGCAAACAGAAAATAAGTCCTAGCTTCTCCTTGAAGCCCTGCATAACTAAACTGTAGTTCCCTTACTATCTTACATAGAAGTGAAAACATACAGTCCAAATATAGGTAGCAGAGATGTCTTTCTCTCTCACCTCGGCTCTGTTTCTCCGACCTCTCTTTCCAAAGCAGATCCCTCCTTTGGTCATTACCTCCAGGGACTTTCTGATCCTCTTATCTGCATGCTCGCTTTTCAAAGCTTCTGGCTTTGGTCGTTTAGTTTTCAGTGTGGCCTCTGACTTCAGCCCTGCACACATCCACTGCACTCCAGCTCTGTCAAACAGCTCTCCCCCTGGAGACAGCTGCCGCAGGTCTTGATTGCAGCCACACCCCTGCCTTTTGAGCAGGTTGTTAACTCTCTCATTCCTGGGGAAAAGTCTTGAAGAGCTCTCTTCTGCCCTCTGGTGGCACTTCACCACAATATATATATATATATATATATATTAAAACAATTATTATTTAAAGCATAATTTGTGCTTTATTTCCACCAAACAACATACATAATTTCATATTGCAAAGATATACAGTATCCATCTTATCATATTTTTACCATATTCATACAATCAGTTACTGAATTGTTCCAGACACTATTACCAGTTATATATCTAATGGCAATGCCCATATCTGAAGACCTTCATAAATCTGTTAGACTACCCCTCTTCCCATCTTCCTTTATCAAAAGAAAGTAAAACTACTGTTGCAAGTAACTCCATAGAAATAATATGACATATTTACAAAAATGTGTTATTTTGTCTTTTGACAATCATATAGTAAATAAACAGTACATTTGTTTTCACATTTGAATGTCTAAAACAAGTTAAAGAATTCTGAGAAATACAGTTATTACATTGCATTCTGGGAACCTTGGAAGGGACATGCAAATGTGCCCACAAAGGCTTCGCTCTTGCAATCATATAATGATATATTGTCAAATAACAAAGATATCATACTATAGAATAGTAAATACGAGCAGTTATTTATTTTTTTAATCAATTTTAAAAATGAAAACACCTTTTCTACAACTTTTTTCACCCTCTATCTAATGATACATTTGGTGACTTTGTTGGCCTTTTATGTTTAAGTAGCCAATATATTCTAGAAATAATACACTAATGACACTTCTAGCTCGATACCAATACTAGTATTTTCAATTATGTTATGTCTCTTAAAATTGTTTGCCGTATAACAGAAACATTTCTCTAAATAAACACTCCAGTTGATGAATTTGTGGTTCAGCAGCAGGTATTTTTTATAAATATATATATATATATATATATATATATATATATATATATATATATATACAGGGAGTGCAGAATTATTAGGCAAGTTGTATTTTTGAGGATTAATTTTATTATTGAACAACAACCATGTTCTCAATGAACCCAAAAAACTCATTAATATCAAAGCTGAATATTTTTGGAAGTAGTTTTTAGTTTGTTATTAGTATTAGCTATTTCAGGGGGATATCTGTGTGTGCAGGTGACTATCACTGTGCATAATTATTAGGCAACTTAACAAAAAACAAATATATACCCATTTCAATTATTTATTTTTACCAGTGAAACCAATATAACATCTCAACATTCACAAATATACATTTCTGACATTCAAAAACAAAACAAAAACAAATCAGTGACCAATATAGCCACCTTTCTTTGCAAGGACACTCAAAAGCCTGCCATCCATGGTTTCTGTCAGTGTTTTGATCTGTTCAACATCAACATTGCGTGCAGCAGCAACCACAGCCTCCCAGACACTGTTCAGAGAGGTGTACTGTTTTCCCTCCTTGTAAATCTCACATTTGATGATGGACCACAGGTTCTCAATGGGGTTCAGATCAGGTGAGGCCATGTCATTAGATTTTCTTCTTTTATACCCTTTCTTGCCAGCCACGCTGTGGAGTACTTGGACGCGTGTGATGGAGCATTGTCCTGCATGAAAATCATGTTTTTCTTGAAGGATGCAGACTTCTTCCTGTACCACTGCTTGAAGAAGGTGTCTTCCAGGAACTGGCAGTAGGACTGGGAGTTGAGCTTGACTCCATCCTCAACCCGAAAAGGCCCCACAAGCTCATCTTTGATGATAAAAGCCCAAACCAGTACTCCACCTCCACCTTGCTGGCGTCTGAGTCGGACTGGAGCTCTCTGCCCTTTACCAATCCAGCCACGGGCCCATCCATCTGGCCCATCAAGACTCACTCTCATTTCATCAGTCCATAAAACCTTAGAAAAATCAGTCTTGAGATATTTCTTGGCCCAGTCTTGACGTTTCAGCTTGTGTGTCTTGTTCAGTGGTGGTCGTCTTTCAGCCTTTCTTACCTTGGCCATGTCTCTGAGTATTGCACACCTTGTGCTTTTGGGCACTCCAGTGATGTTGCAGCTCTGAAATATGGCCAAACTGGTGGCAAGTGGCATCGTGGCAGCTGCACGCTTGACTTTTCTCAGTTCATGGGCAGTTATTTTGCGCCTTGGTTTTTCCACACGCTTCTTGCGACCCTGTTGACTATTTTGAATGAAACACTTGATTGTTCGATGATTACGCTTCAGAAGCTTTGCAATTTTAAGAGTGCTGCATCTCTCTATCTCACTATTATCTCACTATTTTTGACTTTTCTGAGCCTGTCAAGTCCTTCTTTTGACCCATTTTGCCAAAGGAAAGGAAGTTGCCTAATAATTATGCACACCTGATATAGGGTGTTGATGTCATTAGACCACACCCCTTCTCATTACAGAGATGCACATCACCTAATATGCTTAATTGGTAGTAGGCTTTCGAGCCTATACAGCTTGGAGTAAGACAACATGCATAAAGAGGATGATGTGGTCAAAATACTCATTTGCCTAATAATTCTGCACTCCCTGTATATATACGCACACATACACATGTTAAAGCTTATTCTCCATTTTTTTCCTGTACAGTAATTTCATATAAACATAAATAAAAAGTGTAGTAATGCACATGATGTGTTAGAGTAGTCGTTTCTTATTATAGAATCCCTGATAGATAATATTTGAAGACCATATACTTACAGGGATTAAATTAAAGACCATTGTAGGCATATATTTAAAATATACTCTTTTCAACAACTACATTTGAAAATAGCTAAATGTTTTAAGCTTTCAATATATTACTTTTTATATGCAAATATAGTGCAGTGGAAGTTTCCATTTTAATATGTGCTGATCTACTTCCTGAAGTGGGAGGAGACTTGAATAGTAAGCGTCTATCTGGAAATCTGGTTGCTAAACTGCGACAGAAGGTGCAAGTAGCAGCTAAGTAAAGAAAATGAGTGCCAAAGTAAAAGAATAATTGCTTAAAAATATAAATATAGCAACTATTTTATCTGTTTTACGCATTGTGCCAGTTAGCAAGATAAATTATTTAAAGAACCATATAGAAAAAACTGACCACAGTGGTCCTTTAATAAACAAATCCCCATATTCTTATATGTTTTTGTCCTTTATAAATTAATTACAGTATTCATATAGCAATGGCAGACAGCTGTTGTTTCTATTTGGTGAATTCAATACCAGGAGCTTCTTTTCAGCACCATAGCTGTACCAGATATGGTTATAATCTTCTAGCCCTTTGTCAAGAAGATGAATTTAAAAGACATCAAACATATAAAATAGACATTAATCCATTATGTGATATATGCAGTCATAGGTAGCTGCATTGCTCTTCTGTAAGACCTTCCCTATATGTTTACTTATCTGCCTTGTCAAGTATAAAGACAATTCAAAGACCAATATAATTGTTTTTTAAGTCATGATGGAGCTGCCCTGGACTACATGTATCAGGTAATAAAATAAGGTATGTTATATTTTATTTATTTTTTTGTTGGATACAGCAGTGATGGGTTGCACTTTAATGACGAGGATGGTAGAACGACTGGGGGAGTTTTTAAACTAGTATATGGGGGGAGGGACTAGATAGAAGTAACATGGTAGAAAGTGTAGCACGACATTGGCGCACTCACCAACTGTGCGCCATCGCAGCCCGACCTTAGCTCGCCACCCTGCATCTCAGCTTCCCTCAGATGACAGCTCTGCCTCTATGCTCCAATGTTAATGGTGTCCTCTCCAGGAGTGAGCGCACATTTGTTTGCTCAGCACTCTAATCATTACACGGATAGGTGTGTACCACTCAGTAAGAGTGATGGGGGTGATGGGATGCGGGTGACGCGCAGTTGTCTGCGCTCTCTTCTCTGCCATGCAGTTCTCTGCACGTTGTTGGTAAGCGTGCTGGGGTCCAGGTGCCGGTAGAAAGTGTAGACGGGGTAAGGGAGGAGAAGAGGGAGGGTTAGTACAGTCAATAGGGAGGTCATGGTAAATAACTCAAAATACAGCAGTACTTCAAGCCTGCAAAAACATGACAGCCTAAAGTGTATGCTTGCTAATGCAAGAAACTTGCCACAGAAAAATGGAGTGAAGGAGTGCTAAAAATAGTAACAGTACATGAGAAATATGATTTGATAGGCATTACTGAAACATCCCCTTGTGTGTCGCTACCTTGTCGCAGTGAAGGCGTTTGTGTACCTCAATGAAGCTGTGAGCTATACCATGTAGGGTCACCCAAGATGGGCTGATCATATCATCCATTCATTGGAGAAAGAACTTGCAAACCACTCCAGTATCTTTTCCAAGAAAACCATATGGATAAGCACAACCAGAAACATAATGTTTATGCTGTCCTCCTATATGATAATGTGTTGCTCAGTATGCTAATGTGCAGTTCCTATATGATAATGAGACATAATGTTTGTGATGAGGTCCATAGGCTCATGGACAGTTGGATAGTGATGTTGAGTTGATGACCCCAACTTAGGCATAGCGCAAGGTAGGTATGGCTGTTTGGAGGTACAGACTCCACTATTGGACCTTGTGTAGGGTCCACAGGTATTCCCTCCTCTGTTCACATCAGTGACCGAAATTGGAGCCAAAGCATCATAGTATGGATGGGGTTGAAAAAGCAAACAATCTCCTTTAGGTAACCCCAATAATATGGGGTGATGATGGAGGTCCCTCTTGTGTTGGTTGTTTTCTGTTGGTGTCGCAATCAACTCCCGCTAAGATCCGTGTCTCGGTGACGGTTGGAAGAACACTATGTATTCGCCAACTGGATGACGGCGTGTATGGAAGGTTTTGTTACTCCTCTACATGCAGTAGTCTTCCATGCATGCATACGAAATTCAATGAGATGGGACCAGAGACCCAGCTTCCTGGGATACCTA